>CAHIKZ030002001.1:290000-585000 GCA_903632075.3 Acanthosepion pharaonis
AAGGGGTTACCATGTGTAGAAAAATTAAGAACAGAATCATTACTAATGAGCAAGAACAAAAAGAGTAATCAGTAGATAGAGATTTAAATTCTTGGAGATTAAAGTTGGCTGGAAGGCGTGGAACTGGAAAGTAGTTCCAGAAGCGAGAAGTGCGAGAAAAGAAACAGCATATAATTTCTGGTAACATCTAGCAATCTTAGATGTCCTGTGAATGTCAGAATTTCTTTCTTCATTAAGTACCCTAGAAATTTCAGGTAGCTCTTTCTTGTGTTAAATAAAGGTGCCCTCATCAAGTTTTCAGAAAGCAACATTTTCTTCTGTTTTCATTTGCCTATGCGTTGGGTTACAGTCCTAACATGAAGCGTACCTCTCCAACTGATTACTAAATAGGAGTATTTTTCATTGTTTAAAAAAATGGAGATAGTTGAACATTTTGTTAACGAAAGGCGTACCTATTTTTAATCAGGTTTTTATTATTTTCTCCTGTTGTATGGATTAAATATTTCAAACGTTCATGTATTTGCTTTCATTGTGTATTTTTTTTTTCTGGTGGTGGGTAATCATTTTTGGTGGTATGGTTACCTCTGCGATAGATATGCATACAATTTCCATTGGTTCTTACTCTGTTAAACACGCTCACTCACACTCTTACTCACTCACTCTGTCACTCCCTCCCTCCTTTTTTCATTCACTAACTCAGTTAAACACACGCACGCAAATTCACTAATTCACACTTTCTCACCCACGCTCTCATTCTTTCACTCACTCACTCACTCACTCACTCACCCACTCACTCACTAATAGACATACTCACTTTTCACTAACTCACTCTCACTTGCTCACCCAGTTATTAACTAACTTACACACTTACTCATTCACTGTTAAACACACGCATTTTCTAACGCATTCAGTTACTCACACTCTCACTCACTCCGTCAATATCACAATTGTGCTGGTTTTTCCGTTAGTCTTCAATTGCGTAACGGCCTGACATTACCGCAGATAAATAATGGACCATTCGGTTTTGATTGCGAGGAATGACGGAAGAATAAGATTGTATTGAAGATGCTGTGTGGTTTTTATCAAAGAAAGACAGAAACGAAAAAGAAAGGAAGGAAAAAGAAAGAAAAGAAAGAAAAAAAAACAAAAACAAAAAAAGGAATGAAAATGAAGAAGGTAGAGAAAAAAAAGAAGGAAAACGAACGAAAGAAAAAGGGGAAAGAAAAAGAAAAAGGAGAAAGAAAAAAGGAAATAGAAAAACAAAAAATAAAAAAGGAAAAAATAAAAAATAAAGAAGGAAATAGAAATAAATAAATAAAGAAAAAAAGAAAGAAAGAAAGAAAGAAAGAAAGAAAGAAAGAAAAATGAGGAAATAAAGAAGGAATTCAGAAATAAAAAGAAAGAAAGGGAAGTTAAAGGTGGCGATGACGCTCTCATATGTTTACTGTCTGCTTCAGTCAAATGGAAAATCTTGTCAGCTTTTAATCTTTGCATTTGTACCTTTCTTAGTTCTTTAAATAATGACTTGCATTCATATTTATGATTGTTGCCGCAAGATTTTTAGCTGATTTATTGAACTCAGTTATGTAATCGGAGAATTTCTGTTGCTATTTTATAGTCCTAGAACTTTGCAACGAGATATAAATTAAGAATAATGATTGATCAGAAATTTAAAATAGGAAAACCGTGAGATGCGAGTCCACTTAAATAACCAAAACTAGTTCACAACGTCTGACTCATTCGGAATTCATGTTCTTCCTTAAAAGAAAATCACTTCACGTGCAAAGTCTAATCTCCGTCAAGATTAACGCGCAAAGGCGGGGGTTTTAGATAAAGGCGGGATTTTTAGATTGTCATCTTAATTACAAAAAGATAACGCTTTTTCCAAATCTTCGCTGTTGACCAGTTGAATAGCTAAAACTATGGATGTTGTTTTGCTTACTTGTTGGATAAATAAAAAATTAAATGAGGATCTTGTCTCTTTCCAAGCCGAAAAAGGACGAGAATACGAGAGACGAACGCAATCTACTTTAAATAATCCCTTTAAAAACACACAAATCTAGCAAATTAACTAAGTTCATTTGAAATTTTTCATTGGTCAAGAAAGATTGCGTCAAACTAATTAAAAAAAAAAAAACAGTATACTGGCTCAATTAAAAATAATACAAAATAAATTACAGATAAAATACAACATTTCCCATTATCCACGGTTTATTTTTCTCTAGTTTCAATTATCCGCGATCAACCCCGAAAATTCAAAAATGTCTATGGTCTGAAAGCGCAAAATTTATGATGCTGACAATTCTCTTGGCAAGAGAAGCCGTACATATGCTGCTTTTATGGGTAAAAGTGAATCTTCTTGAATGTTGCCAACATCTACAATTCGAAGGAATCTTCTATGCGTCATATTGACAAATATTTATATTAAACACATAATACCCCCGTTCTATCGATAATGTAGAGTTTAATTCTCGGCCGCGGTAAATTCCTTTTCCATGAATTTTAGTGTTCAATATGTGTTCCACGTGCATCTTTTCCGGATGTCTCGCTTATCTCCCTTGCATGTGGAAGTAGAACAATCTACCCTGGTGGACGAAATAAAGAGTTCAGTTCGAAATTCCAATCACCTGAAGAAAACAACGGCCGAAACGTCGTGAATATTGCAATAAAGATGAGGACAACAGATAATGTAAATAATTACAATACCTCATCTCAGAAATACAGACAGATATAGAAGAAGGCTGGAGAGTACAACGGCCTAAAAGTCGTGAATATGGCAACGAAGATGACGACACCAGTCCGAACAATGTAAATAGTGTAAATAATTACAATACCTCATCTCAGAAATATAGAAGAAGGCTGGAGAGTACAACGTCCTAAAGGCATGAATATGGCAACGAAGATGATGACAACAGTCCGAACAATGTAAATAGTGCAAATAATTACAATATCTCATCTCAGAAATATAGACAGATACATAAAAATGAGTAAAATATACAAAAATATGCATTTTTCCGTCATTTCCTTCATTTGCACTCTCCTATCATTTGCTCTCTCCTATCATTTGCTATGTATTCGCTAAAATAACTTGCGAGCATCTAGATTAGAGAAATGACAACAAAAATGTAAAACCTTTTTAATTATTACTGTTTATTTATAAGAACCGCGTTTAATTCTTATGTTGTCAATTCTTGAGAAGAAAAAAAAAAGAGAACGCATAAATCCAATTCCATGTTTGGGTTTTTATTAACAACTAGTCAAATTACCAGTGGCCTACTGTGTGTCACACATTTTTTGGATTTTAAATCATTGTTATAATTTGTGGAGAAGAATGATGCATTTTAATATTACTTAATGATCTTGCCGATGTGACCTCCATCTCAGAAATAGACAGATTTAGAATGAAAAAAGTTAGATATTGGTCCGGTTCACAGTAGAATATAAATATAGTTGACGTAATTCCGTTTTATGCACAAGTCTTCAAATATTAACAGTAGGAAGGTCTTATAATAGATAGAATTGATGTTTTCTGATGCCTGTCTTTAAGGCAATGATTATTGGACAATACTGAGAACAACGGATAGAAAAAATGAAATAACCTTGCCTGTGAATCTTAGTTTAAAATGAAATTAACGCTAGCATCAATCGTGAATAAAATATTATCAATGCGTATTTTTAAATCCTGTCCGTGATATCCGGAACCCTATAAACAACTGTTTAGGGAATAAATAAAATAAAAGCATAAATCTGTTTGACAATGTAGTTATTAATATCTCTCTAAATATGAACTCGTCTGTAAGCCTCTGAAGGGAATAACGCTCTACTTAGTCATGTCATTAAATTCAGTGCTTTTCGTATGGATCGCTTCTTTTTTTTTCTTTTTTTTTTTCTTTTTACTTCCGCTTCCGCTGAATAGCCTGCTGGTTATCTGCACTTAATAACCTGTCGAAAGTATGTATTTGACATGGTACACTGCTCAAGATGTCATTTGGTACTGGACAGAATCTCTACAAGATTGAACCAAATGAAACACACACAGACAGACAGACACACAGACAGACAGACACACAGAAACACACACAGACACACATAAATTTAGCTTTACAGATACATAAATCTGACTTTGCGTTGATTCTTTATGTTGTTACGCTTTTCATTCTAATTTTTCTTCACAACACACACACAGATATATAGTACCGAGCTTATATATATATATATATATATATATATATATATATATATATATATATATATATATATATATTTAGCTAATAACCGATACGATGATACAGACATAAGAAAACTCAGACATCCCTTGTCCAATTAAAGTAGAATATTCTGTAACCATGGAAACGTGATTTTAGCTGTGTCTTTAAAAGCCAGTAATTTTAAAAGTTACTCCAAAATTCGCTTGAGGATGAAATGGAACTAATGTCTTTAATTTAATTGCAAAATTAAATTCGTGGCTTTTAGCGTCCATTTTTGAAACATGGTTAGAACTGTGTAGCGGAAAAAAACATATTTTAAATCAATTAATTTATAATATTAATGCTCTGTAAATTTACATCGAGCACTATTTTGTGAAAATAAAATTTCCTATAAAAACACCGGATTATATATCTTACTGTTCTTTCTTTTTATATATATATATATATATATATATATATATATATATATATATATATATATATATATATATTCCTTTTAACTTAAATTTCTTTTGTTATATGAAGCGATGTCAACCACATATATTTTTTAATATTTGACTAGCTTACTCCGGTTCCGGCTAAAAGACCAGTTTGGGCCGAAATTCCAATTCAAGCCGAAAATTGAGTTCTTCAAATTCCAAACTTTGCGGAACTTCAAAACCTCACGTCACGAAACCACGCACTTTAACTTTGATTCCATGGCATTTTGAAGAAATAAAATTGATTTCCTCAATTCAAAGTTTTGGACATATTTTAAAGTGAATTTAAAACAATTTTAAAATTCACAAAGATTTTATGTTACTTTAGAATCGTTATAAAGAAAACAAATTTAAAAACACTAAGTTTTTTCAGTTATTTTAAAATTGGAATTTTTAACTGTTCCTTCCTTATTTGGACACAAATCCTAATACTGGATGTTCAAGCATCAAATGAAGGGTAGATTTTCAATCCCGGAATCAGTCTGATTATAAAAAAATATGTCTATGTAGAGCAAGTGTTTCCAGAGTTAGAGGGATTTCAGACACACGGACAGACAGAATTTGTCGTTTATTTATATAAGATGGATATGCATATATATATATGTATGTGTTTATAGTTGCGTGAGTCATACCTGTGTGTGTTTACATATATATATATATCTGATGTTATGTTTCTTGTTTGTATTTATAGGTTAGATATATACTTTGAATATATATATATATATATATATGTGTGTGTGTGTGTGTGTGTGTGTATGTATGTATGTATGTATGTATATAATGATTAAGAGTGCTCGACTTTGACTAGGAGCCAATGTATGTATATAAATAATATTAATGCTATGTAAATTTACATTGAGCACTATTTTGTAAAAATAAAAAAATAAATAAATAATATATATATATATATATATATATATAGAGAGAGAGAGAGATAGATAGATAGATAGATAGATAGATAGATAGATAGATATACATACACATATATATGTAAGTATATTATATATAATATATATATTATATATAATATACATAAGTTTATATATATAATATATATATTCAATATATATATATATATATATATATATATATATGATGATGATCTGCCTGTACGTATGTGAAGTCGTACCAACATAACAAATTCAGTCCGATGAAGTTTTGACCTTTTTCCACTTTGTTATTAAATTTCCTTAATACTTGTTACATACATATATATATATATATATATATATATATATATATATATATATATATATATATATATATATATAAAGTTTTATTCCTGTGATGAGAGGAGCTTCACGTCATTGTGTAGCTATTTCTAATTTCTTGACATTCCAGTTTATACGAAATCTAATTAACTAACCAGTGTCTTTGAATGGAGAGAACAAGAATTTTTTTTGATTCTTTTTCTATCTTGTTTACAGGACCAGCGTATTTTGACACACCCTCAAGGTAATGTTCCGTACTTAACGACCTATATCCTACAGAAAAAAATTATTTTACAATATCATTAGTTTGTTCGGAAAATAATGTCCAATTGTAGAATAAAATTTTTAATTAGGTTCTAGTATATTAATATAATAGTTACATGAAAATGTGTTATTTACACGGCCGTAGATTGTTCTAGTTCCACGTGTCATGCCTTTTCTGGATAGCTCAGTTTCTGTTAATTCCCTTATTTAACTCAAGTTTCCAAAGGTTTTGTTCACCTCTGCTGTAGCCAGTTATTAACTCACAGTTGAATTACCAAAGGCAATTAACTGAGATATCCAGAAAAGGCATGGCACGTGGAACTAGAACAATCTACCCCGGTTGACTAAATGAACGGTTCGTTTCGAAATGCCAACGTATATAATCTGAATAAGGCCGGAGCGGACAACGGTCAAAACGTCGTGAATATGGAAATAAAGATGCGGACAATAGTGTAAACAGTTGCAATGCCTCATCTCAGAAATAGACAGATGTTCAAAATATATTATTAATTCGTAATGACTAATGTGTCCTGTTTGTTAATTTTATATCAACCTCCGTCAAAAGTTTTTTCTCAAATACGTGACGCACCATGTGTATATACGGGAGAATCGTATTAGTTTGTTCCGAAAAGAATGTCCGATTTTAGAATAAACTCTTTGATTATTTTCTAAAATATTATTATTATTATTTTCTTTGATTTCTGGCGTTTACACATTTCTTTCCGGGTCCCGCCCAGTGACCTAAGGTTAGAAATGGCGTCATGACACTTTCCACTGACAAAAAAAATAATTAAATTACATAGATAAAGCCCTTCGTAAGGTGTGGGCTGTCAGAACAATTTTTTGTATCTCCTTGAGGCATGGACTTCCAGGAATCCCTTCAATTAGTCTACTGCAATCTTTTCCAACCTGTCCTAGGGCTCCAACTACAACAGGGATTGTTGATGTTCCCATATGCCACATTTTCGAGATTTCTATTTCAAGGTCCTTGTACTTTAATAACTTTTCTATTATTATTATTATTATTATTATTATTATTATTATTATTTTGGTAGCACAAGAAAATATTATGTTTGGTTTAAGTGAGAGAAAGATAGAAAAAAAAGAAAAGATAGAAAAAGAAAAGAAAGAAAGGAGAAAGGATAGAAAAAGAAAAGAAAGGAAAAGAAAAGATAGAAAAAAGAAAAAGAAATGAGAAAAGATGGGAAAAAAGAAAAGAAAGAAATAAGAAAAGTTTAGAAAAAAAGAAAAGAAAAAGAAGAAAAGAAATAAAGAACTAAAGGGGAGATAGAGGAAGCGATAACACTCTCATACTTTTAACGTATGTTTCAGTGAAATGGAAAACTTTCTCAATTTTGAATCTTTTTATTTGTACCCTCTTACTTCAAAAAATTGCCGGCAGTCATACTTATCAATGTTATTGAAAAATTTTGCTAAAATTGTTAAGAGGGACAACATGGGAACTTCCATGTGTATTTTGTCGCCTCCATTTTTTATTGGCAGTGACTCCTGACTATTTAAATACTAATCTTTATTTAGAAAAATCTTAAATATCGGCATCAAAAAACTAAATGGGTTGATATGCCGTAAAACAAACAAAACGTACTTCAAAAATTTAAATATAATGTCAATTGTCATTTTCTGTCTGCTTGAATCCTGTTCTCATACTCACTTTGATTATTTCACTCTCGGGACGTCTTGCATCTAAGTGGTTTTTATCGCCTTGAATGGGGTGAATTGATTAAAAAAAATGAATAAAAAGCAGAAAATATTCTCGTGGTGATGCCATTAAAGTTCAGACATTAAAGGGTGTTTTCGATCTCGTTACAATTTCTTTTCTTTTGGATTCTCATAAAAAAAAGCCATTTTTCATCGGCAGTGACTTCATAAATAATCTTTCTGTCTTTTGTATCGGACAATAACGGAGAGACAGCTGTTTGAAACGCTGACTCTTGTTTGTTTCTTAAAGTTTTTGAGGAAACATTTTTATAGCTTCAGACTTTCTCGCTCCATATATGAGTTCATTCAATCATAACTTAAAAATTATGTTTCATAAAAATAAAAAATAAAATCAATGAAATAGGAAGCAAAACCGGGGGATTTTCACGAGTCTTACTCGTATATTTAATTCATTTTTTAAAATCTGTTTTTGTTGCCACAAAGTTTCGCCAGATTTCTTGGTCGAGTTTCAACAGGACTGGAATAAATGATGTAAATATTTATTTTGTAAAATGTACAATGGTTTTCTATTTCTATAGGCCATGTCTCTTCAGTACTTGGCCGATCATGGCTCTCCACAATTCGTTTGTAGCTCTTAGTACAGTTTTCGCTATCCCTCCTAAACACTGTTCTTGTCATCCATTTAGACAAACTCGCCAGGCGAGTTATGCCATGTTTTCCTCTGTACTTCCTGCTTTTAATATCACCTGTGAGTGTTAAATTTAAAAGCCCCCTATCTTTATTATGTACCCAAGAAATTTAAACACACACACACACATATACACACACACTCTCTCTCTCTCCCTCTCTCTCTCCCCCCCTCTCTCTCCCTCTCTCTCTCTCTCTCTCTCTTAATTACCCGCAGTCATACTTATCAACCAGAACTTTAATTTCATCACCACAAAAATTCTTTCTGCTTTTTTTTAATCAGTTCACCCCATTCAAGGCGATAAAACCACTTAGACACAAGAGTATATGAGAGTGAAATAATCAGAGGGGTCAGTAAGAAAACAGGATTCAAGCAGACACAAAATACACTTGACATTAAATTCTCTCTCTCTCTCTCTCTCTCTATATATATATATATATATATATATATATATATAGTTCTAAACATTTTTGTTTCTATTTTCTCGAAAACTTCCTCGTTGCTCGCATGTTTAGTTCATTGTATTCTCAGCATCCTTCTGTAGAAGAACGTTTCTCTTGCCTCAAGTCTCTTCATCTGTGAAGAAATTGTCCAGCTTTCACAGCCACATCGGGGAACTGCTATTACATAACTGTTGAGTACTCTTTTCTTTGTTTCTAACAAGATTTTTCATGTTTCTTAATATTTTCTTTAGCTTTTGAAAGGCAACCCTAATACGCCTTCGGATTTTGATGTCGCATGTTCCCTTCACTGTTAACTCACTTCCTAGATATTTAGATTTTGTAGATGCTTGATTTTGGCATCTCCATTTTGTAAGTTGCATGTACGGCTGTTCCTTTTTGCTGTCAACTATCCATTCTACTCTTAATTAAAGAAAAATAGTAACAAGCACATGGTGCGACAGAAATACTTCAAATATATACGCTCCAGATATACCTCATCCATAATGGTAAGACATTAGCTACATA
This sequence comes from Acanthosepion pharaonis, assembly GCA_903632075.3. Lineage (NCBI taxonomy): Eukaryota > Metazoa > Mollusca > Cephalopoda > Sepiida > Sepiidae > Acanthosepion > Acanthosepion pharaonis. The sequence continues at coordinate 299,499 of CAHIKZ030002001.1, forward strand.
AAAACATCATTGTCACTAATGTATTATCACTATGCGTGAGGTATTTCGAGGAGGCATATGTGGGAGGTATTTTTGCCAAACCCTGTATATGCGGTTTGTGTACCTGAGGTAATCAGAAAAAAGAACCGGTGAAAACAATTTAGTAACTACAATAGCAAGGGCAACAATGTGAACCTAAAGATTGAATCATTGTTGAAATGCATTGTGGGAAATATCATTTTGAACAATGTTTCTAAAATACTAAAAATGTCATGGAAATTTCCCCAGCTTTTTAACGCTTGTGCAATGAGTCAATCCTAATGCACTATTTATAATGTTCCATAAAAAGTCCGAAGCTACAAAAATGTTTCCTCAAAAACTTTGAGAAACAAACAAGGGTCAGCGTTTCAAACACATGTCTCTCCGTTATTGTCTGATACAAAAAGAGAAAGATTATTTGTGACAAGTGAGTCACTGCCGATGAAAAATGGATTTTTTATAAGAATCCAAAATAAAAGAAATTGTGATGAGATTAAAAACACCCTTTAATATCTCAACGTTAATGGTATCACCACGAGAATTCTTTCTGCCTTTTATTTATTTTTGTCATCATTTCACCCCATTCAAGGCGATAAAAGCTACTTAGACGCAAGAGGTTCTGAGAGTGAAATAATCAGAGGAATCAGTAAGAGAACAGAATTCAAGCAGACAGAAAATGACAATTGACATCATATTTAAATTTTTGAAGTACGTTTTGTTTGTTTTACGGTTTATCAACCCATTGAGTCTTTTAATACAGAAATTTAATATATTTCCTAAATAAATCATTTTATTTAAATAGCCATTTTTTTTTTTTGCTGTTATGGTGATATATATTTTTTTAAATTATATTTTTGAAATCAGTTTTTATTTCTGTTCGAAACTCGAATATGTAAAGTGGATCACTATTTTGAAAAGGTTCTTTTAAGTTTCTTGTTTGGTAGCATTTTAGTTTATTGAATTAAAATTGCGGCAGTTTATTAATATGTCTTTTATTGTGAATGGTTTTTGGAGCATCTTCCTCTTTTTAGAATATACGAATGGTTTATGGTAGTATGTCCAATATGGAGCCTTGACCTAATCACTTCTCTCCTAGTTTGGTGTTTCTGGTGCTATTCTTCTATAGAAGGTTTAATTGTTTTGGAAGAGTTCCATACGTTCTGCCACTCTTCCTTAATTGATTTCTGGTTTCAGATCTGTATATAGGATTTTTGTATTTAAGGCGCCTGATGTGTTTTTTATTGTAGATACTTTGCTTGATTCCTAACTACGCATCAAGTGTTTTCCCGCTTTCAGAACTTATAAGATTGTTTCTAATTTCCTCGTTTGGGTTAACATGGGCAGAAAAGTTATCCTTCAAAAAACACTATTTTTTTTTTTTTTTTTTTTTTGTTTAGCCCCGTATTAAATCCCATGTCTTATTTAATGCCGAAATCTAAACATTTTCAACTTTATTTTATGGCTAAAAATATATTTTCAAAAACAATTTTGTTTTATGACTAATATATATATTTTGAAAAGCAATTTTATGACTAAATATATTTTGAAAGCAATTGTATGCCTTCAACTCTAATATATCTATTGTAAGTCATTTACTATAAATATCTATTGTTGGCCATTTTATAAATACCTATTGTTGGTATTTTTAAATAGAAAATGCATTTCGGGTATTTTTTATACTTTCATAGGCTTTTGTTTTTGCTTGAGGGCTAACTATTTGCCCATAGCTGGGACATTAACAGGTGCTACTACCCTGGTTAGGGCGTACCTGGAAATAACAGCAATTAAGAGGCAGTTCCACGCTCCTCAAAACTTCCAGGGGCCTTTCTGCCAGATGTAGTTTATCGTCATACCCAGGTTTAAGTTCGTAGGTGACAGAAAAGAAAGTAGCTGGAAGAAAGTTGTACAAGCGAGAAGTGCGGGAGAAGAAATTATTAGCATAGAACTTACGGTTGCAACTTAAACTGCCAATTTAGTGCTGGAGTTTAAGAGAGTCCCTTATGACAAACTGCTGGAATTTGGACAAAAATATTGCAGAGAATATTTGATTCGATGTGATTGGCGAAAGGAATGAGAAAAATCAACGTTCTATTGACTGAAAATACGCGCTTTCGAAAATCGTTCATATGGCGTCAAGCCTGCCGTCCCATCAAGCGGGCGAAATTATGTGAATGCATTTCAACTTGTCGACACCCTGAATAGACACGTTTGTCCTTATGTTACAAATGCGGCGCGGTAAACGATCATAGAGTTGATATGGGAAGTGTTTCCATATTCAATATGTTCCACAGATCAGCCTATGCTCTACTTTTCTCGATGCAACACTATTGGTCTGATTTGCAATTCTTACAATTTTAAGATATAAATTTTCTTCTAAGAATCAATTAATGTAAAATCGTTCTCTTATGATGAATACATGATTTATTACACAATTTCATGGTCATTTTTAGATGAGCTCTTCGCTATGGCCCTTAAACCTTTTGAATTTAAGGGCAGTACGGGTCTAGCATCGATATCTAATCAATTTACAATTGAGGTGGTTAGACATAACCGTAACCGCTTTTTTTCTCGTAATTCTCGCTTCTAGAAATCCCTTCTGGTTCCATGCTTTCCAGACAACATTAATCTGCAAAAAATTAAAAGCAGTGTCAATCGTTATCGACTGTCCTCTTGGTCATTCTTTACTTTTCAGGCACATTATTAATGTTTCTGTTCCTAATTCGTCCACATCCAGTAAACCCGTGTCTTAGTGGCTTTACTGCCTTGCATAGAGTGATAACGATTAAAAAAAAAACTACAAAACTATGAAAATGGAGGAAAAATGTCATGAATTTAAAGGAATAAAAACATTTCTTTAAATTTAGCATTAACAAATTAAAAAAAAAAACTTATACTATACCACATCCATAAATATAACATTCTTCGAAATCTTATTTCCTGAAATGGGCCACAAAACAGGGTCTTACACCAAATGAATTACGTTTAACATTTGTTAAGTATCACCTGACATCCATTTTTTTTTTCACTCATCTTCATGAAGGTATGTTCTACACACACAGGCTACAAATGGAGCATCAAAATTACATACGCAATAAACATGTAGCAAAAAAAAAAACCTTTCAAGTAACGTGCTTGCGTTCTATTGACTGAAAATACGCGCTTTTGAAAATCGTTCATATGGCGTTAAGCCTGCGTCCCATCAAGCGGGCAAAATTATGTGAATGCATTTCAACTTGTCGGCACCATTTGTTTCGTAAGAGTGACGATGTGAATTGGTCGATAAAATGGTCTGCTGGATTTGCCTAAAGAGAATAAGCGGAAGCGCTTGCTAGGGCATGCGCATGACGTTTCTGATATAGGCATGCGTGAATGATCTTACTAAGAAACGAAAAAATTAAGAATGTAAGAATGCATTAATATTTGTGAACGCATCTATCTCCTTCACTAGCAATTACAGTGTTTCTATCTATCGATCGATGGATCACATTCTGTTTCTATATCTATCGATCTAACTCATTTTGTTTCTATCTATCTATCTATCTATCTATCTATCTATCTATCTATCTATCTATCCCAGTCTTTCCATATCTATCTATCTATCTATCTATCTATCTATCTATCTATCTATCTATCCCAGTCTTTCCATATCTATCTATCTATCTATCTATCTATCTATCTATCTATCTATCTATCAAGCCTTGTCGAGATGAATAGAAAGTTAGGATGCCTTAGAATTTATTTAATATAAAGAAAGGCAAGTATTAAAAAATATAAAAAAGTTTTTTTTTGTTTGTTTGTTTTATTAGTCTCCTCTCTTCTATGTGCTGTGTTCTTTCAGGACGTGACCAACCATGACTCTCCACAATTTCCTTTCTTTTATAGCTATTAATAAAGTGTGTGTATTTATTCTTTCTACTAAACATTGCTCTGCCATATTTGTACACAAGCTCGCTAGGTAAGTTATGCACGGATTTCCTCTGTCCAATTTGCCTTCAATTTATCCTGTCAGTGTTAAATTTTCCAAGCCTTCATTCCACATTATGTGTTCTAGAAATGTTAGTTGTTTCTTTCTGTTTTTAAGTAAAAGTGTCCTTTTTATTTTCATTTTCTCTGAAATTTTATCATTGATTACATGTTCAGTCAGTTGTATTCTCAGCATCCTTCTGTAGAACCATATTTCAGTTGCCTCAAACCTCTTCATCTGTCCAGCATTCAATATTGAAGTACAGATATTACATAAGAGTTCAGTACTCTTTCCTTTGTTTCAAATGACATTTTCTGGTTTCTTTATACAAATCAACATTTGATTTGTTTATTTTTAACATTTGACTATAATAATAAAAAAAAATCATAAAGGAGAATGCTCCTTCAATCAGGATTTGAAATCCGGATCTGTGTCTTCAGATGCCCGCTTGAGATGGACAATAGAATAGACTGAACACCTACGCCTATCAACCGAACTGCCCAGACCTACCTACCCCCCTTGTGTGTGTGTGTGTGTGTGTCTCTCTCTCTCTCTCTCTCTCTCTCTCTCTCTCTCTCTCTCTCTCTAACCTTGATAGAGTCCAGAAGCTTGCACGCGAGAGTCTGTTCCACAAAGTAACATTTCAGAGGAAAAAGCTGTCTGAGTGGAACTTCCTCCTTACCAATGGAATACAAAGGGAATGAAGATTATTCGATCCTGTGTATGTGGCATGGCAGTTTCTAGCTGAGAAAAGAACTATATTTGTGGAACTGAGGAATATAGCTAATCTAATATTTGCTTGAAAATGATAGTGTAGCATGATGTTAGCAACTTATTGAGTTGGAAAGCATCTGAAGTACGGCCATACGAAGCATAATTTATCGATTGTTATAAAAAAGTCTGATAAGTGTATTTATTATTTTTTATACCATTATTCACCCAATATAAGGCCCAGGAGAAACTCAAGGTAGAGGGTTACAGAATGAGGTTGTTGCAAGAGCGAAAGAGTGGCAGTAAGAAGTGCATATTATAGTGATATGGAAGATAGATAACGGTTGGCCTTAGATTTAAAGATCGTAATGATCGGGGAATCATCCATTCGGGAGTCTTCTTTCTTTCTCTTACTTTCTCTTTTCCCCTCTTTCTTTTTTTTTTCTCACGCTTTCTTTCTTGCTTTCTTTTTTTCTTTCTTTCTCCCTCTCTTTCTCTCTCTTTCTTTCTTCTCCCTCTGTTTCTCTCTCTAAAACTAAGCAGTAACTTTGCTCAATCATTTCTTCAGTCTATTCTTGCGACCAAACAGGAAAAGTCCGTTTTTTATCTGAGATAACAGCAGGATGTACGCTCTTAGTAAGAAAAGAAAGAAATGGAATAATAATAATAATAATAATAATAATAATAATAATAACGAGGAAGCTTCTCCCTTGCCAACGCATGCATCATCCTAAGGCTGATGTTGATCGTCTGTATGTGATCAGATCCAAATGAGGCAGAGGATTAGTTTAACCAGAATTGTCTTACAAAATCACAGAAATTGGTCTTCAACGATACCAGGAAACTACAGAAGACTAAATGAAAGAGCATAAAAGAAAAAAAAACTTTATTCAGTAATAGAAAGCCAACAAATTCAAAAGGAAATTTCAAGTCGGTGGAGAAATAAACTATAATACACGTACTATAGTGATGAAGAACCTAAAAAAGAAAGCACAGGCCAATGCAATGAACCATATTCAGAAACGATGGCAAGATAAACCTCTTCATGGTCACTGATCTACTCATAAAAAAAAAAAACAAGGTGATGTACACAAACCCCTTACTCATCAACAGTGCTTGGGTAAAAGATGAAATCGAAGGTTTTATTCTTGCTGCACAGAACCAATGATTGCTGACTAGAAATTACAAAGCAAGCACACACTCACATACACACTGAAAAATTATGTTAAAACCAAATGCAGATTCTGTGATAAATATCCAGAAATAATTTATCATATTGTATCAGGTTACACAGTGTTAGCACCAACTGAATATAAAACTCGTTATGATAGAGTGGGCCCCAATATTACACTGGATAATATGAAACATTTACGGGAAGGTAACTGCAAAAAAACTGGGTTGAACATCACCAAGACGTGGTTACTGAGATAGGACCTTTAATAATATTATGGAACTTTTCAATACACACAGAAAGAACAATCAAAGCTAATCGTGTTCAAAACTACAAAAACAGAATTTGCTTTCATATTGATCTGGCAGTCCCGGCAGATTGTAATGTAACGTTGAATTTCTTCAAAAAAAGTATCAAAATGCAAGAATCTTGAAATGGAAATCCCCAAAAAGTAACACATGAGGATATCAATAATTCCCGTTGTAGTTGGAGACCTCGTATTGACTGGAAAATGTTTCGATAGATTCACTGAAGAGATTCCTGGTAACCCATGCTCGAAATAAATGCAAAAAATTGTACTCACAACATTACGAAGACCTTTATCTATGTAACATGTATGCGGTCTTTTTTTTTTTTTTTTTTTTTAATCATACAACCATTTCGTTAGGTCTCTCCTTGGGACACGGAAGAAAATGTGTATACAACAGATATAACAACAACAACAACAACAATAGATTTGGTTGTCCTTTCCTTTGGTTCGTGTGGTACAAGCTGCCCGCAAGTTTAGTCTTCAAGAGACAGGTTGTGCTATATCAGAAGATGCGTAGAGATACGGTGCCATAGAATCTGGACGATAATACCTGACATATGTAACTGTGGTCACTGCATAGAGAGTGTTGTGGATTCCGAGTTGAAATCCGGAAACCAATAAATAACAAACACCAGGAATGAATATATGAAAATAATGTATTAACGTAATAATACAAACTGGTAAAGCAGGTTAGTAGTTCCAGGAATACGGGTTAGTAGCAAAATATATATATACAGTCTTTGGTATTGAAGTATCGCTGTATGACTTCTTACTGATTCTACGTGCTCGCTCACTGTGACTCCTACAACGCGGTTACCTCACCCCTCACTCTTCCCGTTACCTACCACCTTTTACTCTGTCACTCTGGACTCGACTCGACTCGACTCCTCGGTCTTGCTCTCGTCTTACTCTTGCAGTAGTATATGTATATACTGGGTGAGTTCATTTGTATAAAAAGGGGTGGACCCCTCAACAGAGAGAAATCTCCACAGGAGGCAAGAAGTAGCTATGAATATTGATATTTTGCACTTCATATATTTGTTTGTAATTTGTTTATCACTGAAATCATCTACGATATTTTTTAATAGATATTTTCCTATGCTTCATGTTCAGTTGTACTGCTAAATTGCTTATATATATTTTCTGCTATAAAGAAAGTGTTTTTTTTTTTTAATGTTTTGTAATGTACTGATACCTTTCTTTGTGAATTAATTTCTTGTATACACAAATACTACACAAATCCAAATAAAGGTTGCACACACACACACAGACACAAACAGCACACACAATAAAAAAAATTCTTACAACTGCTTATAAGTTGCCTGGCAAAAAAATTCTTTTATATAAAAAGTGGAATATTTTAGGAGTGAAAATTTCTTATAAAGCCGTCTTGTTAATTTAAACTCTTCATTCGAGTCAGTTCACGTGACCTTAGCAAATTACTTTTAGTGTCAGTAACATATTGCAGACAAACGTAATCACGACACCAGTGCCCATCTTCACATGAGGTTACCAGGCTACATTAAATTAATTTTAATACCTATATATATATATATATATATATATATATATATATATATATATATATATATATAGAGAGAGAGAGAGAGAGAGAGGGAGGGAGAGGGGGAGGGAGGTACGTAGCCCAGTGATTAGGACGTTCGCTTTCTAACCATGAGACCCGGGTTCGACTCTTGCCATGGTCAATTTGATGTTATCGGACGATTGGAAAGTGTCTGAAAACCATACCAAGGGCTGACCCAAGCCTTGTGAGTGAAATTGAGTAGACGGAACCCTTGGGGCCCGTCGATAGCTGTGCTAGTACGAAATCACAAATCATCCCCAGAAACTGTAACTATGGTCTGCTCAACATAGTTGGAGGTATAAACCATAGGTGGGCTCTTTGGGTATATATATATATATATATATATATATATATATATATATATATATATATATATATATATATATATTCATTCCCTCATCAGTTTCCGATCCTTAGCTATGATTAATTAATGATGAACATGTCATTTTCGTTTATCATCGATTTTACCACGATTTTCCTGTTATTGCTTAAAGTAGCGTCCAATAGTGTTACAAAAACTCGGAGAATTCCAGTAAGATATCTTTAATCATTTCTAAGATACAACGGTTCAAAGCACAATCTAACAAATGAACAAGTTTAGTGTTACACGATTTTAACAATTTTGCTGTTATATATATATATATATATATATATATATATATATATATATATATATATATATATGCATGTTTCATTAAAAACGACAGACAAGGTACTAAGGTTTAGCTTTTTATTTAATTTTTCTTGTGTTCGAACAAGAGCTTTCTTTTCTGGACAAAGGGTGTGCAAGAACTGTCCAAATGTTTTATATTTCCGAGCGCTTTCGGCTATACCTTTAGCCATTATCAAGGATGATTTGATTTTTCAGTTTCTATGTATGTCTTAGTGTGTGGTAGGGATGTTTTTAATTTCCGAATACGGTTAGCACATTGTGGTTTTGTTCGTAGTTAATATTGTTAAGAGTTGGCTTTTTCTTTTTTGTTATTAAAGCTTCCATTATTTTTAGTCTTTTTTTACAGGTGGATGCAGTTATTATATTTGTGTTTTCTACTAGTATGTTCCTAATGGAGTCCATTTGTGTGTGAGTTTAAATGGGTTCTAATGGAGCTGTGATCAGATAAGACGTCTGGATAAGTATGTGGTTGTGTAGCCGATGTAATTATTTATGAGTCCGGTTTGATCAGGAACACAATTCCTTTAGGGGCATTTGAACTCATAGATAATGTTCGTTCTTTGTAATTTTGACTTAGCTGGTGTGTTATTTTTGAGGATAAGATTGACTGTCTTAAATTTTTTATAATAGATAATTAATTTGATTTTTTTATTCGCATCAATTGGAGTAGTATATTTCTTTATAATATGCCTTAGAGAAGATTCATCTTGTTTGTAATTAATGTGCATTTGGTTTTTGTAATAAATGTGTATGTGATTTTTGGCTGTGTGTTCGCTATCGTTATTACTTGCTTTGGGGAGGAATAGTCTAATTTGGTGGTCTACAAGGTGGTTAGGGAAGCCGTATTGTACATGACTGGACGGAATGACAAAATGAAAACATTATTTCACATGTTTCTGATAGATGGAATTATATATATGTACGTTTGGAAGTACCAAGAAAAGTGTGGATTTTTATAATGATGCATCTAGGAGAACTGTTGAATATTAAAGTTCTTTCGGTTGATACGTCCGGAGATGCGGATTAACCGACTTGATTCATCTTCTTAATGATTTTATTCTTTTTATCGCTGTTGTTTTTAAATATCCATCATTGTGATAGCAGTAGACAGAGTGTGAGGTTTTTCTTTTTACTCCCCCTCATCCAACATACATATAATTCCATCAATAGGAACACTTTAGTCTGATGAAGTTCTTTTTGAAGGGCTGCTAAATATATGTGTTTATGCATTTTTATTTTATTTAATCATTTCACTCCAAACAAGGCAATAAACCCACGAAGACATGTGCGTGTGCGGGAAAATCCTGTATGGTTGGTTTCGTCTTTCAAAAAGAGGACGAAACGCGTTGGTAAAGAAAGGTTTTCCTTTTGTTTTTTACTCGTATTGTCTTTTTTACAGGTATATTTTAATTTTTTTTATCTGAATTTTTACAAACACATTCATACGGATACACACACACACATATATATATATATATATATATATATATATATATATATATATATATATATATATATATATATATATAATACATAAATTTATCCTATACTAAAATAATTTATTTATTGCATTAAAAATTCATCAATATTCTAGAGTGAAAAATTGTCTAGCTGGACACAGGGAAGAAACTTTCGTGGCAGCAGACCTAGCAATGGATTCAATATAGCCGAAAATGTTAGCACGAGAAGGCTCAACTCGTCAACCTCCTGGAGGTTAGCATCATCCATGCTGATAGAAAAGAGAAAGGGGTCATTCACCTGATTAAGAGAGGGCAGTTTAGTTTTGGAGGCGTCAAAATTAACATGCCACTCCTTGCCCCTGTTAACAGCAGACTAATTCATTTTTTAGATCAGCTACCAATTTGACCTTGTCAAACCGATCAAACTTACAATCGAGACAGGAAGAAATAGTTGTGCCATCAGCATAGATACCAAGTTTAGAACTATCCGAAATCATCCTTACCATGTGAATTACGATAGAAATATAAGAGGTATATATTAATACTGATATATATGTATATAAAAGATTTTATGTAGCAGTTCTGCGATATTAAAACTATTTTAAGGGTTCTACAAGGATAACAAAAAAGTTGAGAAACACTGATTTAGCTATTTAATTATCCGAAATTTTGAATTATATATATTTTTAAATCTTGTCTGAAGGTGTCCGGATAATCGGAGAAACTCTATATTGTCTTTTGAAAACTAAATCCAATTCATAAAACATAGAAATTCTTCTTTGAATTGTCGGTATCTGAGGTTCCAACACTCGAAATGAATAAATTAATATTAATGGTAAAAATCTGCTTTTTTTCAATGTATGGAATAATGTTAAAACCTGAGAATAAATTTAGAACTTGCAATAAACTTTATTTTGCCATGATTGCTTTATTTCATTTTTACGGATTATCAACCCTTTATAGGTTATTTAAAGCCGAAATATTTTGAAGGATTGTAAGAATAATTACTATTTTGCGAGTGAATATTGCATTAATATTTTTTTGAGAATAACACTGAATTTCCATGCAACACACCTAGTATTTAACCCATAGCTGGAGAAGGAGATGGATTCATATATTTGCCAAGGGTCACTGCGTGCGTAAGTGAATATAATGAATCAGTCTGGAATTCGAATTCGTCTCTTCGACAAAAAACAAAACAAAAAAAAAACAAAAAAAAAACACTCGCACGTCCAATTCGCAGTTTGAAATGGAAATAAAAAATCACTAATATTAGTTTTTATCGATGAGAACATATACATGTAGTTGGAGAAAAAGAAAAATGAATAAGCGTCGTAATAATGATATCTCGAATGAAACGCTAAAAATGAGGGAGCGTTTAACTTTAAATTTTAAATGTACTTCAAACGCCAGAAATTTAAAAATTTAAATTTTATCGTTTCTGTAACTTCAACATTTAACAATACAATAGGAGGAAACAGTGTGTGTGTGTGTGTGTGTGTGTGTGTGTGTGTGTGTGTGTGTGTGTGTGTGTGTGTGTGTGTGTGTGAGCGCGCGCGTGCGTGCGTGCGTGCGTACGTGTGGCAATACAAAAAAGTACAAAAATATAGATTCATGCCTCCCCCTCCCCCCAAAAAGCGCCACTATTTAACCCATAGATGGAATAGGAAGTTCTTACCTTTTCCTGGGGTATGGCTGCATAAATGAATGGAACGAACTCGATTGGAGTTCGAACTCGTGTCTCAGATTTTTCACCCCAAGCCACTATCCATTACACTATTCGCACATCCAATTTCCTATGGAATTTATTAATAAAAAAAAAAGTCAGTAATTTTTGTTGACGTAAAATGTTCAGGCCCTCTTATTTAGTGGCGATGCAGCCTTCTGATATATTAAAAAAAAAAATAAACAAAGAATTTTGATTCTCTTCAAAAACGTCGAGACTCTGCTGAAGTGGCGACGCAATCACTTAATGATTCATTTTTCATCTTCATCTTCCGTTAAAGTTGTTGCTTTTTTATCTTTCTTTTTCGCCACCCGTTTCACTGAGAGGCGTAGATCCCTTTGAAATATCTACCTAAAAAATTAGTAGAGAAAAAAAAAATTAAATAATATCCAAAAATATTCAAAAATCTGCAAAAGCACAATCAGAAAAAAAGGGAACGGAAAAGAAAGAAAGAAAAACCTAAGATGGAATAGAAAATAGAAAAAAGATGAAATAAAAGAAAGAAAGAAAGAGAGAATGCAAAAGGAAAAGGTAGAAAAAAGAAGAAAAGGAAGAAAGGAAGCGGAAAAAGAAAGAAAGAAAGAAAGAAAGAAAGAAAGAAAGAAAGAAAGAGAGAATGCAAGAGGAAAAGGTAGAAAAAAGAAGAAAAGGAAGAAAGGAAGCGGGAAAAGAAAGAAAGAAAGAAAGAAAGAAAGAAAGAAAGAAAGAAAGAATGCAAGAGGAAAAGGTAGAAAAAAGAAGAAAAGGAAGAAAGGAAGCGGGAAAAGAAAGAAAGAAAGAAAGAAAGAAAGAAAGAAAGAAAGAAAGAAAGAAAGAAAAAAAGTAAGAGGAAAAGGTAGAAAAAAGAAGAAAAGGAAGAAAGGAAGCGGGAAAAGAAAGAAAGAAAGAAAGAAAGAAAGAAAGAAAGAAAGAAAGAAAGAAAGAAAGAGGAAAAGGTAGAAAAAAGAAGAAAAGGAAGAAAGGAAGCGGGAAAAGAAAGAAAGAAAGAAAGAAAGAAAGAAAGAACGAAAGAAAGAAAGAAAGAAAGAAAGAAAGAAAAGAAAGAAAGAGGAAAAGGTAGAAAAAAGAAGAAAAGGAAGAAAGGAAGCGGGAAAAGAAAGAAAGAAAAACCAAAGATGTTATAGAAAATGTAAAAGAAAGAGTGATTGAAGAATAATAAAAAAAAGACGGAATAAAAAGAAAAAGTGAAGAAAAAAGGTAAAAAGGCAGACAAAATAAAACAAATTAAAGAAAGAAAAGCATTTTAGGGTGAAAGACACGGAAGAAAAATGAAAGGATCACTGGAGAAGACAAACTGAAAATGATAGATGGAAAGAAGAAACAGAAAAAAAAGACGAATGAAAATAAGCAATAAATAAAACCTTGTCGGAATGACTCTTTGGCTGTCATGCTATAAAGGTTTATGATTAGACTGACAGCAAGAGGCCTTACAACATGAGGACATGAAACGGCTTCAGACTTTGATTTGGGCGTCTGTAAAAAAAAATAAAGGACAATAACAGATGGTATCGCCAGGCCTATGCTGGAATGAGAAGGTTCAAACTAGTGAGCAAAACAGTTCAACTAGTATGCCATAATTTTAGGCTTATTAGAAGCCCATCTGTGCATGCTTATATAAAGACGGTGTATGCGTACATATACAGGGACTTACGGTCGATAATTATGACAAGAACCAGTATCATTTCAAGGGTTTTTTTTACAAACATTGCTTCTATGAAGGGAAAGAGGAGGATGTACCCTAGAGACACAAACTATCAGCAAGAATCCTAGATGGGAGAGATGGGAATGAACTGATCCACATTATTTGTGAAGAATTCGTTCAGCTATGGATAAAATGGCGGAATAGACTGGGCGATGTTTTCTTGGGTAGCAATCGGTTTAGAAAAAGGAAACTCTTACTGACGTGCGGGTGTCTACAGGTAAAGAAAAGCCCATGGAGCATGTTTTATACAAATCTGGATTGAATCTCCGAAAGTGGATGAATGGTATAATCTGTTAGCTTCCGGCAAATCTTGCAGTAACTACAGTACCAAACTATATATTTTTTTACATTATTTACATTATTCGGACTATTGTCATCATCTTTGTCGCCATATTTATTACAACGTTTCGGCCGTTGTACGCTCCGGCCTTATTCAACGACAAAGATGAAAACAATAGTCCGAATAATGTAAATAATGTACATAATACCTCATCTCAGAAATATAGACATATATATTTTTAAATCATTTCACCCCAAGCAAGGCGGGAATGTCATTAAAACGCAGGGTATTACACCGAGTGAAAGTGAGAGAAAAGACTGAGCATAGAGAGGATTGAGGAAAGGACAAAAGATGAACGGGATTCAAGAAGATGGCGATTGACGTTGCGTTTAAATTTTTGAAGATTGTATTTATCAGGAAATCAAGTAAACAGAAAGGAGTTCCACAGGTGGGAAGTGCGAGAAAAACTGTTGGAGTAGAAGTGAAGGTTGCATTTAGCTATTTCAACAGTAAACATGTGGGAACTAGATGATAATCTAATAGCACGCTTAAATTAATGTAGTCGGGGCATCAGGGAAAAAACAGATCGTCAAAGCAATTGCCATGAAAATATTTGTAGAAAAGACAGAGGGAAGCCACGTCACGTTGGTGAGCAAGTAATTGAAGTCCAGATGCCAATTCAGGATCGATTACATTAAAGATCTTTGTTAAGAACTTCCAGATGAATAGCTGGAGCGCCAGACCAGATATGGTAGCAGGTGAAGGGTAGATTTGTAAATGTACAAGATGGACTCTGACGAAAAATTTTCAGGCAAGACATAGTGACCCAACTTTTGCCGTTGGTTTCTAAAATCTACCTACATTTTTTTCCATAATTTCCATCTGTTCTCTCGACCTAATATCACAGTGTATTTCCCAGTTTTTGTTTTTTTAACTTGTAGGTTTAATTTTGTTATTTTTTTTTATTTCTATATTTTGTTATACCAACAACTTGATTGAACAACTCCTGGCTAACAATGTCTATTCACGGGATTCCCAACCTCTTGGCGTCATCGCCCACTTTCACATGGAAAAATCATCCACCTATATAGTAAATATTCAAAAGCATAACAAAATCGTGTGGTAAAAGTTTGTTACTGGTTCCTTAACTAAGTTTATGATGTAAAAAAAATAGCAAAGTTCAGTAAAGGTCTTAAGAATAAGACATAGTGGAAAACTGCGGGATAGAATTTTAATTTACTTAAATTTTCTTCTATGTGTTGTGTCCGTTAGGGATGATGCCGATCATTTCCCTTCACAATTTCCTATCCTTTGTAGCTCTTAATAACTTTTCTCTTTTTGCCGTCTCTTCCGAACCCAGCACCGCTATACATTCGCTCAAACTCGCCAAGTAAGTTGTTCTTGGCTTTCCTTTTCGTCCTCTTACCTTCAATGTGTCAAATTTCTGATTCCCTTTTTCTTCACTATATTTCTCAGAAATTTCAGTTGTCTCTTCCCGATATTAAATGTAACTCTGCCCTTTTTGTTGTCATTGTCTCTACAACAGTACAACTTTATCGTTGCCACCATTTCCGATCCATGTTATACTCAGCATGCAATCACTGAATCGAACTAGTGATATGATCCACAATTTAAATTGCGCTGTTTGACTACCTTATGCCTATTTATTAAACTATTTTTCAATGCATATTTCCAATTATTTTATAGTTTATTTGTGAAAAAATGAAGATATTTATCAGCGTATATCATGCATAGATGTGCAAAAGTAAGTATACAGTAATGAACTACAAAAACCTACGCACACAATGTATTGCATTGATTACCTAATTATACGTATTGTATTTTTACATACTTTACTTTTGCAGTCCCCTGTATATACAAAGAACAACGGGTAAATTGTCGCCATTTTATATTTTTAATTTCGCGCATGCGCGTTGTCTTTTTTGATTTTGTCGACTGCACAGTATAATAGGGTCAGTTGAGCACAATCTGTAAGAAAAATGACGCAATTCACTCCGCCAGAAATTTGGAAAAGGCATGATGTACAACTTGGTATTGGCAACGGAAGCTCCAACAGAATGTTTGGGTGCCAATCTGATGACAGTGCAGAGAATTCAGAAAAAGTTGGATGAGTCTAATGGTGATTACGAACGTACCGCAGCTCGGAAAACTCATCCTGATCGTTCTGATAATATCTCCCGAACTTATTGGTGAGGGCCTCAAACTGAACACGGAGATCTACATCAAATACCTTGAGGAAGTAACACCAAAGATGAACTGAAGGAAAGGATTATGGCAGTATTCACCAACTTCAATAAGGAGAGCGTCTAAAAGAGTTGCAGGAGATTCTGAATTCGTCTTGAGGCTGTGGCTGAAGCCAATGGCAGTTTTATTGAATAAATTTACTCTTTCGTATTTCAAGATATTTTTGTGAAGTTTTGGTAAATATATCTGTTAAAATGAGATGTCAGTGTTATTTTCATTTTGGGCTAATTTAGACAATTTATCCATCGCACCATATATGTGTGAGGATATATATATATATATATATATATATATATATATGAAGAAAATATATACGGACAAAACAAACAAAAATCCTTATATACAATTATGCTGTTTTAATGTTAATATGTCAACGTCGGACGTTTCGGTCTAATAAACCATCTTCAGGACATATTCATAAAAAATAATTAACATTATCAATACAACATGACAAAGACGATGTACATAAGAACAAGACTTATCCAAACAAATAACTGAAAGTTTTATAAGATCAGCGCTCCGTTTAAAACATGGTCACGTTGTCGTCACGTGGGCGACGCCGTGAAAACGTATTCCTAAAATTTGAGTATTTAGAATGAAAAATGAAAAGAATTCTATTTTGATCTCAAATTTATATGTACGCTTGTCGAGCATTAATCTTGCTAGAAAAGGGGAAATACTAAAGAAGCCAGGTCTAGTATTTAATTTTTATTTAATCCAAGTACAATTTTGTAATTTAAAATAACTAGTTGTTAACCTTAATAATTGATTGATAATAATTCATTCGCGTCGTTGTTGACAGCGATTACTGGCGTTGTTTGTATAGATTTGTGGTGGAAAGCTAAGCAAGAAAGGAACGTAGTTAACGGCCTTGTTTACTGATCTTACTTGTCTCAACTTGTCTCAATTACTGCGCAAGAGAACTATATTGCGTGCGCAATAATCAAGACAAGTGAATATCCCACTAATAGCCGTTACTCAGCAAATGTATCCAAACAACGCCAGTAATGGCTGCCGCGACGCGAATGAATCCGAATTTTTACTGTCAATAACTCCAAAACGGTAGATTTCATCAGATTATCGAGTCATTTTCGAATGAAGCATGTACATTTACACTTAACTACTTATTCGGGAAAATTTTAATGCAAACTGAGCTCAGGTCCTAATCTGCAAATTAACCTAAATTACTTTTGACCAACCAAATAAAAAACGTGTATACATGTACTTTAATATATATATATATATATTTATTTATTTATCATTAAGTATGTGTTAGTTCGCCTAAACTCAAAATAATGTACCTCTAATTTCAAGATTCTAGCTTTATAGAAATTTATTTTTTTTCCTGACTTAATCCTTATTCTGTCATTTATTTTTATTTACACTATTTGTTTTATTCCATTATTTTAAAAATAAAATTTTGAATATTTTTAGACGAGTTAAATGTACAGATGATAGATCAGCTATGATGTCTGTATAACTTTATTTGGTTTGAAAGAATTTTATATATTCTATAGGCGACCTTAATTTCAGGTCTTTGTAAAAAAAAAAATGTCAGCAAGTAGGCGTTTCTAACGGAATATAAATTAATATCGCTTCCGTTTGTCGGTCAGGAAGTGACACCATATTGTTCATTTTTTATTTTTATTTTATTTTATTTATTTATTATTTCTTTTGTAGGACGTTGATCGAGTCTTTGTTGAACTCGGTGCATCTCAATTCCAAACGATTTCGTCTATCTGGTCCTTCTATATCGGTACTTTCCTAAAAAAAAATTCCTTTCATTGCCGGAAGCCTGGTTTAAATAGGCCAAATATAACGTGTAGTGGGAATTTAAAGCTAGAAAAATAAAGAAACAAATGCCAAAAACTAAAAAGTTCTCATCTATACTAAGAAGCTTTCCCCCCATAAAAATTCGATGTTTAGAGTTTTGGTTGCATTTCTGCAAGTGGGTCAGGAAGCAAAATTCTACCTTCGCGGAAGCCCGCCAAGTAGAAGTAGAATTAAATTATCCACAAATTTTACTTACTAATGGTTATGGTGTACTGTATAACGACTCGAGATGAGAAATCAGAGAACCGAGTTCAATTTCCAGTCGAGTTCGATAATTCACTTGGGAAAAGTATGAATCCATCTCTTTTTCCTCCCAGCTATTTAAGCAGGAAAAACTGGGTTTTATTGGCAACCAGTCCACTGCAGAAAGAAACGGCAATCTTCTGCCCAGTCTTGAATAGAAAGGGACCTAATCGCCCAAGCGTGTATCACGTATGACACTTAACTGATTCTATGGTTACAATTGCAAGAGTAATGCAACTACAAATGCAGAATATATAAGTTAAGAAAAAAAAACCCTTAAAATGTTTCCCTTAAACAAAACGTTGAAATAAGGATAAGAGGGGTCTATCCTTCACAACTTTTACTACAATATCTTCTATAAAAAATTTAAAAAAAAACCCTTCACAACTTTTACTACAATATCTTCTATAAAAAAAATTAAAAAAACCTTCACAACTTTTACTACAATATCTTCTATAAAAAATAAAACAAAAATAAAAATAAAATTTTGATTTGTTAGGTTTTCGTTATTGATCTCGTAAAAATATATCAAACTAAATGTTTTCTTCTATTCTAATTTTTGGAATGAGAATTTATCATTATTTACACAATTTATATTCGGACTATTGTCATCATCTTTGCGAAGTTTACCCCCCGTAGATTAGGATTCAGTTCAGAATTCCCTGAAGGTTATCCAGATCAAAACCTGATGAATACCGGAAGACACAACGACTGAAACGTTGTGATCACAACGAAGATGATGACAATAGTCCGAATATAATGCAAATAAAGATTATCTGTTGTGATTTGAATGCCTGGTGTGGAAGTAGGCAGCAAAATGATCTATATATCAGCATGCAATTAGTCGATTCGATATTTTATGATTATCTTGCAAATAATATTGATGCGTTGAAAATTGAATTTAACGTTTCATTTGTGTATAAAATTTATTCCTTTTTTATTATCATCATTATTATTTTCATCATACCCTGCTTCGATCATTCATGGAGTCAAGTCCATCCTTTGGGTTTGAGCTCCAATGAGGTTATGATAAGTTTAGAGGCTCACCTTAATATATGAGCAAAGCTGAGGAGGAATATCTTCAGAACTTTTTGTACCTTGATGTTACGAGGTATTTTGTTCATGCTTTTTTTCCCATTCCAGCCTTGAGCAAACCAAGAGGACATATTACCACTGTTATTGTTGCTGTTCATGTCCAGCATTCTATCAGTCTTTCTCTCTCTCTCTCTCTCTCTCTCTCTCTCTCTCTCTCTCTCTCTCTCTGTGAGTCAGTCACTCTCTTTTTGTCAGCCTGTCTCTCTGTCTTTACCAGTCTCTCTCTCAATCTCTCTCTCTCTGTCTCTCTGTCTATCTATCTATCTATCTATCTATCTATCTATCTATCTATCTATCTGTGTCTCTTTCAGTTTTTCTCTTTCTGTCTCTGTCTCTCTCTGCCAGTCCCTGTGTGTCTGTCTGTCTCTCTACGTCTCTCTCTTTCTGTGTGTGTGTGTGTGTCTTTCTCTCAGTCTCTCTTTTTCTCTGTGTGTGTGTGTGTCTTTCTCTCAGTCTCTCTTTTTCTGTGTTTGTCTCTCTGTGTATCTCTCTCTGCGTCTAATCTCTCTCTCTCTCTCTCTCTCTCTGTGTCTCTGTCTCTCTCTCCACTTCCTCTTCTCCCCAACCTATGGGTTAATCAGAAAAACTTCTGTAACTAAACTGCAGATCTCACACAGACTTCGTTTCCTGTAGGTTAAGTAACAAATCTGTCTTAACTCAAATTAATTTTAACTCTATATACTATTTCCTGACTTGTTAATTTATTAAAATATTTTAATTTTTAATAAGTTTAATGCTTTTTTGATGCTTTTTTTACAGATTTTTCTGCCTTTTCTTTCATTCGATTTTTGCACTGTGCGCCATTTTTACATTGGCTTTTTGAACAGAAGCCTCAGTTTTTTTTTCTCGTTTTTATTCTTTTTTTTTTTCTTTCTTCTGCATTTTCACTCGTATCTAACGTTCTGTTATCAAAATAAACCGCATTTACTCGCGTCTCATGCGAATTTTGAAGACCTAATTCTGAAGCTAATTTTAAGGGGGTCGCACCATACACGAGATATAAAATTAGCGTATGTACTGCTAGCCTTCGCTACGCCGTTAACTAAACTATATATCCATTTACTGTAGTCAAAAAGTACAGCTGTATTTAAAATAAACATCGCACGTTACACGAGTATATACAATAATTCAAATATGTTCTTTGTTTCTCAATCTTACCCCTCCCTCATTCACCCACCATATTCACCTCCCCACTTTTCATTCAAAGGTTCCTTTTCTTAGGAATTCGTTTGACACTTCCTTTAATTTATATTTCAATTCTTTATGTCCAACCTCGTTTTCGTATTTGCTTCCATCTTTACACCTTTTCGATATTTTCCATTTTTTCCCTCTCTTTATTGTGCTCGTGAGCTCACTTTAAAATGACATATTTTGTCAGGCGGTTACCATATTTACTTGTGACAATCACTGTGGTATCAGTTAACATAATTTCGTGAAGGCGGTAAAATTGATTCGGGGAGGTGAATGCGGTCAAAGCAGGCATCTAGGTGTACTTTTAAAGGGCAAAGTGCATGACCTTTCTTCATTGCTATTTATATAAGTGACATCCGTTCTATGACAAAGGATTGTTTTTAACCAATTGTCAATCTGTCTACAAGTATTTATATACAATATACAAGATATACTGTTTCAGCATATTCATATCTGTTGAGCAAGTATTGTTCTATTTAACACAATGTTGTTAGAAAGTTTCTAGATTTTAGAACGCACATAAATATTTTTCAGGCTAACTGTGAAAGTCAAAGTAAGCAGTTGGTTTGGAGAATATTTGGGAGTGTTATTAGATTTAAAATTGTTGAAAACGTAACGATACTCTTTACAAAATAGATTTGCCTTGTTAAAGTTCATCAGAGGACGAAACGCGTCGGTAAAGAATGGTTTTCATTTCGTTTTTACAGACATTTTTACTTCTCTGAATTTTTACACACGTCACTGACTTGCTAAAACAGGAGCATCCCTCGACGAAAAAAAAAATTAGCCAAACATAATTAAAAAATATTTTTTTTATAATGAATTTTTTTATATTTTCTTATAATTTTTTTATAATATTTTTATAATCGTTTTTATAAGATTTTTATAATATTTTCATAATCTTTTTTTATAACATTTTATAATATTTTTAAAAATATTTTATAATATTTTATTAATATTTTTAATATTATTTTTTATAATCTTTTTTTATATTTTTTAATATTTTATAATATTTTTATAATATTTTATAATATTTTTATAATATTTTATAATATTTTTATAATATTTTTATATTTTATAATATTTTTTATAATATTTTTAATATTATTTTTATAAAACATTTTCTTTCTATGACCCAAACCTAATAAAAACAAAGCTTTTATCGTCAAAATTTTTATTTAGAGAAAAGATCAAAGGATATTTTGATTATTAAATTATCTTTTTTTTTTTCTTTTTTTTTTTTCTTTTTTTTTTTTACAACATTCGAATTATGGTTAAAAATATTTCTTTTTCTTACGTCAGTGGTTCAAAGATTATTATTGGCAATTTTAGCATTTTTTTTTTTTTGCGGTGAAAAACAGATTTGGAAATTCTTGCAGAAATCAAAAAAATTGTCAGATTTAAGGAAACTTTAAGGATTTATTCACAAATGAATGAAATTATTTCTGAAAATTTTTTTTTTCTTGAAATTTTGATAATTCTATTTTTTTACATTTGTTACACCCCCCTACAAACGCACTTAATTTCATGACATTTCGAGAAGTTAAATTTTATCTTGCTTAATGTTAATATACTTGAGAGAATTTAAATAATTTCTTTTTTTCAAAACCGCCCACCAGTTACCGAAAACCTGCTCTAACTCGTAAAATAAAAGATGTACGTACGAAGCTTTTTAAACTTCATTACGAACATTACATTACGAATATTCAAGTACAAACAATGGAAACTTAATTAAAAACATTACGGAACATTCACTCCTTCAACACTTCTAAAGCTAAAAGTTTATCAACATATTTTCAGCTTTATAGAATTTTTTTCAACTCTCTCACAGTGGACATTTGAACGACAAGTTAATTCAACTTTTACGAGCTCAGATAGAAAAAATATTTCATTAGTAAAACTTTAATTCAGTAAAAGGGACATAACACCAACAAAAATAATAACCGCCATGCTTGTACAACATCATTATATAAATATAAATATTAATCTTGTTGTTATAAAACCGTTTTGTGTTCCTTCTTAAATAAATAAACAGCACATTCTGTCTGTCTGTTCGTCCGTGTATCTGAAATCCCTATAACTAGGGACACACTAGCTCTACATAGACATATCTTTTGGAGTCAGGGTGATCCTGGGATTGAAACTTTGCCCTTCATCTGGTACTTGAACATCCAGCATTGGGATTTGTGTTCGGACGCGGAGAAAATAGTTGAAAATTCAATTTTTAAAATAACTGAAAAAAATTTAGTGATTTTTAAAGTTTTTAATATATATTGAGTTTGAAGTTACAAAAAAAAAAGACTTTGTAAATTTAAAAGTTTTTGCTTTAAATTCAGTTCAAAATATCTCCAAATCTTTGAACTGAGGAAATCAATTTAATTTTTTTTTTTAAATGCCAAGGTATCAGTTAAAGTGTGATGTTTCGTGATGTGAGGTTTGGAAGTTCCACAATTTGTGATTTGAAGAACTCCTTTTCCGGACCAAATCGGAATTTCCTCCCAAATCTGTCTTATCTTAATTGCTCTGTATAATAAATACATTGAGCTCTATTTGTGGATCAGTTTTAATATTTTATATTACTAGGATCCACTTGGATTATATACCAACGGATTTATTACCTTTACTATGTGTGTGTATGTGTGTGTATGTGTGTGTATGTGTGTAAAATAGGATATAGAATTCCGACAAAGTTTTGAAGAAATTTGACAAATAACCTTTTCATTGAAACTACATTTGATTATGCCAGCGTAGGTGTATATCGTTAAATAATGGATTATTTCTACCTTTTTAGCTAAACTGGCGTTTCTCGTGATGAAAGAAAAGAAGGAAAATGTGTAAATCTAGTTTCAATGAAAAGGTTTTCCATCTGTCAAATTTCTTCAAAACTTTGTCCATATTCTATGTCCTATTTTATACCCATATTGTCGACAAGGAAAACAAATGAACAGACGTAAAAACATCTACATATGTAGATCTTTTACTTTAAAACCATTCTGAAAAATTCGATAAGGATTTAATTAATTTCAGAAAAGTTTTATGTATTTCTTGCTTTCGAGCCGTTCTGAAAATAAGATGAGGATTTACCTTAAATTCAATGCAGAAAATTTGGCGGAATCTATAAATAATTTTCGACATGAACTAAAAATTATAAAGAAAAGATACAGAATAAATATTAAAGCCTTTTTTTTTTAAAGTCACTCATTTCCTTTTATCACGAGTAATGCCAGCTTACCTAAAAAGTACTAATAATCTATTATTTAAGTATATACACAAATACACACACATTTTTTTCATTTTTGGATCTGATAAAATCTAGAAAGGCGTAACTCATAATATAATCTAGTTTCAATGAAAAGGTTTTCTATTTGTCAAATTTATTATATATACAGTGTAACCCGGATATAAGAGAGTTGTCGGGACCGGAGAAGAAGTCTCTTATATCCGGGTTTCTCTTATATCCGGGTTTGTTCTATTTTATATACATTAACACAGGCTCTAATTTGGGACCAGAGAAAATCTCTCTTATATCCAGGTTTCTCTTATATCCGGGTTACACTGTATATATATTAATGTGTATTTGGGAAGCAACCATTCTCTCAAACGTGTTTCAGTAAAAATGGCCGATAAGGAAGATTTAATAAATCTTTTATTGAGTTTCTTCAGAATTCTCACATATTTTTCATTTTTCAGGGTTTAAAGAATATAGGAATAATCCATAGTTATAATTATCCAGGGCGTTTTCGGCTAGTTCTATAGCCATTATCAAAGATGTGGTTTTTGGATGGTGAATTTCTATATACGGTTTCGACATAGTAGTTCTGCTGCGTTGAGTATGTACGGCGGATGTTGTATGTTTTTAGCGGTCATGTGCTATGAGCGGGCAGTTGACCTGGGCATGAATTCTATTTTTAGTAAACTTAACACGCTATCTCCACTGCTAAATAGTGTAAGATTGATAACGGGCGAATAATATTTGATAAGCAACGCTTCCCTAATTATGAGTTAGCTATGTGTTTTGAAAATAATCGATGTATGTGTGTGTCTAGAGAATATAAAAGATACTTTTACAAACTTAGGAGGCGGATTCTTCAAGCCAAAAGAAGGACAGACGTCCATATAAACATACGTCCGCAAATACTTCGTTTTTGAGTTATTGAGTCTAAAGAAAGTTTACGGTAGAATCAGGGACACGCCACCAACGTTTGTAAAAGTAGTTTTAAGTTTCTTGATTATCCCCGGATTCATGCACCCATTGGCACTCTCAAAATGTATCCTGTGTAGATGAGGGACTCAATAAATAAAATTAGCTCTAAAACATGGCATTCATAAAGCATTTCGTCTTTTTTCTTTGGCACATTTTCACGAAAAAATTCGTCCGTATTCCTCAAGGTGTACCTTTGTGTTAATCTCCTTTAACTCTGTTGACGCTTTGAGATCTTTCTGGCACAAGGCCAAAATATTGGGTCACCCAATCATTCTAAACTACATTTTACTAAGTCATATGTATTTTGTTTCACCACGTTAGACCCGAAATCAGGTTTAATCTTACTTGTGTCCCTTCAGGACGTGGACGATCTTGGCTCTTTCTCCTGGGTGTGACGATGAACTGCATTCTGCAGCAAGGCCTCTGATCTGACGGTTTTGAAGAGCGTGGGACCACCTCTTAATTGCTGTTGTCCCCAAGTTCACCCTGACCCGAAGTAGTATCACCTGATAGGGTCCCAGCTATGGGTAAATAGTTAACCCCAAACAGGAATCAAAATACTATGAATCATTAAAAAAAATAGATTTTTATAGTAAAATACCAGCCATACATTTTGAAAAAATATATTACCAGCAATACATTTGTCACAACAAAAAGCCTCTTTACAATGATGCATCAATAAAACCTGATCTGCAAACTGATTTTTACAAAGAATATATATTCTGTTCATACGAAACTATCCTAAAAATTCCGTTGGCATTAAATAATCCACTGAGGTGGATATGCCGTAAAACAAAATAAACCAAACCAAACCAATCTTGGCTTTCTATAGCTTGTCACTTGTAAACTTAAGTCGCCTGACTCCTTACTATCTTTGTCCCAACACTGTAATTCTTTCAGATAAATTCTTTATGTGGGATACTCGATGTTTCTCTTTGCCCGTTGAAGCTCCGGTTCAACTGAAGTTAAGCAACGTCGAGCCTGGTCAAATTAGATGGTTGAACGCTTGGGAATACCAGATGCCGCAAGCTTGAATGTGTGGATGGTGTAATGGATAATGGCTCGGAATTTTTAATTGGAGATAGCAGAGTTCGAATTCCTTTTGTGTTCGTTATATTCGCTTACACAAATATCCTATGAATCCATCTATTCTCCCCCAGCTATGGTTTAATTAGTTAGACTTGTATGCTTAATCTATTATCTTCCAAAAAGAAAATTCTTAGAATCTAAAAATATTTTCTGGCCTTGAATAAGTTACAAAGGATTGATAAGTCGCAAAAAAAAAAAAATCAAAAAATCAAAAAATAATCAACCTTGTATATGCCGTGTTAATCAAATCTTCCAAGATTTTTTTTCATTACGTGTCCCAAAATTTTTAGGTGTCTCTTTCTGATTTTCAGTATTTACCCTTTTTTGTTTCCATTTTTTTTTCTTAAAACTTCCTCGTTGCTTAACTGTTCCGTCCATGCTATTCCTAGTGTTCTTCTTTTGAACTACATTTTGATGCAAGCAATGCTGGTAGGGTTTAGGTAGAAACACAACAGTTATTATGGACACGTATGTGAATCCAGGTAATAAATGACTAAAGTAACAGCAAAACTAATATATATATATATATATATATATATATATATATATATATATATATATATATATATATATATATATATATATAGTCATTCAGACAGCCTGTTTCAGTGTGGCTTGACGTCCGATTACTTCAAGCCGGAATCCAAACCAGACCCATTTGGCATCAGTCAGAGACCCTATCCCTAGGCTATCGTCGCACAGCAGAGAGAAAGGGAAATTTTAACGTTTTCTATATGAAATGCGACAGTTGCCAGAAGAGGTCAATTCATAGTTGAAGTGCAATGCGTTATAGCATATATATATATATATATATATATATATATATATATATATATATACAAATATAGTTAACTATACTCGTTTCGAAAAACCTTCGAATTTTTGATTTGCCAATAATCAAATCAATCACGTAGGAAAAAAAAAAGGTTTTTTAAAAAAGAAAGAGCTAGAAACATGAAAGTCTGTCGAAATAAATCGCACTGATACAGGTTTAAAGCCCAAAGATAAAACCCCGACACAAGTAAACAACTAACAAAAGAGCTTGTTTTTCTTTATCCTTGGTCACGTGGTATAATTTTAGCTATCGCCTATAAATATGCGTTTCCCTTTGCCTCTTTAGCCAGCTTTCCTTGACGATCCGCTTAGGTGAAACCTGGGTAGGTTTGTCTGGCTCACTAGGTTTATCTATCTATCTATCTATCTATCTATATATATATATATATATATATATATATATATATATATATATATATATATAAACAAACGAACGAATGACAATGTATGTATTAACAAAAGGTATACGTAGACAATAGCAGAAGATTGTTTCGTGTGGCAAAAACACTGACTAATAAAGAAGACATTTAAACTAGAGAATATGTTTGTGTGAAGTTTGTGTTTTGCTGGTAACTTTTTTTTTACTATGAAAATGTATTTTTATATTTTAATATTTTGATCCCAGTTTGGGAGCTCAGTATTTGTCCATAGGTGGGACCCTACAGTTATTTGTGATCTATCATTTTCTACCTTTGACACCGTAGAGCGTTTCAACCTATGAAATCTGTCGGGCATGATTTCTCTGTTGATGGTGGAGTTATGGATAGCTGCTCGGATTGAGGAACCAGAGAGCCGAGTTCGAATTCCATTCAAATTAGTAACATTCATTTACGTGCAAATACCACTGGGAAAGGTATGAATCTATTTTTTCAACCCCCTATCCAGATAATCTATAGATAAATAGCGGAAGAGAGAGAGAGAGAGAGAGAGAGAGAGAGAGAGAGAGACGATTGAATCAGTCGAGGGACTGATAATGACTGAATAGTGAATGCGACCCTTACTGGGTGTCCCAGATTAAATTTAGATTAGCAAATACTCGGGCGCCTTGCTATTGTCTAGTGATTTCCATCTCCACACTTGTGTCTCATAATGGTGGCCTTATACCAATCGAAGCTCAGATAATACCTCCATTATGTACACCAGATTTAAGCTACTTT
Organism: Acanthosepion pharaonis; assembly: GCA_903632075.3. Lineage (NCBI taxonomy): Eukaryota > Metazoa > Mollusca > Cephalopoda > Sepiida > Sepiidae > Acanthosepion > Acanthosepion pharaonis. Next base: position 327,010 of record CAHIKZ030002001.1, read on the forward strand.
ATGAGGATCAATTACTTTATTTGGTGTTTGTTTTATTTGCTGACAACGATAAAATTATGATGACAAATTATTCGGCTCGAATATCAACTACAAATCAACAGACTTGAGGTATTAGCCTCTATTGAAAAGCTGATTGTTTTATTGGGATCGGTCCAGATTCCTCGGTGGGTGTTGTGAGCGTTCTCAGCCGATCTTTTCTATCGTGTCTTCGACGGGAAGACGAATTGGCATTTGCCGTGCTGAGTGCAAGTTAAGCAAAGGCAATAATTCATTCCTCAGGGCCAGTATTGTTCGAAACAGATTAGCCACCAGTTTAAGTAATATGCTCGACCCTCACAAACAAGCACATTAAAAGTTAGTCATTCTTATTTTAATTGATGTCCTTCAGCGTTTTCCATTCATAAAACAATTTCAACAGAAAGGATCTGTTTCAACAATTCATCCCGAAATAATAATAACAATTCTGGAAGAGCCACTTAAATTAAAGGCACACCAAAATGGTAAATCTAGATAAGACAATAATGTGACCGTCAGTTATATATGATGGGCCAAAAGTAGGTTTACAGTTAGTTTACTATTTGTTTCAGGTTTCAGATCTGACTAGCAAGATGGCGCATCTCCCCATTATGCTTTGCCAGTAAGGGACTACCTTAACCAAATCTTTCTACACCTTTGGTTCGGAAAAAGGGGCAGCACCGAATGAACACTACGTTTACCTGACCTACCACCAATGGATTTCTTTTTGGGGGGGGTATAGTCAAGAACAAGCTTTATGAGAGAAATCCCTACACAGTGGAAGAATTAAAAGAGTAAATCTCAGAAGTATTTATTGAAATAGATATAGATCGGGATTTGTGTCGTGCTGTGTGTCATCGTGGTCTGGGAGGGTCGGGGAATGTTGCAATGATTGAAGGAGGACATTTTGAATACTTAAGAAATTATACTGCGCTAAAGAATGAAAGTCTTAAACAAATGCACATAAACAATTTTGAACAAATATGTTTGTAACAAAGAAATATAAATGTACTAAAATGTTGTATAGAAGCATACATCAGTATATTTAACGGCCTAAGGTGTTTAACAGGTATGGCGGACCAGAATTGACATAAATTTACGAATTCTACGTAAAAACGTTTTTTTTTGTTTTGTTTTTTAACTACAAGGTAATTTTTTTAAATTAGCAAAATATTTTAAGCAATGACCTAATATTTTATTTTGAAGATGCTTTCTGAAAATATAATAAAATTTTAGATACTATAAAAATAAACATTCCTAAATTAATAGCATTTTACAAATTGAGTCATAATGGTATATAATTATTTGAGTTATAATGGTATATTATTATTTGAGTTATAATGGTATATTATTATTTGAGCTATAATGGTATATAATTATTTGAGCCATAATGGTATATTATTGACTTATTATTATTTGAGCTATAATGGTATATTATTATTTGAGCTATAATGGTATATTATTTTTTGAGTTATAATGGTATATTATTATTTGAGCTATAATGGTATATTATTATTTGAGTTATAATGGTATATTATTATTTGAGCTATAATGGTATATTATTATTTGAGCTATAATTGTAGATAATTATTTGAGCTATAATGGTATATTATTTGAACTATAATGGTATATTATTATTTGAGCTATAATGGTATATTATTATTTGAGTTATGATGTTATATTATTATTTGAGCTATAATGGTATATTATTAATTAACTCAGTTATTAAATTTTTATTTTAATAGCTGAGTGTTATTAATTTAAGAATGTTTATTTTTATCTCAGTTATTAAATTAAAAATCTTATTAGATAATATGATAATTTAATGTAATGATTGATATAATGAATAAATTTATTAATTGTTATATTATCACAGGTATTACATATTTAAAATAATATCAGATAATTATATTATTTTATAATATCTCAGTTATTAACTTTTTAATTCAATAACTGAGATAATATAATAAAATGCAATGATAAGAGGAAACGCAATAATCAGAAATTTTATGGTATTTATTATTAATTTATATTTTTTAAGATCTTTCATTTTCTTCTTTATTATTAAATGTTATATCCTGATACTAATGAAATGTTACTTTATTTATTAAATTTTTAAAGTACTTACATTTCATTATTGCTAAGGTAATTGTATACTTATTTTATTTAAGCATAATCGAATACCTCAGACAATATGATATGGAAAAATTGCTTGGGCCGTTCATCTCTTTAACCGTCTTTGGAAGTGAAACGAAAAATGTTTATCCCTAAAAGGGGACAACCCTTCAAACACGTGACCTTTTAACGATAATGTCACTTATGAAAAACTATACTTACAAAAAAAAAACAATTTTTAAAAATTATTTTAAAAAAAGTTTGGTCTGATGATTTGTATTAACTTTTTTCTTTTCATTTAGTAAATATAGTCTTGACTTAATAACTTAATACAACTTTGACGATTTTGAGGATGATTTTTAGCTAATCTAATTAAATAATTAGATAGTTTTATTGCAGTTTCTATTTTACGATTTGGAGTAGATTTTAGTAAACTTTGTAAGAGTTTGAAAAAAATGGATTTACATTCTCCAAGGAGAATTTAAATAATAAAAAAAGATTTCGTTGATGATTTCAAATTCTAGAAAATTTAATGAAATTAAGTGGAGGGGGTGTTAACAAATGTAAAAAAAAAAAAAAAAAAAAAAATTTAAACAAAATTTTCTAAAAATAATAATTTCAAAAATAAATTAATTCATTTATGATTACGTCCTGAAAGTTTCATTAAGACACGATATTTATTTGATTTTTGCAAGAATTTCCAAATTAATGTCATCTTACCGGAAAACAGGCGCGAAAATGTCCATTACCAGCTCTGTTACACCATTGACACAAAAAAAAACAAGATTTTTAACCCAAATTTCAAACGTGCTTGAAATGAGTTCATTTTTTTTTCTTAATATTCAAAAAATGATTTGGCCTTTTCGATTAATAATAACAAATATTTTGATGATAAAACTTTGTTTATATTAAGTCTGGGGCCTCAAAATGTATCCTGCGTGGATGACGGGGGTAAATCAATTTTAAAATTAATTAAAGTATAAAATATAATGTCTTATTTCCTTGGCACATTTTTCAAAAACGAATTCGCCCGTCTTCCTCAAGGTGTAGCTTCTGTCATGATTCATGGGATAGGTTAGCCCCCTAGCCTCCAAGAGTAAAAATAAAGAGTGGAAGAATTTTCGAACTAAGTAGATGAAAATAGCTAAATGCCCATATCCTTGTACGCCAAATCTTTGGCATTTTGAAAATAACTTATCTAGGAAGAGAACTTAAAATACTGAACTAGGATTTGCCCAGAGGCATCTCATACAATAAAGGTAGTTTTAATTCACCAACCAGCGTTTTTCTGGATATTTCGACTTAAATCTTAACAGATAAATTTCCTTCTTTTTTTAAATAGGAATAGATAGGTCTACCTATTGTCCAGTCCATATTACTCCCTCTCCTTTTGGACAGGAGTAGAGGATTACCCGTCGTTTAGTGTTTAGGAAAAGGTTTTCGGTTCCCTTCTTCTGAGGCCTTAATAAGGATAGTCGTCAAGAATCTTTGGTATTAGATGACTGGATGGTGGCTACGACTGATTCATACTGAGGGTATCGGGTTGGCCGTTTTTGGCTTGCTACACCCCAAGTGGTACTTATAAGCCCGAAGTCTTGGGTGGCGTCTAGAGCGGCTGCTCTGATCAACAGTCGCGTAATATCGTTTTTTTTTTTTCAGTGCTGTGTCGTGTATGGTAAGGTGTCCCTGCAAAGACTTCCGAATGGCAACCTCGAAGCTACACTATGATGCTGTTTTTGCCAATTCCCTGCCAACACATATTACCTTAGACGACCGACAGATACCATTTATTCTTGGCTTTTTATTACTCTAAATCAATTTATGCAGTTTGGAATCCTTCCTCTTGGGACACTCTCCGGAAATCCTATTTCTCTATGAAACTACCGTATATACTTGCAGATAGGTTACTAATTTTTTACCAAAAATTTCAAAAAATATTAGGGATACGACCTGTCCGCTTGACATAAATGTAAAACAACATTACCTTGTCATCAGGATTTCTGAAAAATTGAAAATGCTGCCCATAAACACTAAAACTGTTGTTTTTCTCTGTATAGAAACAATTTATCTATAATATATACAGACTTAATACTTACCTCATGCTGCTAGATTCACATATCCATCACAATAATTAAATAAAATTATAAAATATTCATTAATCCATCCGTCACCGTTCAGTCAGGGCCCTTGCACTAGGCTGATATAGAAACCCTGAACATGCATACATAAGTTAAGGAACCCCGTGTAGATGTTTATTAACAAAGAAAAAATAGTCCCATAATTCATTCTGCAAATATATATATATATATATATATATATATATATATATATATATATATTGTCAAAAACACGTTGGAAAACATGACTTAAAGAAATAAAATATATTCTTTATGGTTGTTTTTCTTTAATAGTTGTTTCATATAATATTAAAAGGCGTTCTTAAGTGTTATTTACAAATAACAAAGCGAATGAATCTAGTACCCAAAACATTTGCACTATTTTACATTGCGCAGTAATATAGTTGGTAGCTAAATTTATAGTTTATAATTTTAATTGTTGCAAACCCTAATCATGAGTGAAAAGAAAGAGTTATGAAGCAGGTTTTAATTAAAAATACTAAATTATGCAGAAGAACATGGAAATCGATCAGCAGAAAAGCAGTTTGGAATTTCAGAAAAGGTTGTCAGAGAATGGAGAAAGCAGAAATACCGAAATCAAAGAGAGCAGCAAGGTATTCAATATCGCCATATCAAAATATGGAAAAAGAATTGTATGATTGGGTTGTGGACATAAGACATAACGGCCTTATTGTAACAAGACTTTCAATAAGAACCAGAGCCTTTCAAAAAATACCGGTAAAACAGTTACAACTTTTTCTTTACATGATGATTGATGAAATGTATTTTAACTGCAAAGGTGTATTAATAAGTGTAAGTTTTGAAATAAAGGTAGATATGTGATAATTCTTACGTTTAAAAAGGGCTGTGTATTTCCCCAGATAATGGTGCGACCTATCTGCGAGTGAAGAGTAAATCATCAATTAATAAGTCATAAAGTATGGATGCGACCTATCCGGTGGGCGACCTATTCGGTGGGCGACCTATCCGCGAGTATATACGGTAATCTTAATTCTTTAATCCCTTCCTGTGAATTCCAGGTACCTGATTATCTTCCTCTCTTTCAGAAGGACTCTAGTAGCCACAGGCATGGCCTTGGTGTTTATGTTCCGGTGCATCTGCCATTGGCTAGGGAATTCTCTCTGGCTACGACTAATTCATACTGAGGGTATCAAGTTGGCCGTTTTTGGCTTGCTACACCCCAAGTGGTACTTATAAGCCCGAAGTCTTGGGTGGCGTCTAGAGCGGCTGCTCTGATCAACAGTCGCGTAATATCGTTTTTTTTTTTTTTTTGAAGTGCTGTGTCGTGTATGGTAAGGTGTCCCTGCAAAGACTTCCGAATGGCAACCTCGAAGCTACACTATGATGCTGTTTTTGCCAATTCCCTGCCAACACATATTACCTAAGTCGACCGACTCTTTCTCTACTAAATTCTGTCAACTATCTCTTCTATTGTTCTTCTTCTTCTCATGCCTGTTTCTTGCTAGATATTATTCCTGATAGTATAGATAAGGCCCTCTCTAAACCCGTTTGATTATTTGTGTTTGGCGACTTCAATGCCCACCATATAAGAGTGTTTAAACACTGTCAGTGACCCTCGCTGGCAATGCAGACCTTGGATTTCTCTATTACACAATCGATAACAAGTAGTAGGCTTCCCCACGCGTTTCTCCAGTAATTCTAACCAACACGTTTCTTTTATTTGATCTCTTCCTTACCCTCAACCCGGACTCATGTCGTGTGCTGCAACTCTGTCCTTTTGGCAACTCCAATCATGCGGTGATGTATATAGATATCTCTTTCGATTCTCCCATCAGTTATGAACCTCCTGTTAACAGAATATCTTTGTTATCGACGCTCTTATTGGGACTCGTTCCATGACTTCCTTCGCGATGCCCCTTGGAATTATATTTTTAATCGTCCTCTTCATAAATGTGCCACTGAAGTCTTTTCCTGTGTGAAAGCCGACATCGAAGCTTTCGTTCCAGCAAGGAAATACCAAGTGAAATCATTATCATCTCCTTGGTTTATAGCTCACAGGAATCACATCTTCCGGTTATACCAGAGCGACAGGTGTGATCGTAACAGACGTCTCTTTGTGATTGCTCGTAATGAGTGCCAGCGTGTCCTCAAAGAAGCGATGCCATTGTTTGCTGATAGAATGAGACAACGGATAGCCTCTTACAATTTTGGTTTCTTTTTTTTTTTTTTTTTGTCTTGTTTTGTTTTACGACATATCAACCTCAATGGATTATTTAATGCCGACAAGATTTTTATTGCTGGTAATATCTTTGTTAAAAAGCGTATTGTTGGCAATATTTTTTTCTTCAAAACTTTTATTACTGATAATATGTTTTTTCGTTCTAAAATGTATTGCTGGTAATATTTTTTCCTTGTAAAATCTACTGCTGGTAATATTTTTTACTTTCAAAAATTTTATTGCTGATAATATGTTTTTTTCCTTCTAAAATGTATTGCTGGTAATATTTTTTCCTTGTAAAATCTATTGCTGGTAATATTTTTATTTTTTTATTTTCAAAAATGTATTGCTGGTAATAATTTTTTCCTTCAAAAATTCGTTGTTGTTAATACTTTTTTTTTTGCTGGTACTAAAACTTATTTTATAAAATAGTGTTTTGACCCCAGTTTGGGGTTAATTATTTGCCCATACCTGGGTCCCTAACAGGTGATACAACACCGGGTTAGGGTGGACCTGGGAACACCAGCAATTAAGAGTTGGTTTCACGCTATACAAAACCTCCTGATCAGATGCTGTCGGATGTAGTTTGTCGTCTTACCCAGGACGTGGATGTAGTTTATCGTCACACAGAGGACGGTCACAAATTTGGTTCAAGAGGTCACAAAGACTGAAACATTGCCGATGTAAAAGTGTAAATCACGATTCATCTCAGAAATTTAGACAGAAAAAAAAATTCGTATGTTATTAATTTTTCGTGATTGTTACTTTTCTTCAGGCGGAAGACGTCGTATAACATCTGGATAGTATTACGTATTTGATGTATACGATTACAAACACAAGTGCTGAGTAGTCTTTCTTAAAATGCGTATGAATAGCAAATTAAGCTGATAAGTGACAAGTTAGTATACATGATAGAGTAGTTATTTGTCCAACATATGATTTAAATGCGATGTCTATAGGAGGCTAATTTCTTATCTGTATTGTTTACTTTAATGTGGCACACTTGTTTCTCAAATAAATGGTGGTGGAGGGTACGTTAAATAAAATTTTGAAATTTAAACACCTACATGATACCGCTCTAAACTCTGTTTATTGAAATTCTATGACAGCAAAATGTGTATGCCGTGAAAATGAATGTTTACTGATTTTGCTTGTACATCAGCAGTATATTCTGTTACCTTAGGAATCTCAACATTCTCATCCGGTTTGCATGTATTTGTGACTGTTTTAACTATTAGTGATCAGTTTTCTCTCCTTAAAAGTACTTTTAATTGAGCCTCCCAACATTTATAATATTTCTGATCGTCTTGGGTACGACGATAAACTACATCCGGCAGCAAAGTCTTTAACCAGCATATTGAAGGTTTTGAGAAGCGTGGAACCACTTCGTAATAACTATTGTTCCCAGGTTCACCCTGAACTGGGTGGTAACACCTGTTAGGGTCCCAGCTATGGGTAAATAGTGAACTCAAAACAAAAAAGCAACAGTCCATTTTTATAATAAACTGACAATCAATGCAACACTGAATTAGTATAAAAATAGATTTTTATAGTAAAATTAACAACAATGAATTATATAACCTCCAAAATATATATATTTAAAAGACATAACTTTACTCTGAAAATATAAAATTATGTACAAAATATCTGTACATGAAAGCCTGAAATTAAATACAAAATATATTTCGGCATTAAATAACCCATAGAAGTTGATATGCTGCTAAACAAAATCAACCAAATAAACAACCAACACAAAAGAACTCTTTTTTCATGATATTAATCGATATAATATCCTACAATTTCTTAAAGAAATCAAGCAGCATTAAATGAACCATAATGAGTTGATATGGCGTTAAACAGACAAATCAAATCATCTGCACAAGATAAACACGGATGTACACTATAATATATATATATATATATATATATATATATATATATATATATATATATATATAGAATAATGTGTCGCTTTCTTTAGTTATGACACTCGATTGATGGCATACTTGAGATAAAATGGAGTTATAATATTTTGAAAACGATATCTGTTGAATTACATATAATAATTTAGGTTGTTCGATTTGAGAATAACATTGTCCCACTTTTCGTTATGTATCTCATCTCTCAATATATATATATATATATATATATATATATATATATATATATATATATATATACTAGCATCATGGCCCGGCGTTGCCCGTGCTTGATTCAAAAATCGTACGACTCGTACAGCAATCGCTATCACTTGACTTAAAATATTTTTGCCCTTTCTTGCCTTTTGAGGAGTGCCCTTTGCCGCGCTGATGTTGCTACATGCCTTACTTCTTGCCTATCTCACACTGCGAATTTTTTCTAAGCTCTATACTAAACATTAAAGCTGTTACAAAAAAAGAACTAAACAAAATGAACACAAAACGCTCAGCTTTAAAAAAGGACTCGTAACTGGAAAAACCGAATGAAAAAAGAATTTTAACAACAAATACTTTTTCACACCCAACCCAGTTCTGCGGAATCAGGATCAACGTTGAGTTTAAGCAAGCGAATGAGCCAATTGGAGTAAAGTGCCATGCAGATTTAAATTTTTCCCACTTGTGACGAATGCAGCTATCGATTTTTTTTTTGCATTCGTGTCAGTCAGCTGTTGGCTCTCACTCTGGCTAGTAGAAAATGGCCGCAAACTACATGAAAACTGCCGTAGAAGCATGAAATAATCGATTATTTTCACTATCGATGGGAGTTGGGAAATGCAAAGTCGGTCTTGGTCTTCCCGCTAACTTGGAGCATGTGCATGTAAATTTTGGTGCAAATCCGTCGAAGATTGCGGCCGTGCATTCGTTACACACACACACACACACACACACACACACACACACACACACACACACACACACACACACATCCTTATATATATATATATATATATATATATATATATATATATATATATATATAATGAAATGGATTAAGTTCGATAACTTTTAATATATTTTATGTTCATAGAGGTATTGCTATGCCGCGAAACAATCATTCAATCATTCAGCTAATTAGCCAAACAACCAATTTGAAAGAACTCTTTTATGACATTAATCCATATGATATTAATCCATATAATATTAATCAAATATCAAACACATATTACTGTCTTTAATCATTATGTCCGCACGAACATATATATGCAAAAAAAATCTGAGTATTATCTACCATATGTTCAAATGCGAAAGCAGAATAACATTTTTATTCAACTGTCTCAAGATAATTAAATTTCGGCATTAAATGACCCATGAGTATTTGATATGCCGTTTAACAAATAAATTAATTAGTTTTGTGGAAACTCAAAAAAAAAAAATCACCCTTATATGATACCCACTACCTATTCGAGAAGCAAGAGGAGAATCCAAAATCGACTTAAACAAAAAAACAAAAAACAAAAAAAAAACACTAAGATGGAGAAAGAATTGAATGGGACTATGTTTCCCATCCTCTTTTTTTTTTTTTCTTAGTTTTTATTTTATTTATAACTAAAGCCGGATTGCATAATTGGAAAATAGAAACTATTACCCGTACCTAATAAAAAGTAATTTATAATAATGGTATCTATCGCTATTTCTTTTTGTGCTAATTAAACGAAATTGATAAAGACCCCTCCTTTCCCGAGGAAAGCCCGAGGTGATATGTTAACTGCCAACCCACCCACGCATTATACTGGGTGGAGCAAATGTGACCGCTTTCCAATTAAATAGAACCGGTTGATACCATCGCTAGAATGATAATGTCCCGCAAACAACAATGTATCTATTAATAGACATGTGTTCATGGTTTCACTCGTTTAAGATTTGTGAATGGACAGCAAGGGAAATCGAAAATTAAAATAAGCTACACTGTTTGAAATGGACATTTCAAGTTGTTTCCCGAAAATTATATAAAGCAGGAACTAATTGCGACATCAAAAGTTATTTTGCAAAGTTAGTATGTCCTTTTTACTGGCGCAACACAGTCGTTTCTTTTCAAGTAAAAATGTAAGCAAGTCTGGTACTAAGCTGACATTAGTATCCGATACACACACAGAAACACACGAGCGAGAGATCTTCGACTTACGATTTCCTTTCCTACGATGCGTCGTAACGCGATATTTTTTTTTTTTTTGTTTATGTCGGCATGTACTCATAATTTCCGTTCCCTGTGATAGCTCTTCTTTTCTTAGAAGCACCACAATTAGAAGATGATATCCTATGTTTGGGAGTCATGATGAAAGGCAATAAGTATCCACAAACGAAAGTGCGAAAATAAAATTGATGACTGTCATATATATATATATATATATATATATATATATATATTAAAAAAGTTGTTTTTTTCTTTCTTGGAAGTGCTATCTGATGATCTGGAGTCCTTTAAAAGGGCTCTGGTGAAATAAATTATTATAATGGAACCTTAAAGTGGTCTGTTTTTTTTTAAAATGTTAGCTCTGGATTTACATTGAGCTCTCAGGATTTCATCCTCCTTGGGATTACCCATACGGATTACCAAGTTTTTCATAACTTAACTATATATATATATATATATATATATATATATAATGCGCACACATTCTTGTAAATGATTGTAAAAGTTCCTGTTCATTAGATGTCCCAAAGTCATTTCATATATCATCTTCAAAATTGGTGTGTCCAGTTAGCGTACCCAGAGGAACAACTTAAACTTAAAAGATTCTTCCGAATTTAGAAAAATAATGGCATAAGTGAAACAATAGTAAAATAAATAAATTTATTTTTATTGGAAAAAAAGGTAGTTTTGAATGAAATCTAATTTATTTATATATATATATATATATATATATATATATATATATATATATATATATATCATCATTGTTTCGTCCGTGTATTGCTTGATATATTGAAAAGTAATTGTCATCTTTGATAATAGCTTATGTAAGCCGAAAGCTTAGATTGGATTTAAACATGTATCAGAATGGTGATTTCCTTTCGTCTTTCAATGATAATGTTATTGCTTATCAGACAATATGAACTTACTTAAAATAGGAAAAAACTTGTTATATTATTTAATGAAACATTCATTAATGAAAAATTGCTGCCTAAATACACACACACACACACACACACACACACACACACACACACATATATATATATATATATATATATATATATATATATATATATATATATATATAAAAGGCTCAAACACATTTCCTAGTTATAATTTATTACATTGTAATCGTAATCACGATTCAATTCATCAGACCTACAAATTCTAAAAAGAAATCGGAAAATAAAACTCCGGGTATAAAAAAAAAATATATATATATATTTTGAATTTGTAGGTCTGATGAAATTTTTTTCAATTTGTAGGTCTGATTAAGATTCCAATGTAATAAATTATAATCATGGAATATTAGTGTTTGAGCCTTTTTATATTATATTCTTACTCTGTCCTGGACATTGAGTTCTACTTGGATTCTATCTCTTGAAATTTATATATATATATATATATATATATATGTTGACCACTAATATTATCAATATATATATATATATATATATATATATATATATATATATATATATATATATATATATATATATATATATATATATATATAAGATAGATAGATAGATAGATAGATAGATAGATAGATAGATAGATAGATCTAGAAATAAGCAGCTCTTAAAAAAAAGTCTGCCGTGTATGCACACCAGAAAGGAAAGTGCTCAACACCGTACAATATGGTAGCGCTTTTCTAAACAAAGAATCACCTTTCAGGTGTACACAGTCCTACCACTGCTACAAGTTTCCTGCCTTTAAGCAATCGGCAGCTGTAATGCAAAAATGGGTGCTTTTATACCCCCACCCCCCACCCCAGGAAAATACCATGCAGTCCAAACTTTGCCTCTTTTAAAGTGTGATTCTGTCAAGCAATTCTTGCTCTGTCTTAATAAGCCAGGCACTGTTGGTTACTCCACACCCCCGCACCTTTCTTGTATCGGATTTCTTTATTTTTGTTACCACGTTTTTGTTACGCCGGACAGCTTATGTTTTTTTTTTAATTCTTGAATAATCAGGCCGATAAACCGAAATAAATAAATAAATATTCTGTTTAATAAATAAACGGAGCGTCTACTTAAATGCGAGTGTCCACTAAAAATAACATTTAAAGTTATAAAATCTGTCGGATTAATAAATGAAAAATCCATCATCTTTAGAATTTGCTTTGTTTACGTTTGGATATGAAACTGAGCAGATATGAAATTTCAAGTGTCTATAATTTAATAAATACACAGAATGTCTACTTAAATATGAGTATCCACTAAAAATAACGTATAAAATGATCAAGTCTGTCGGCTTAAGAGATAAAAGAATCCACTACTTCTTTGTTTGTGTTTGAATACGAGACCAAGCTGAGATGATAATTTCAAGTAATTTATAACGAGAATGATTCCGCTTACAGGCGCTGTTCAGACATTGTTCGATCCTCAAATGAACTCGTGACAGAAATCATTTAAGGAATTTCAGATCTAATGAGAGTTTGCTCTAACCAGGAGGGCGCAGGTTCAACAAATCCAGCCGTAGACAGCATATTTTTCTTTAATAATATTTGTCTAATATTTAGGCCGGTAAGCGAATATATATATATATATATATATATATATATATATATATATATATGAAGAAATATAGTCTTAAGATGTGGTATATTAATGGGATAAAGTGCTCAATATCAGAGATAGAGTGTTTGTAAATATAAAAGTGAACATAAAAGTCAACACTTAGAGGCGACAGTCTGTTTCATGGTAGATGCATTCGTATGGCCTGACGATTGCATCTAGTATGAAACAGACTGTCGCCTCTAAGTGTTGACTTCTATGTTCACTTTTTATATATATATATATATATATATATATATATATACATACACACACACACACACATATATATATATATATATATATATATATATATATATATATATATATATATATATATATATATAAAACTTTGAATTATGGCAAATGCTGGCGAACCATTACTCTACTATTTATATGGTGTATCCTTCGAGTTCCAGGAATATATGTACAATAGACTACATCGATAGAAAATGTAAAAACTCTTTCTTAATATTATTTTAACGGTCGCCTTTTTAAAACCTTTGTGTAGGTCCGTGTATTATTGTGATTTGTCACCACCTCATGTTTTTTTGGCGAGAGACAAAAAGCAAAAAAAAGACGATACTGACCACTCATAAGGCTTGCTGATCACGCACGTGTCCTTGACAACGGAATCGAAGTTACGAGTCGTGGGATGGTCCGACGGCGCCGTTTTTTTTTTTTTTTTTTTTTTACTGTGCCTGGCACGAGGATATTCTGTTTTGGCTTGAAGTATTTGTCGTCTTGATTGGTCGATTTCAAGGACAACTGCAAATATTGACGAAAGGCGATCCTCTAATAAATATTTCTTTTCACAGACACGCTCTTACCCTCTCAGCATTTATTTTTTTTAATTCTTTTCCTTTCTTACTCAGTCTTTCATTTTCTTTGTGTTACCATTTCCCTTTTTTTTCCTTGATTTGCTCCTTTTCCTTTCCAGGTTCTCTCTTTTGCTAATTCTTAAACTTTGCCTTCTTCAGTTAAACATGTCTTCATCCCCCACACGCATTTTTCATCTGTCATTTTAGTTCATCAAAAATATTTTTCTCTCCTTTTGCGCGTCTCTATTTTTTCTTTCTGTTTCTTCCACGTTTTTTCCCCCCATCGCTCTTATTACATACAAACTTAAAAGCCGACCTATCGGGCGGCATTTAAATCAACTACCGCGGTGGGCCTTCATCACAATAAGCAACGAGGAACAGATGTGATAGGCAAAAATAAACTACAGAGGAACTCAGAATTGACCGCTGCATCAAAATATTGTATTAATATGTAAGCGAACCTTTTAAAAGTTCAACGATAATTCTTCTGCCGCTGCTTCATTTAAAGACAACTTGATGTTCGTAGGTCCTTACTTTCCGTAAAAACAATTTTATTTCATGGGCGACTTTCGCTGGATTTCGCAATTAATTTCGATTATTCCCAAATGTATTTCCAAGTTATAAAAATTGTTATCGTACAAAAAATTCGTCGTAAAAATCGCCGAAAACAAACGCAGTAATGAAAATTTAGGAATCCCAAATTTCAGCATTGAGTATCCGGATCCGACCCCGAATGGGTTTAATTTGCTCACGAAGTCGGCTCGATTCCAAAATATTATGATATATTGGGCTATCACCTCTAGCAGTAAAGTTGAAAAAGTGTGACACACTGACATTGGCATTTTATTATATAGAGTTGTATTTTTGATTTCTTTTGATGTATTACATTTTCTCTTTTAATTTATCACTATCTTCTCGTTTGCTTTTCTCTCTCTCTCTCTCTCTCTCTCTCTCTCTCTCTCTCTCACTCACTCACTCACTCTCTCTCAGTCTCTTTATTTGTTACTCTTTTATTTCCTTTTTCTTTTAACTCTTTTTAGAGAATAATCGGCTTGTCGAGTTCAAAATCTGTCCTAGACTGTAATGTTCACTTTCGAATTAATGTCTTTGGGAAGGGCGTGACTCCATTTCTTCTCGCTCCATCGATGTCGTTAAATAACTGCGTAGACTGGACTCTCGGAATTGAGGTGATAGTCACTCAAGGACAATTCTAATTTGTGTACAGCGGAGAAGGCAACGATGAACCACTCCAGCATCTTTCCCAAGAAGTCATGGTTAGTTGTAGATATAATAATAATAATAATAATAATAATAATAATAAATATATATATAATATATAATATAATATATATGATAATAATAATAATACTATATATATATATATATATATATATATATATATATATATATATATATATACATATCAGAGAGATTGATTTAGTAGCAATCGTTTTAATGGATTACTTCTGAGCATCTTTGCATCGTCCATTTTAGATTTTTGTAATCGCTGGAGTATCGGTATTTTTACAAACTTACACTTTGGGATTTCTAGGAATAAAGCAACCAAAACCTGATTAAGATATCGATGGATTATGTCCCTATGAATTAAGCCCTATTTATAAGAATTTACCTCTGGAATCCAGACTAAATGAAGGCCAGAATGATATAATTTTAACGACTTCAGGAATGAATCCATAATTGTAACAATATGTATTAAATAAATGGAATCTGTAAAAATTTATGACTGTCTTCGTTCCAAAATGTGATTTCATTCAAAACTACGGCCGACACAAAGCAGGAAACATCTTAAAAAATAGTCAGATTCCCTGAAAAATAAGAGGCTCGTAAACGAATTGAAGTATTGGCTGTTGAAATGTAGAAATTGATAAGGATGTATTAGTTGTTCTAAAGTAACTGCTTTCCAGATCGGAATGTTGATAAATGAACGTCGACAGACGAGTAGATGTATATTTAGCCATGACGTCTCAGTGATGGTTCATTTGAGGTCGCACAACAGAAGATAAAAAACAACAACCTATGCTTTATCAGAACACTGAGTTATCTGATTCCTCAATCCTTTATTTACAGACATGTGACGAGAATTTCACAAAATGAGCAACTGCGCATTTGAAGTGTGCGCAAAAGTTTCCTTTTTTTTTCTTTTATGGCTTTTTCGGTTTTTTATATTGTGTATTTGAAAAAAGAGCTTTGAGGATATTTTTTTTTTTTCACCGAACACCGATTTGATGGTAAATGCGAACACTTATTTGCATTTGATATTGCAACTTTATGAAGTTACTTTATGTACAATATTCTTATTTAATGGGGTCTGGATAAACATCAACTTGCCAGAATCTTCAAAATAACTTACAGGGCCTGAAATACGTTTTAGTAATTTGACATTTGGGAGAGATTATAGTATGTTTGATGTAAGCAAATACTTATACGTATGTGATTATATAAATACTTATATAAATAAATACTTGTATAAATAAATACTTATATGTATGGGATCAAATAACTAGGAAAAATGTAAAAAACTTGATGTTTTGCACTTTAACTTCCGTCAGAAATTTTGTAAATGAAATTATACAAGACTTGTTTCGATTTTTTTTTTTTTTTTGAATTCTATGTTGTCTTTCTTTGGTCGACCATTTGATGGCATTTTGTTATCTTAATCATTTCACCCCAAGTAAGGCAAAAATGCTACTAAGACACAAGGTGGGGGGGTTACTGAATGTGAGAGAATGAGAAAAATATAACATTAAGGAGAGAAAACAATAAAATAACAGGTATTAGTAAGACACAAGATAACTATTGATATTTTATTTAAATTGTTGAACAGTTGGCTGGAAAGCAAGATGACGGAGTTTTATATATATATATATATATATATATATATATATATATATATATATATATATATATATATATATATATATATACCATTTCACCCCAAGCAATGCAATAAAGCCACTAAGACGTAAGGGGTTACTAAATGTGAAAGAATGAGGAGAAAAATAAGGATAGAGAACAATAAAAGCCAGGAATAAGGCCGAAGTTATGTATCAATTTTTGTTGTGTATGGGGTTATGTGTTTACCTTATGGCGTTTGTAAGTGTATTTAATTCTTAAAATGTTAGCGGAATTAAGGTGTTTAAAAAAAATTTAAATTGAATTTTAATTGAACGATGAATACATTGACAAAAAGGAACATTAATAAAATGGGATAAATTAGTAACATTTGGTAGTGAAAAAAATCAGTAAAAATTGATAAACAAAAAAATTCATTACCGACATTACTTACATTATTTGGACTATTATCCTCATCGCCATATTCACAACGTTTCGGTCTTTGTATGCTCCAGCTCTCTTCAGGTGATTGAAATTTCGAAACGAATCCTATATTTCGTTCACCGGGGTAGATTGTTCTATTTCCGGTTGTCGCAGTTATTTCCCTTTAACTCAACTGTCCAAGCTTGGTTTCACCACTACCGTAGGCTGGTATTGAACTCTTTGGGCCTACTCCTTGGATCAAACCAAAGCCTTTATCCACGTATCCCTGTGTAAACAAAAACCGAATAGTCGGAATTAAATTTTGGCATAATGATTTTTTAAAATATATTTTTTCTTTTTTCTTTTGTTTCAAAAACGCTACACATGCAGCACAGATAAAAAAATAAGGAATCAGTCAGTGGCAATATTCGAAACGGCATCCTATATACTTGAATACTCGTCTTATATATTCGAAGTGTTTATTGAATTGGTTACAGGCATCAGTCTAGAAAGCCTACTATATTGTATACTAGCAGTAGAGCCCGACGTTGCCCGGGGATGTAACAGTAAGAGATAGATCAAGTATCGACCATCATAAAGACTGAAAAATATTATTGACAAAGATTATTGTTTAAGGTTGACGGACACGCATGTCTTAATTAGTTTTATTTTTTAATTTTTTTTTTTTTTTACGAATTGGTCAAACCGAAACTCAAACAAAAACATTGTTTTCAATCGTTATGAGTCTACCGATTGAATAGAATTTTATTATAAACAATTGTCTTGTAAATTAAATTTTTAAAGCATTCTGAATGTAAAAATAAAGAAAAAAGTTTGCGAGACAATAAGAAACACTACCTGCCAATCCGATCCCATATATAAACAAACACACACACATACAGACACACACACACACACACACACACACACACACACACACACACACACACACACAACCAACCAACCTGGGTTTTATAATAAGTATAACTCGATAACTGAATATTTATAAGTATAACTCGATATGAGTTGCCCCCCTTTCATTAATGCCTCTTAATCGTGTTTTCAAATTGATTTCATGCAAAAACAATTGTGTTTTTTTTTATTTTTGGCGCTGTCAGAACGACCGCAAGGTAATTTTACGTAGACCTGTGAAGTTTTGTTGAAATCGGTTGAAAAATGTAGGAAATCCGATCCAATATATAAACGTACACACACACACACACACACACACACACACACACACAAAATCTGCGTTTTATAAGAAATAAGATTTCTGGTTTCTGCTTACTTAACGGTTGTAAAACGTAAAACAACCTGTTGGACATTGCGATAAAAAGCAAGAATATTAAAAACTAGTCAAAATTGATAATGAATTATGTGCTTTATTCTTAAAGTATAAAATTTTAAATAAAACATTTGAATTTCACTATATTATTATTCGAATGCATGATATGCGGCTTACAAATCAGATGTCAAAAGCAAAGCACGTGTAGAAATTTAACTGGGAAACGTTTTAACATTTGATAGAAAAGTGTGACACCAAAATCCGAAGTCGGACTGGAATTGCTAAAAATGTCTTCTAAAAAAGAGGTATTATGATTAATTGCATTATTCGGACTGTTATTCTAATCTTCACTGCCATATTCACAACGTTTCGGCCGTTGTACGCTCCGGCCTTCTTCAGGTGATTGGAATTTCGAACCGAACCCTTTAGTTTGTCCACAACTGGCCATGCGTAAATATTTCTTTCTGGGGCCAAATTCTAACTTTTTCAAGCGTTTGGTCTTGTGATTTGTTTATAGTTCCCGCAAACGCAGTGTGAACTGGAAACTGAATTTTTGTATAAATAAAATCTTAAAAGATATGCAAAAAACAATATTGCATTTCTATGAATAAGTATTTGTTATTTTAATGATTAAATTGTTTTTTTTTAAATAGTGAGATATTTTGTATGTTAAATAATAAAAGATTTCACCCAAAAATGAATTAAAATTTATTGTACTAAACTACGCACCCTAGTAAAATCAGCTTTAATTTGTACCCCTTACCTGTTTGGCTTTCTCATCAACATCTGTTTTTGATCTTCAATGTATGGCTATTTTAAAAGGTGTGAGGGACGGACTAAAGGAAGTCACAGATTATACATATATCTAATAATAATAATAATAATAATAATAAATATATATATATATATATATATATACATAATATATATATAATATATAATATAATATATATGATAATAATAATAATAATACTAATATAAAATGTTATATATGTGGCACCATGCATCCAGGCAGAGAAGGAAAGGCAAAAAGGGAAAAAGAAAGAAAAGAAGAAAGGAAGGGAAAAAGTAATGCGAGACGGATCATAGGTGATAAGCGAACACACACACACGGCTTAAGAGACAATAAAAAAAAGGGTTATTTTGGATAAGTGGCAAATAACGAAAAGAGTATCATTACAATGACAATGAGATTGAGTGGGTAGGGAAGTGTTATCTAAACTATTGGTACAAGAAGGCATCGTATTATCAAAACACAGGCCACCGGCCAAGGGAAAAAATTCAAGCGAAAATGTTATTTCGATAAGTGACGACAAGAAACAGGCGACTAAAAAAGACTTTTGGACAGATATGAAAATTAAAGGCCACCTGCGAGCAATCATTGACCGATTTTCCTACTTGGCCTGCGCGAATGGAATTGTGTTATCAAGAAATGTTCGCCAAAGAAAGTCCACTTGAAAACGTTAGATTTTGATAATTGACAAAACACAGGTGTAGGTTCGGAGCCTTAGCTGGATATGGAAAATTAAAATCCCACACAGGCAGTCTCGCTAATTAAACTCTTTTCGACAAAACAAACTTTTGCCCTGCGATAATAAAATTTTGTTATCAGACACATGAACTGAAGGAAAATGAATGGAATAAGAAAAGTTTTTATTTCTTCCTTGGAGACGTCAGACCGACTGAAAACTTGGAGAAAATTCTTTTCTGAGGCCATGTCATCAGATGAATTGGCGATAAACTACTTGACAAACGCCACGTGTTGAACAAAGAGTTGTCATATTATCCGTTCATGATAACGGCGATTTGAAAGGGAAAAAAAAGGTAAGAGAAGGGATAATTAATTTTTTAGTTAAGCAAGATATTTTTTTTTCCCGAAACAAAGCCGCGGGTTGTTCACGCCCGACTAAGACGTCATTGGTCAAGTGGTGATCACGTGACGCACGAAGACGGCTGTTGACGCCCCCATCCAGAGTATAAGTATGAGAAGCCGCTACGAAGAAGTGGGGAGGGTAGTTCACGCCCCTCAGAAGCATGGTGAGAAAGTGGGAGTGAAAAAAAAGTTACCAAAAATGGAAAAGAGTGGAAAATCCCTAACCAGAAATAAAAGCGGTGGATATGTATTTAGAATTATCGAGGAACTCCCCGACGCCAACAGACCCAACCCAGTTTTTGTCGGCGTCAATAAAAAGCTAGGCCCCAACAGGCAGAAATCAGTTGGGGCCCTGACAGCAGAGATGAGTGTCCAGTAGTTTGAGCTCTGACGGCAGAGATGAGTGCCCAGTAGTTCGCGTCCTGACGGCAGAGATGAGTGTCCAGTAGTTCGAGCCCTGACGGCAGAGATGAGTGTCCAGTAGTTCAGGCCCTGGTGGCAGAGATGAGTATCCAAAGTTCGAGCTCCAGTTTCCAGAGTTGAAGCCGCCTTAAGATAGCTGAGCAAGATTCACGCAAAATTTTGGACTCCACTTTAACCAAGAACAATTATTTTGAAGAGCGACTTAGGACCAGACCACCGAAATAAGTTTTTTCGACTTTCGTCCAGAGACACACCGAAACACAAATTTCTTAGAGAGCAAACAACTTGAAGCGTTAAAACTTGCCTAGCGAAAACGACGTGTCACAATCCACAGAACGGGTCGGGAGGTAGATGCAGTCCTATGTATCGAACAACTAGACATAAAGTTTGTTACCTTTTTCTTTGATACTTTGAACTTTTTGAGTTTTCATTTTATTTTCTTTTATGCATATTTTGTGTTATCACCCCGTTGAACTCAATTTGCATTACGGCCCCAACCCCTGTTTGATCTCGTCTAAGATCAATTCACAACGTGGGTAGGCAGACTGGAGATCAGTGCAGTTACCTTGGTAACCAGGCGTTGGAAGCAGGTTGGGAACGGCGAGGCTGATATCAAATCTAACCAGATTCCCACCCGAATCACCAAAAGGTTAGAACGTCACATTTGGGTGCCGCGACCGATACCAAGCCAATTGGTCGTCACAGTACGAGACAACACGACTGACGCGACAGGCGAACGTCACGTTTGGAGCAGCGACACCAGGACGGAGCAGCGAGGAGCGAACAGCTGGCGCCGCGGCGAAGACATCACAATTGGTGCTGTTTAGGGACGTCACAACTGGTGTCATGACCGGGATAGGACCCTGGAACGGCCGCGTCACAACTGGCGCCGTGGTAGATCAGGATAGAACGTCACAGTTGGCGCTGCGACCGGGGGACGACGTCACACACACATATATATATATATATATATATATATATATGAGAGAGAGATTGATTTAGTAGCAATCGTTTTAATGTATTACTTCTGAGCATCTTTGCATTGTCCATTTTAGATTTTGTAATCGCTGGAGTATCGGTATTTTTACAAACTTACACTTTTTTGGATTTCTGGGGAATAAACAACCAAAACCTGATTAAGATATCGATGGATTATGTCCTAATGAATTAAGCCCTATTTATATTAATTTATCTTGAATCAGACTAATTGACAGTTCCAGAAAGATGTAATTTTAACGACTTTCAGGAATGAATCCATAATTGTAACAATATGTATTATACATTCAGACAAGGGCCAGAATTTGAAATAAATCTAGTCCCTTAATCCAACGTCATATTTGGGTATTTTATTTGATTTACGTTTTGCAAATTATGTTTCTATTGGTGCATTTTTATCCGTTGCTTGTGATAGGGTTTGACGGGAAAAATGGCTGACCACGGTTCAACTTCTATTTCCGAAACTGCCTTGACGATAATTGAATAAAAAAAAAAAAAACTCGAGAGGAAAAAAAAAATGCGAGAGAAAAAGACGATTGGATTGTTTCAAGAATTTACTTGTTCTTGTTGGCCGGCTAGATAACTTATGACAGGTCGCTGAAAACGAATTGGAAAAGGTGTGTGTGTGCGTGGGGGCGGAGCGTAATCGTTAACATAAATATCATTGGTGAACATTGACAGAAAGAAGAGGACAAAGCCTTTTTCAGAGACTCATTAGAGACGTTTTTCTTTTATTTTTCATATTTCATAGCGATTTCATTTACGTTGGAATTCCTTATTTTCAGTGTTTCTTTCTGTGTGCGTCTCTGTATTAGTTCTCTCTCTCTCTCTCTCTCTCTCTCTCTCTCTCTCTCTGTGTCTCTCTCTGTCTGTGACTCTCTTTATCTATGTGGCTCTGTGTCTCTCTTTATCTGCCGCTATCTTTATCTTTCTGTATGTGTGTGTCTGTCTGTCTCTATTTATGTTTGTCTGTGTCTCTATGTCGCTATGTTTATCTTTCTGTGTGTGTGTGTGTCTCCCTCTCTCTCTCTCTCTCTCTCTTTCTCTGTATCTGTGTGTGCGTGTGTGTGTCTCTCTCTCTGTCCGTGTCTCTCTTTATCTATGTGGCTCTGTGTCTCTCTTTATCTGTCGCTATCTTTATCTTTCTGTGTGTGTGTGTGTGTGTGTCTGTGTGTGTGTCTCTATTTATGTTGGTCGATGTCTCTTTATCTGTCTCTATCTTTATCTTTCTGTGTGTGTCTCTCTCTCTAACTCTCTCTCTCTCTCTAACTCTCTCTCTCTCTAACTCTCTCTCTCTCTAACTCTCTCTCTCTAACTCTCTCTCTCTCTCTCTCTGAGTGTGTTTCTTTATCTCTGTGTGTGTGTCTTTCTCTTCATCTGTGTTTCTCGAATCATTCCTTCTTACAATCTTTTTACCACAGTTTATTTAGCTTTTATCTTTTTATTTCTTATTTCCCCCTTTTTATATTTGTATTTTATTTTGTTCATTATTTCCTTATTTCATTTTATTCCGTCATTCGCCTCCTTTTTCCTCTTTTCACTTTCATTCTGTTTCCTTCGTTCCGTATATTTATTTCACAACCTCCCCCTCCAAACGCCCTTGGCACTGTCATTCCCTTCATATGTCTAATAGGCTATCTTAAAAGGAATCCCCACTGATAATATCCGACAGAGCTATAACGTTTGGGGTTACATGGTGAACGCGTTCGACCAGATAAAACTGTCACTCTAAATAGTACAAGTTCAGACGATCTAAAAGAAATAAATATATATAAATTACCCTGGTTTGTGGCTGGCTTGGGTACGTTCAGTTCTCGAAGCTCGTGGGTATAAGTTACCTGTCCCCACCCACAACCAAAGATCGTCACGGACGGAGCCCTTTTAAAACGCTTTTTTTATTGGCAATTCACGAAATGTTGTCTCATGAATTGTTTAGCGATGTTTGTACAAGAAACTCGGGGCAACGAATCCGTCGCCACCTAGTGTTTTAAAAGCTTTGTATACGTTAGATTTAAAGACATGACGGTTGAGTAATGGTTAATAATGAAATCAGTGAACCAAGTTCGAATATATGCCTGAATTCACCTAATACAATGCCGAGGAACCACCCAAAAGAGATGGTTAATGTTAAATTGATAATCATATCTGAGGTGTGCGATATGAATGAAAAGGGTTGAATGAAATGAAGATTATGAAGATAAGAAGGATAGATTGACCCTTGACTTGAAGAGGTTAAGATTGTAGCTTTCAGGAAAGCACTCACGGAAGAGTTTATTCAGTTAATTAGCAGTTCTTGCGTTGGAGTGCTGTCTGAATGAAAGAAAATAAGAACGATTCGAATCTGGAAGTGGCAAGGAGCTTCATTTTTTTTCTATGACTTGTTTAAGGCCGTACTTTACTGCTAATTTTTTTCAATTTTCCATTTTATTTTTTTGATTGTTTGATCTCTATTCAACTTAACAGAATTCCCAAATTTGTCTTTCCATCATTCAGGAACCTCAAAAATATCTTTCAATTCATAGATCGGAAATTATGTATCTTTATGCATTAGACATCCGTCGACATTCATTCTCTTCTCTTATTTAAAACCCTTCCTCCCACATCTCCTAACAATTCTCTCTGTTAAGGTTCAATCTCCCTCCTCATATTTACACATTCTCTAAATTCTGTTTTCACTTCCGGACTGGGTTTTTTTCTGTTTTCTTTTTAAATTTGTAGGTCTGATGAATTGGATCGTATTTACGATTCCAATGGAATAAATTATGACCATGGAATATTAGTGTTTAAGCCTTTTTATTATATCCTTACTCTGTCCTAGACATTGAGTTCTACCTGGATTCTTCCTCTTGGAATTTTTTTCTAAAAATATACATGTGTGGGTATTTATATATTTTTGTATATTGTATAATATTATATATATATATATATATATATATATATATATATATATATATATATATATATATATATATATATATATATATATATATATACGAAAAGATGTATGGATTAATATAGGTACGTCCACTATTTCGGCATAAATTTTCTATGTTTAAGTTTAAAATGAATTTTTTACAACGAAAAAATATTTCATTTTAGCTTTAATTGAAAGTTTAATCATTAAATTTATGATTTCCATTAATTCTGGTGTATTTCAGATAGAAACTACATACATTTGATTGTCAAATTTAATTTCAAATTTTTAAATTTTCTTAAAATCAGCCATTTTCTTCATTTTAAGAAATTTGTAAACAAACACAAATTTATCTTTTGAAAATATTTAAAAAATTTCTGACACGTTATTTTAGTAAAATTAAAAAATCTAAAGTTAAAGTAATCTGATTTGAAAGATATATTTCTTACTTATAGCATAAAAAATAATATACAACCAATTATTAACGATCGGTCCTGTTCATCTGATCCAACTACTGATGGATTGTTGAATGACGAATCGATGATAGCTACTACGGATGACCATAAATGACATAATTTTTAAAACGGTTTTTTGGTGGGATTTAGCTACCTAGTAATTGTTAGAAATGAACATATTTTCCGCAATTTTTATTGACTTTTATTTACCTTTCGAAGATGCAAAAATAAAATAAAATACCATGATAGAAGTAATTTAATAATTTATGAAATGGTAATTTAATTATTATTTAATATATCAAAATTAAATGTGACTTCCTAATCCAATGTATATAGTTTCTGTCTGAAATACACCAGAATTTTTATAATTTTTATAATAAATTTAATCATTAAACTTTTAATTAAATATTTCTTCCTTCTTAAAGTTTTTTAAAAAATTATTCTATTTCAGTATGATCCACACTAATGGAAAAACAATGCATAAAATAAAAATATTAGTAGAGATTCTTAAATGTCTATAATTGGTAACAGAAGCCATTCGTTTATACCAATGGTTTCCCATACTTCATACTTCTTCAATTCACTCTCGCGTGGTCATGTGTGACATCATAAGATGCGGTGCGATTTTCCCTTCTAGAGTCTTATATGCACGTGTTTATCGTTGCTTAGAAATCATCTATGTAAACAATGACAGACTATCATCACTGTCTTGTCCGTATATTGCTTAATATGTTGTAATTGACATTTTTGATAATGGCTTATGTAAGCCGAAAGCTTAGATTGTATTAAATAATATAGATCAGTAGTGTGAATTTCTTTCTTTGTTCAATGATAATGTTATTAAACTTATCAGACGTTATGAAAAGAATTTACATAAAATAAATAGACAACACTTGTCTATATTATTTAATGAAACATGTATGAATGAAAAGATTCTGCCTAAATACACACAATATATATATATATATATATATATATATATATATATGTATATAATTATTTTTTTAAATTCCTTCGCTACATAAGAGTTCTCACGTTTCAAAAACGAGAGCCGAAAACCTCAATATAATTATTAAAATTAAATTGAGTTAAAGTATCAAACCCTGTTTCATACAAGCGAAAATTTAGGATTAACCAATCTTGAAATTTACGCATCTTTATAAGCATGTTCATTCGCAAAATTAGTTACAGTGGAAACGGCCAGGGTGACCGTTTCGATAACAGGCCAAAGAGTTAATTTTTATCTACATATCAGTCACCTCTGGAAAGAGGTCATGCCGAGAGTCGGGGTATCTATTTCAAAGCGAATGATGGCATTCATGTGCGCACATCGTCTGGTCAGTCACAGCGAAAGATAGCTTTTGGCAACATGATATGTCGTTAAGTGACTAGAGAATTTTGTTTTATTTTATTTATTTATTTATTTTATTTTTATTTTTTTCTAAAGGGCTGTTTCGTACTTAAACGTGTCGTAAATTAAATATGGAGATTTGCAACAACTATCGAATGTTAGCGTACTCCCAGTTTATAAACTTATTTTAGAAACTGCCACGTCAGATAACGACTTAGGTTGATACATTCACTAGCAAAATTGTTTTCTAAAAAATGGAAATTACTTCTAAATCAATATAACCTTACGGCCACATGACGTTAAAACACCGGCTCCTGTACGATCAGTAAAATTAAGAAACGTCATTACCTACATGGGTGAACGTTTGGGAATAAATCGTGCTATAAACTTGGATTTGCGGTTGGTGTAATGGTTAATGGATCGGAATATTTAATAGGAGAGCCGAGTTCCAATACGCGTTGAGTCATTTATATTCACTTTCGCACAAATATCATTAGAAAAGGCGAGAGTCAACCTTTCTCCCCCCGTTATGGGTTAATTAGTAAGACTTGTATCATGAAACCATTATTATCAACAATAAAATTCTTATAATTTAAAAATATATTCTGGTTTTAAATAAAATGCAAATTGATAAGCCGTAGAAATCGAATCAATCATTCGAGAAAAATAAAATACTGTTACGACATACAAATGAGGAAGTACTGATCGAAACGGTGATGATACTAGCGTAATACATAAATGACGACACTTTAGAAAAGGGTCGAAGAGCTCTACGACCGATACGCAGTAACAAATCACAGAAATAAAGATGCTCGTCTGATTAATATTTAAGTAACTGGCAATAAGGACTCTCGTCTTAATATAATGTACCTTAGATAAGTATCTAAAGTCGACGTATAGAGATAATTGTTAATCCTCAAAGATTAAGTAATCAAGACTTGGAGATAAAAACATGGCGGATAATAAGAAAACTAAGATAATGTCGGTTTGATAATCCACGTTTTAGGCTTCAGATTTCAGATTAATGACCCGTAAAAAGTGTTGATACTCAGAAGTCGGATATCTGGAGAAGGTTGAAGATTATTTGCCTTGACGGAATCTAAAGATAGACTTTATAAATATGTTACTATGACGAATAAATCGCAAATCTCGAGTAATACATGACTAGAGAGAGAGAGAGAGAGAGAGAGTGGTAGATCGGAGAAAGATAACGTGATGAGTTAAGATGCTCCAGTTGAGGTTGGTAGGTAGATTTTATATTTGTAGGAAAATTTAAATCTCTTTTTTATTTTTAAATTTAAAAAAAAAAAAGTGTTTTTTTTTTTGTTGTTTTTTTTTTTTTAATTTATTCACTACATGTGACTCTCGACTTAAAAACAGTCCCGTTCTTAAGATGCGTCGTAATGCATTTACATATATATATATATATATATATATATATATATATATATATATATATATATATATATATATATATATATATATATATATTGTGTATTTAGGCAGCATCTTTTCATTCATACACGTTTCATTAAATAATATAGACAAGTGTTGTCTATTTATTTTATTTAAATTTTTCGTAACGTCTGATAAGTTTAATAACATTATCGTTGAACGAAGAAAGAAAAAAAATATGGATCAATATTGGGAATTTCTTTCTTCGTTCAATGATAATGTTATTAAATCTATCAGACGTTACGAAAAAAATGTACGTAAAATAAATAGACAACATATATATATATATATATATATATATATATATATATATATATATATATATATATATATATATATATATATATATATATATATTCATACACGTTTCATTAAATAATATAGACAAGTGTTGTCTATTTATTTTAGGTAAATTTTATGTATATATATATATATATATATATATATATATATATATATATATATATATATATACGAACGTACCCGCGATTTTCCGTGAATAAATACGTCAATCACTCACCTATGCTAACGCAATACTGAAGCAATATTCTTGGATATAACTCATTTCTATAACACAATTAGGACGAAAAAAATACGCACTCGCATATAAATAATACATATGATGAAATGAAAATTATGGATATATTTAAATTTATTTACATTGTTCGGACTGTTGTCTTCATCCTTATTGTTATAGTCACGACGTTTCGGCCGTTGTACGCTCCGGCCTTCTTTAGGTGATAAACGTTGGAATTTTGAACGGAACCCTTTATTTCGTACACCGGGGTAGCGTTGGTTGAAGTAATCCAGTGACTTGACCTAAAGATTTGTGAGTTCAATACCTGGCCACAGCATAAATGAAGGAAGCTTGAAGCCTTACTAAAAGGAAATCACTGAAACAGAGATATCCAGGAAAGACTGCAGGAACTAGAACAATCTATCCTGGTGGACGAAGTAATGGGTTCGGTTCGAAATTTCAATGTATATCACCTGAAGAAGACCGGAGTGTACAACGGCCGAAACCTTGCGAATATGGCAACAAAAATGAGGACAACAGTCCAAACAGCGTAAATAATGTAAATATTTACAATACCTCATCTCAGTAATATAGACAGAATATTAAATTTGTTTTAAACTGCTTGTATATTTATTGCTAGTGTTGTCATCGGTAGATGAAATAACGTAAAATCTTGTCGCTTTTACTGTGCTCAGATGCAGTAAATCTGGGAATGAAATAAAAGAAAATGTGAGTTTGTTTTTCTTTTTTTTATCAGCAATTCACCAACTTATAGTTTAACAAGACAATTTTCTTATCTCTTACACTGAAACTCAATATGTATACACATCTGTACATGTTTTAAGCGACAGTCGAACGACTTAAACCAAGCAAAGTTTGTTACTATTTCTCCCTTTTCAGAGCATTTAACACAGTCTAATTTCTTTCGATGGTGATGGCTTTCCTTTTCTTCGAAGCATCGCCATTAAAAGAAGTTACGCTATGGTGTGAGCCATAATGTGAAGGGCAGTACGTTTCCACAAACACAACACAAATGAAAGAGAACGAATGCACAACAATCCAATATGGCGTTCGATCAGGAACTGACGTACGAAATTATGTACAAAGCAAATGGCACAAGTCGAAAACAAGATTAATGGCGATTGCGTTGTAATCAGGAGACTTACAATGATAGAAATAACAAAAATCAAGATATATATATATATATATATATATAATATTTCGGTCATTGGCTTCGAATCCTCCCTGCAAATATTATGTCTCAGAAAGAAATGTAAATGAAACAAATTAAATGAATATATATATATATGTGTGTGTGTGTGTGTGTGTGTGTGTGTGTGTGTGTGTGTGTGTGTGTGTGTGTGTGTGTGTGTGAATGGGAGGCACGGTGGAGTAATGGATAGCGGCTTGGATTGAGGAATCGCAGAATTCCAGTCGTATCCATTACATTCACTTACGTGCTAAAATCCTTGGGAAAGGTGTGAATCCTCTTCTTCTCCCAGCTATGGGTAAATGGTTCTATAGCCTTGGATGGCAACTGGTCTAGGAGAAGGACAACTCTGAATTCAAAACCTGCGGAGCGTCGTTTGGGGACCTTGTGGCACTTAGTGCACCAGGTCTCTGTATTCGTCCCTTCAAAAAGTGTGGATGGTCCTGCACGAAGCCTTCACCACTATAATCAAATCTCATGTGCCGTTGTCGGGCTGTCGGTTTCCGGGAACTGATCTCATACGTCGAACTGACGGGAGAGTCGACTATATATATATATATATATATATATATATATATATATATGAGTCGACTATATATATATATATATGATAGAGATGTTGACGGAGATAAATAGATAGAGATTGATGGAGACACAGAGAAAGAGAGAGAGAGAGAGAGAGAGAGATGCTGACGGAGAGATAGAGGCGCGGGCTGGAAGAAACAGACACAGACACACAAATATGAAGAGACGCGAAGATAATATTAAGGACAATCGTTTTGCTGTGTGTGTGTGTGTGTGTGTGTGTGTGTGTGCGTGTGTGTGTGTGTGTGTGTGTGTGTGTGCGTGTGTGTGTGTGTGTGTGTGTGTGTGTGTGTGTGTGTGTGTGTGTGTGTGTGTGTGTGTGTGTGTGTGTGTGTGTCTGCGCGCACGCGCGTTTAATGGCGCTAAATGTCTCAAAGATAAAAGTAATGGAATATTTCAAGTTAATCCATTAAAGATCGAATTACTTTTAATAAGTTTTTTGCGTGTTAGGTTTGGTAGCGAGATGGTGAGAAGCTAGAGTTTTACTGTTTGATTTGTGTATGTAATATATGTAATCTTTGGAAATCGTTTTGTTTACGAATCTGGGCAGATATGAACTTTAGAGAATAAGGGAAGGATTTGCATTTTCAAGGCAATATTTGACTTTGCGTTATCGGTTACGCACTCCGTAGCTAAGTCGGTCTACAGCACGTTGGGTCTAACGACGGTTACCATGTAAAGAGTGCGAGGGTGGCAAAGGTTCGAATCCTGCCAGAGAGCATATATTAGGTTGGTGCAAAAATAATGACGTAATAATGTCGTTTTTGGACGTATTTTTTAACGTCAAAAACGACATCATTACGTCATTATTTTTGCACCAACCTAATATTTCTCTTTAATAATATTTATCGAATATTCAGACAGGTAGATGCAAATAAATAAGTAAAAAAAATTGCTGTTTAACAAACAAGCGGAGCGTCTATTCAAATACGGGTATCCATTAAAATAACGTTTAACAAACCTGGATCGAAACCCTAACGATCGATTTGGCATCAGTCGGAGAAAGCCCAATCTATCGGCGCACGGCATTCTAACGTATTGTATATGAATGTAAACAAATGCCAGCAGCCAACAGTGC
This sequence comes from Acanthosepion pharaonis, assembly GCA_903632075.3. NCBI lineage: Eukaryota > Metazoa > Mollusca > Cephalopoda > Sepiida > Sepiidae > Acanthosepion > Acanthosepion pharaonis. The sequence continues at coordinate 358,367 of CAHIKZ030002001.1, forward strand.
TCAATTCATTAATGAAGAACGGTGCATTAATAGCAGTGACGGTTACTTTTTTATAATAGACGAGAAATTAATATATATATATATATATATATATATATATATATATGTGTGTGTGTGTGTGTGTGTGTGTGTGTGTGTGTGTGTGTGTGTAAGCAAATATATGGATATAGATCCGACAGTATGAAGAAAAATATACAGAAAAAACAAACAAAAATCCTAATATGCGATTATGCTATTTTAATGTTTAATGTCAACGTCTGACGTTTCGGTCTAATAGACCATCTTCAGGACATATTCATAAAACATAATTAACATAAACCATATACAATTCAACATGAAAAAGACGATGGACATAAAAGCAATACCAATCCAAACAGATAACTGAAATCTTTTATAAGGTCAGCGTTTCGTTTAAATATGATCACGTCGTCGTCACGTGGGCGATGTTGTGAAAACGTATTCCTAAAATTTGAGTATTTTGAATGAAAAACGAAAAGAATTTTATTTTTGATTTAAAACTTATATGTACGTTTGTCGAGCATTAATCTTGCTAGAAAAGGGGAAATAGTAAAGAAGCCGGGTCTAGTGTTCACCGTGCGTGAGATAGATATTATGCCTGCTTCATAAATCCGCCTAAGATTTTTATTATGAAAATATTTTAAAATCTTCACAGAATCAAAATCGAAATTATGATCAGCTTTAGTTGTGTGTACAACTAAAGCATTGTTTAAATTTCCGAGGCGAATATCTCGTTTATGTTCGAAAACACGAGATTTTACGGACCTACATGTTTCACCCACATATTTTAAGTCACAGTTGTTGCATGAGATTTGGTAGATGCAAGCATCGGATGTAATATGTTGGTTGCTGGTGCTATTTAATAAACTACGGATAGTTCTAGTAGGTAATATTGTAGTTTTTTTATATATATATATATATATATATATATATATATATATATATATATATATACAGGGTGTCCACAAAGTTCGTGTAAACTTGAAAAAATTTATAACTTTGTATTTGCGATAGAAATAATTTGTAAAAAGGATTAGAAAGAAGTAAATCTATATGTTTAAAGGTTTTATTTCAAATTTCATTTAAGTTTCCACATGTCCTCCATCATTAGCAATACAAAGTGTAATACGATTTTCCACGTCACGGAAAACATTTGCCAACTGATTTACAGTAATGCCTGAAATCACATTAGTTATTTTAGCTATACTTAAAACTAGGTACATTAAACTTTCTAATCTTTTTTTATTGAGTATTTCTCTCGCAAATACAAATAAAGTTATAAATTTTAAAGTGCACACGAACTTTATGGACACCCTGTATATATATATATATATATATATATATATATATATATATATATATATATATAGACATACAGACACGCCCACCAGTTACGAGTGATTTACTTTATCTTTATAACATTTTAGATGAGACATGACATTTCAAGAATTGTTCAGACTAATGACGTAACACTTTTAGAATTTTGCATTTCAGTCGATCCATTCTACTGCCTTTTTCGTATGGCCGAAGAATGGCTTGAGAGACCTTTTAACCCTCCACCTTGTGTGAAGACGGCGTGCTTCATTTTTACCCACGCACTGACGTTTATTTATAATACCTGTTAAAATCGGAAAGCGTTTTCTGTCTGTCAGAGAACATCTCAGATTGACAAGATTCTCTGGAATTTGTTATCCTGAGATCGCGAATTGTTTGTTTCTTTTTTTAGTTCCATCGTTCACTTAAGTTAGAAGATTAGTGTGTGAAGTAATTTTAACCTTGCACTTGGAGAGATTACTTGTCGGAGATGTCCACAAAGCATCGGCTCTTGAGTCCGAATGGAACGTACTTTTTTTTACCAATTTCAGACACTTATGTTCCATGCGTGATAAACGCTGAGGCGATCATGTATCTTTTAATACATGACTGACGAGTAGGTTGTCATTTCTTTCTGCAGTAGACAAGTTGCCATCCAAGGAACCTGGTCTGTCCTGCTATTTACTTATAGCTAAGGAGAGAACAAGTGGATTCATACCTTTTCTAAGGGTATTAGCACGTAAGTGAATGTAATGAATTTGACTGGAATTCGAACTCGGATCTCTGATGACTCTTTTCCGAGCCGCTATCTCTTATTCCACCGTGCATCCTCAGTGGGATACGAAAAAACTGAGGGTTCACCCACACCGTTCATGGAATTTTTTTTTTTTTTTTTTTACTGTAGTTCATCGTTTTGAGGTCTAGTTTAAAATAATGACTTTCTATTTGAATATTTTTTTCTTCATATTTTTTTCCTTATTTTAAAATAATATGGAGTTATAGAACGTATTTAGTTTATTACACAAAATTATTTTTACAGCAAGGGTCTGTTAAAAAATAAAAATAAGCAAATATATTTGATGACCTCTTATAAAGATATGATGAATGGGTCATAGGTCTCGGTCATTGGGTTCAGTTTCACTTACAATCGCCCTGAAGGTTACAGCTTTTTTTTTTTTATTTTTATTCGGAATGCGGAAGTGTTCATTTTATTTTATGTCAGTTAACGCTAGATTTTCAAGCCAAGTTTTTTCCTTTTTATTTCTTTTTTTTTTTTTAAAGAATGAAAGGTATTCATTACACATCTATTGAATTCATATTAATATAACGTAAGAAGCTATTTTTTCTATGCAAGAATATAAGAAAATAAGAACATGTTCTGTTGCCTAGACGAAGACTCATATATTAAACTATTAATATTAAAGGGCCTGTCTATAGAGAAGGGAGATCACCGCTCTCTGTGGGATCATGTTGAGATCATAGACAAGGAACACCATTGGAAAATTCGTAAACTTAAGGAATCAGCACATATGCAAGGCCACAAAAATCTCCTGAGCCGACCAAGCATAGAAATAAATACAATATGGGAACCAGTAAAAAGGAGTGCCAGAGAAAAGCAATGATAACAACAAAGTTGCAATATGAGCTCTGGTAAAAATATGAAATGATAACAGCAAAATTGCAATATGAGCACTGGTGAAAATGGTTGCTGAAGACATTAGGTTTATAATACCCAGAAATTCATACCCAGATGTCTTCAAGGGCACATGGCACAGTGGATAAAGGCTTTGGTTAGATCCAGTGACAGGACCCAAAGAGTGTGAGTTCAATACACGGTTAAGGTTTCAAAGGAAAATTAGCAGGAGATAACTAACATCCATCAAACATGGCACGTGGAACTAGAACAGTCTACCCCAATGAGCGAAATAAAGGGTTCAGTTCGACATTCCAACCACCTGAAGAAGGCCGGAGCGTACAACGGCCGAAACGTTGTGATAAGTATGGCGACAAAGACTCGGACAATAGTCCGAGTAATGTAAATAACGTAATATTAAAGGATTTCGTACTGTTGTTGATCGTCATTATTTCTCTTTTCTCGCTGGAGAAACAAGATCTTTTAAACGAGAAGTGAATCCCCAATTCTGTCTTTATGTAAGAATATCTGCTGCCATCGGATCATCAGAAAAATCATTCACTGAAACGCTGCGAGAAAAACCTCAAGGATGAGGATACAAGACTGAATTAATGGCAATTACCCCCAAAAAGGAACTAGTAACAGTATCACACGGTTTAATTTCTGAAATAAATACAAAAGTTCTTACTACAGTCAATCCGTTTAGAATTTAAGTCGTACAAATAATTCTAGCAATAGTGTGTGAAAGCCGTAACCGGAAGACATGTGTGTTCAAAAAGTCATGGAAGAAAAGTCATAAAGTACACTGTGTTGGGGGGTGGGGTCATAACTCTAGATTCTATGGCGGGTGGGGAAGTCAAGAAGAAAAGTGAGAAATATTTTAATTTATATAAGTAATACTGAAATCATATTTCATTTGTAGCAATAAAAAATAAGTGATATTTAAATAAATTGTTGACGAAAGTCTATTAAAATAAGACTTATTTTCTTATTGGGAATTAAATTTTATATTAAATATACATTAAATAATTAAAATATTGGCTTGGTGCATAATTATCAGGCATTTTAAACAATATTTAATATGAAAAACAACAATTCAACAATAACATTATTAAATGAGTAAGATTATCGATTATTTTTATAAATAATATGACAATAATATAATAACAAAAACAATATTTTTATTAAAAACGTAAACAAAACAGCAATTTTAAGTATATGTATTTTATGTATATATATATATATATATATATATATATATATATATATATATATATATATATATATATATATATATATATAGAAATTTATGAATAAAATGACAATCGGAAAACTAGTAATTACTGACGCGTTTCATCCAATGTGGACTTTATCATTTTTATTCATATATATTGTCTTCTACTGGTTAAATCGGAGAAATTTTCACACATGCATATATAAAAATATATATATATATATATATATATATATATATATATATATATATATATGCATGCATATATATACATGTATATATATGTGAATGTATATATATATATATATATATATATATTTATGTATATATAAATGCATATATATATGCATATATATATGTATATATATGTATATGCATATATATTTGCATATACATATATATGCATGCATATATATATATATATATATATATAGAGAGAGAGAGAGATACATAGATAGATAGTGTTAATTTGAATTACTGTTTTTGAAGTCAAAATTTCTGTTTTTGTCGGTGAATTGTTTATTATCAGGCATTTAAGGCAAACAGGCTTTGTGGTAGAGTGGTCACTATTGAATACAATCATAGAGCGCTAATAGAATTGATATGGAAAGAGTTTTTCTTCACTTAACTCATCTTTACTTCGGAGTTTCTTGATAAAAATCTTTTTTACACACACACACAAACACACACACACACAGAGGGTATTGTCTGATTCTGAGTCGGTAGAATTTGAAATGCTGATTGTCAATGTACACACTACTTCTACGCTCGTTAATAAGAAAATACATTCAGAAAAATCTCGATAAATTAGTCTTTCCCGTCTTGTTTAAATGAATATCTCTGTTTATTATCTCTCAACTACGAATGTTATTTCCTACGCTTACCTTAATTCCTCGGATTAACGAGAATGTGCTACGGCAATCCTCCAAGAGAGAATAGTCTGTGTCTTTTGAATATCTGCATTCAATATCCTGGTTGTTTTCCTTCTCATTTGCATATTGGCTCTACTCATTTAATTGCTACGTTGTCAAGGCCGCGCGTGCGTTGGTTCAGTTTTTCCACTTAAAGCGCTCCCTTGGGTTTTCCTGTTATGCTTGTATCTTATTGTTTGTTTATAAAACGAGAAAAAGGTGCTTACGAATTTTATGCTGACATGGCGAATTCTATTCGGTTGAGAAAAACCGGTATTTGCACTGCTCACTCGGAAAAGAAAGAAGAAACGAGATAAAACTTAACAATGGAAATATAAACAATGCGTATAAACAACAAGAAAATTGTCCCATTTTCTCTTTTTTTTTTTTTTGGCACAGTAAAATATTAATTAAAAAAGAAGAACAAGGGTGATAAGTCGAAGAAATGAGGTCGAGAAGGTAAGAGACGTATGTAGAAAATGACGAAAGAATGAAAAGAATATAAAAGAGAAAAAGGGGAGATACGAAAAGAAAAGAAATGGTGAATAAGAGAAAGATGGGGAAGACGACGAAAAGTGTGGGTGGGATAAAAGGCGACAAAGATGAAGAAAGATGAATAAGAAGAGGAAGGTGAAGAAAGAAAGGTTAGAAGTGGACGACGAAGAAGAAAGATAAGGAAAGAGAAGAAAGATGGGGGAGACGACGAAGAAGAAAGATGAGGAAAGAAAAGAAAGATGAGGGAGAAAGATGGGGAAGACGACGAAGAAGAAAGTTGAGGAAAAAGAAGATGAGGAAGACGATGAAAAAGAAAGATGAGGAAGGAAAAGAAAGATGAGGAAGGGAAAGAAAGATGAGGAAGGGAAAGAAAGGTGGGAAAGACGACGAAGAAGTAAGATGAGGAAGGAGAAGAAAATGAGGAAGGAGAAGAAAAATGAGGAAGGAGAAGAAAGATGGGGAAGACGACGACGAAGAAAGGTGGCGAAGACGGTGAAGATGAATAAGGGAGACGGATAAGAAGAATATTTTGAATGAGGAAAACAATGAAAATTAGAAAAAAAGGAACCTGATGGAGTAGAATGGAGAAGAATGAGAAAGAAATGGTTAAGGTGTGAGTAAATATGATTAAAATAATATGGGTGTAGGAGAAAAAAAATACGGGAGCAGACGAAAAATTCACATATAAGAAAAAGTAAAAACAGGAGGAAGAAATGAAAAAAAAAAGGGGGGAATGAGGCCGAAAGAATGATAAAAAGAAAAAAAAAGTTATCGGCTGTCAGCATAAGTAGGCCAAATCAACATTAAATGGATGCAGGCGAAGCATTTGGTATGTCACATGATACGAATAAAATTTCTTAAGAGTTCAAGGACAAGTTTTTCTTTTTTTATATATCGAAAAAGAAAGCCAATATACTTATTGGTTATTTTGTTTGATAAGGAAATAATGAAGATTTTTCATTCCTTATTGTAAGTTTGTCTTTTTAAGTTGATAGTATTTAAAACGTAGATTAATCTCAGCTGTAAATACCGCAGTATTTATTTGTTTTTATTTATGTAAAGGAATTTTTTTTTTTTTTTTTTTGAGGCACAGAATTTGGCAGTCACAGAACATATTGAAGGCAAAAAGGACACAGGCAGGTTAGGGAGTAGCACACCTAAAGAGTTTTTGTAAATGTCTGACAAGAGGAACTAGGGGAGATATGGGGGCAAACAAACACTGCTTTGAGCTCTAACGAATAGGAAGTTATGGAGAATCATAATCGATGATATTCTGAAAGTTGGCTGGTTGATTTTGTTTAGCCGCATATCACCCTCTAAATATTTCAGAACATTTTAAGTCTTTAACTAAATATTGTTTGAACGCAATTGTCTGCCTTCAACTACAAATAAAATGTATTGTTGCTATTTCTTCATTCACACACACACACACACACACACACACACACACACACACACACACACACACACACACACACATACATATATATATATATATATATATATATATATATAAATAAAAAGAAAGAACAGTAAGATATATAATCTGGTGTTGTTATAGATATTTTTATCGTTACAAAATAGTTCTCAATGTAAATTTACAGAGCATTAATATTATAAATTAATTGATTTAAAATATGTTTTTTCGCTACACAGTTCTAACCATGTTTCAAAAATGGAAGCTAAAAGCTTCGAATTTCATTTTGTAATTAAATTAAAGACATTAATTCCATTTCATCCTTAAGCGAATTTTGGAGTAATTTATATATATCTATTTCATTTTCGTATTTTGCTTTGATAAAGTCCACATTGGACGAAACGCGTCAGCAATTTCCAGTTTTCCTATTGTCAATTTTATTCATATATATATATATATATATATATATATATATATATATAGTAAATGCGAATGTCAGTGTGTCAAACATTTTCCACATTACTCCTAGAGCCCAGGATCAAACAGTCAGTTGTGTGCCATGCGCGATACATACGTAGGCGATCATGTATCTTTCGATACATGACTGACGAGGTAGATTATTTTTCCCGCAGTAGATTGCCATTTTTTTTTCTGCGGTAGACCAGTTGACATCCAAGGCTATAGAACCTGATCTGTCCTGCTATTTACCCATAGCTGGAGGGAGAAGCAGAGGATTCATACCTTTCCCAAGGGTATTAGCACATAAGTGAATGCAAGGGATTTGACTGGAATAAGAAACTCGGCTCTCCGATTCCTCAATCCGAGCCGCTATCAATTACTCCACCGTTTGGAATTATACTGACCCCGCGAGCAAATTAAAAATATTCCGGTTCGGATGCGGACCCGCAAACGTGAAATTCTGGTTTTTATTTCTGCGATTGTTCTCGACAATTTCTTACTTGATTTTTTGCGATGATATTTTTGTACGATAATTATTTTATCTTGGACATTTATTTGGAAATAATCGAAATTAATCAGAAAAATCAGAAAAATAAAATAAAGCCACGAAATAAAAATAATTGTTTGTACGCAAAGTTCCTACGTACATCAAATTGTCTTTAAGTTTAGTGTCGACAGAAGAATTCTCGTTGAACAAGCTTAAATATTAATGCAATACTTAAACGCAGCGATCAATTTTGAGTTTATTGTTGCCTATCGCATCTACTCCTCCCTACTTATTGTGATAAAATGATCCAAATGCAACTTTTGGATAAGTGCGACATGACTGTAATTATTGAACGATAAAGTTCATGCCACTTTGACAGAAAATTTACCAGTAAAAAAGAATTCGCTTATCACCATATTTGTATAAGAACGCACAATTGTAAAATTTAAATTCAAACTCAGCGTTGCGACAGCACGCTCCAAAAACAATAACTCATTTCTAATAGCATTTTTCGGATTACAACAGTACATATATTTTCGTTGTCCTCTTATTACTGAGAGAAAAAACAAGAACAAAATCTATTCCATACCTGAGGATGTCTGTATGAACAGACGAAATCTTGTAAAAATAATAAGAACTCATGCAACAGGAATTTATAGAAACAAGGATCTTTTCATTCATAAACAGGTTCGGGGTTATTGTATATTATTTAAATTGTTCGCGACGATGGATTTCTCGCCAATTAAATCATTAACCTTTGTATTTGTTTTTTGTATGAATAATTCATGAATTTGTAAATTAATTGCACCTTTATTGAAATAAATATATATGTGTGTGTGTGTGTTGTGTGTGTATGTGTGTGTGTGTGTGTGTGTGTGACACTGGTGGAATTGAACGGGTTAATGCAAAACTGTCACCTAGGAATACGACAGGGGAGGAAAACAGACTATCGAGAGACCCGCGTGCAGGAGCAATTCGCTAAGGTATATTCCGGGTTATTCGCTAGGCGCGAGAATTTAACGCAACTGAGAAAAGTTGAGTTATGGTCGTCAACAAAAATGGAAGTTACGATTGACAGTCCAAAGTGCCATTTGATATATAATTGTGAAAATGTAAACAATTTAGAAGATGAGTTTTAATTTGTCACTCGAAAAGGAAATTGAAATCAGAAACGAACATTTAAGAGTTGTTTGCAAGATAACATGATAACATGAGAGTTACGGGAACGAAATGGCTGCATGGGGTGCATTAGAACAAACCAGACCAAAAACTGGGGGAAAATATTTGTTATGGAAAATCAATGATTTAAATAAGACCGCACTTTCGCTCACTCGGTTTAAAAGTCAGAATTGTCAGATAAATGGTGAAAACCTCCCTCTTGGGGATGGTGTCAGTTGGAATACCGAGAAAAGAAAAGAAAGAGGAAAACTTCATCTGCACTCATTTGTAAGTAATGGCGCGAGGCATAAATAAGAAAAAACTTGAGTTATAAAGGCAAACTAATACTTGCAATTAAATTCCCAGACCAGTCGACCCCACAGTTGGCCTGGACTCGATATAAGCAGATCGCGTTGGCGGCTCAGGAAGTTAGAGACGAGACGAGCGACGAGGAGCGAACGAGCTGCTAACAAAACTCCACGTGACCGGTTGCCGGAAGAATTCCCGACTTTGAACCTCGTTCAAAGATTAAAAGAGCAAAGTGTCACTATAGAAATTTGAGAGGGAAGGGTTGATTTTTGTACATTCGATTTTAACTGTTCTGAGATGAAAGAATAGAACGTGGGCAGATTAGTGTGGATCGAAACGGCCAGCGTCCAGCAACCAGTTAACCAACAACGGTACTGGCCAGCGTAAGGTTACCCCTGTGATTGACTCGTCGTCCTACGACCCTGAGGACAGAAATGCGGGTGTGGTTACATCTTCTGGTATAGGAGGGTGTGACAGTGACCATACTATCTGGCTGCTGCCCAGGTTTGACCGGGGCGTGCGAATATATATATATATATATATATATATATATATATATATATATATATATATATATTAATTGATATTTTACTATAAGAGTGTATTTTTATACTTTCGCAGCTGGGACCCTAACAAGTGCTACTACCCCGGGTCAGGGTGGAGCTAGGAACAACAGCAATCAAGACATGTTTCCAGGCTCCTGAAAACCTTCAATCTTTCGATCAGAGGCATTGCTGCCGGATGTAGTTTATCGTCATACCCAAATCTATTTTCCTGATAAGACACAGTACGTAAAAGAAGATCGTAGATTTTTATCAACATATCGTAGCAAGACTAATGCTTTTTGCTTTTATCACAACTTTTCGATCGTTGTTCCCACCGCTTCTTCAAATGTCTATTAATCCGGGAAACTTTCAGGGAATTTCTAATTGAATTGACTATTTCTTGAGTCTTCCAAAAAAGGCCTGCTTACTGGCATTGATCATCAGTATTCAAAACACTGGTCTTTGCGCGGTTTCGACCACAGATCGCTAGGAAATATGCAACTGTCATATTCATTAAGTATCCCTGTAGTGATTACACCCACCTTGTTTGCTAATACGCTATTCAGAAGTATAAAAAGACTGGACAATAAATACTCTTGGCTTACGGCCACATCAAGTTGGAACACCGGTCTCGTACGATAACCGAAGTTGAGCAATGTTGATCCTGATCAGTACCTATATGGGTGACCACTTAGGAATACCAGGTGCTGTAAACTTAGATGTGTAAGTCGTGTAATGGAAAATGGCTCGTTGTTAACCTAAGAACAGAGTCCCAATTCCCGATGGCTTGGTTATATACATTTACGCGCAAAATACCCTTGGGAATGGTTCGAATTCACCACCTCTTTCCCCAGCTATTTACTAATTTGTAAGACTTGTATCACTAAATTATTATTATCTAAAAAAAAAGAAATAATAATAATTTGCTTAAAAAAATTTTTCTGGTTTTAAAGGGTTTATAACCTACAAAGGGCTTATAACTCGTACAAAAATAATCAATCAATCAACATGTTTCCTCTTTTTGGTATTCCGGAATGTTGTAGGAAAAACATAACTTCTTTCCGTTGAAAAAGACTTCTTAATCTCAAACAACCACGTGGTGCATCGCCTACATGCGAACTGACAACAAGGTCTATAATGGTTCGTCTTCCTTTTTCGGGTATCTGGGTGCACAAGTATATTCTCTATCGTCTTGAATTGTCATTCTTTATATAAATTTACATTCAATTCTTGTGTTGAAGTTAATTTATTTTGAAAATGTTAAATCCATTCACTTTGAAAGTTTTCACCTCAGCCGTAACAAGTATTAATTCTTTCTCCTAAGAACTGCTGACCAACAACAAATTCGTTTAACTGTAGTGCAATTCGCGATATAGTAGACTGTTACATTGGAACTTAAGCTTCCTTAAGTTAAGTACCGTCTTGCCTGGTTATAATCTAGATGGGTGACCGCTTGGGAAGACTAGGTGAAGTAAGCTTGTATGTGCGGTTGGTGTAATGAATTACGCCTTGGAATGAGAAATCGGAGAGCCGAGTTCGGTTCGAATTCCAGTCGGGTTCGATATATTCACTGACGCGAACATACCCTTGAGAAAGATATGAATCTCCCTCTTTACCACTTCAGCTATGGGTTAAATAGTAGAAATCATTTTCTACAAATATTAATACAATATTAACCAAAAATTATTTTACAATCCAAAATATATTTCCACTATTTAAAGTGGAAATATATTTTGGATTGTAAGAATAATTTTACAATTGGTATTGATAAACTGTAAAAAATCAATCAATCCATCAACCCTCCTAGCATAACAAAAATTATCAAATTATTGGACAAGAGTTTGACTGTAAGACGCAAAGGCTTACTGAGTTAGAGGATGAGAAAAAAAACTTGTTCTTTTATTGTTCGCTCTCCTGAATAATAAGACAGAAGACAGACGATTGATATTGCATTTAAATTTTTGAAAGTTTGCTGGGAAGCCGGAAGAGTTCCACAAGAGGAGAGTCCGAGAAAAGAAATTGTTAGCATAGAACTTACGATATTGAGTCCCCCCCACGAGGGTGTCATGTGGCACAAGGCCTTTTTAACGTGGGCATTCCGAGCCCGTTGGCTCGGCCAAAAATATGCCATTGAACTCGTATAAACGGGTTCAGAGCCGGTTTTACCTCCCCGAAGGAGACTCCGCCCTTCGGCTTAGCCTCCTTCGGGTTGCTCCCGTCCGTAGGAAGAGAATTCAACCGAGCAGTCGGTTCAAAAGTGAACGACTGACTCACTTAGAACTTACGGTTGCATTTAGCGAATTCAATTGTAAAATGATGAGATATTGTTGCCAATGCAGTACTGCGCTTAAATTAATCAAGACTAGGTACTGGAGATGAAATTTCATCAGAACCACTACTATGAAAGTATTTACAGAAAGGGCACAGAAAAGTTACATTACGGCGGTAGGATAATGACTGAAGACTAGATGCAAGGTCAGGACCAATAACATTGCAGATATATCAAGAATCTTTAAAAAGATAAATGTACCAATATCTCCAGCAATCACCGGATGCAACATATCCATAAGCGAACAGCGAAGTACAAGAAATAAGAGAATAAGGATAGTATTAGACGTTTCCTAATAAGGAAACATTCAACATTCATTGACCTATAAATAAGTATTACTTCCGGTTGAAATTTATAAATGAAATTCTGAAGCGCTTTTTTTTATCAAGAAAATAGGTTTCTCAAGTTTACTTACTGCTCTTCTCAGTATTGATGAGGCCTCCTTTGTTTGAAGTAATGTGGGATGTCAACATATTTACTTAGAGCTAAATATCCTATCCATTTTAGTTGTTGCTGCTGCTGAAAGTCATTTAGTACAGTCCTTTGTAGTTTTGTAGCGTCAGTCAATGAGGTTTGAATGATGGTTCTCTCTAAAACCTACAGTCTTCTGAAACGTTTTGAATTATTCATCTGAGAAAGTGGTTGTATACAAATGAGACCTTGCCGCCAATCTAGTACTGCGTTTAAATTCATAAAGTCTAGCTACGATAGCGAAGTGTTCATCCCAACAATTACCATGAAATTATTTATAGAAAAAGTACAGTGAAGATGCATTACGGCGTTGAGAAAATGACTGAATCCGAGACGCCAGGTAAGGACCAATAATATTGCTGATTCTTCTTTGGATTTTATCAAGGATTTCTGTATATACAGCAAGAGCCCCGGACAATATATGGCAGCAATATTCAAAGCATGAACTAATGGTACACTTATAAATATGCAAGATAAATTCTGGAGATAAAAATTGTTTAGCACGATACAATGAACCGATTTTCTTAACAGCAAACCGAGCAATGGAGTCAATATAGTCTTTCCAATAATTATCAGCCGAGAATCTTAGAGCGAGAAGGTAATAGTAATTAATGAATTTACAATACGTCGCTAAAAACAATAAAACAATCAACCAGTCTCCTTAGTTGAAGATGCATTACGGCGTTGAGAAAATGACTGAATCCGAGACGCCAGGTAAGGACCAATAATATTGCTGATTCTTCTTTGGATTTTATGGTTGTGATCTATTTTTTTACAGTAATGTTCACCCTGTAAAAAGCCAGAGAATCACTTGAGGTCGATAGTTCAATACCTCATCTCGGAAATATAGACAGATATTGAAGTTCTTTATCATTTTTATTCTTTTTTACTGGACACAATGGCCAGTCAGTGAAACTCTGTTCGTATAGACGGCAAGTTTTGGATAGAGACCGTGAAAAAAAGAAAGCTTCCCGACGCGTGGATGAAACAGAAGCACTTCTTACAAAAAATGACGAATCGGACTTGTAAGTAAAGACAGATTTTGTAACACCCGTCAGCTTTCATTTTCTGGGTCAGATAAGGCATGCGACACATTTTTCTAATTTTATTTTCTAGAAAGGAAACAATCATTTATGACTTCTCCATAGCTAGCTTACTGTGTTAGTATTCGAAATGTTTGGTGAAATATTAGATTGTCACACATGAAATGGCGCACTTTATAGGAAATAAATAAAACGCTTCTGAAATAATAACTAATTTATTAAGTTGAAATAGTCGCCATGTTTTCCAACGTACCTCTAAATTCTTGGTCCCATCTTTAAAAGAAGTCTCATCCTTTGATGTAATAAATAATTCAAAAGCTTCAATTACCTCTTCCTTATTGGAGAATGTTTTATTGCGTATAGAAAGCTCAAAATACTTAAATAAGTGATAATCAGTAGGAGAGATATCAGATGAATATGGAGGAGGAGGAGGAGGTAAAATTTCATAATTCAGGCTATGTAGCTTTTCGAGAGTTGATTGAGAAGCGGGCGGCCATGCGTTGTCGTGGGATGCAGAATTAATTTTAACTCGGAAGTAATTTCGACTCGGAACTAATTTCTAGAAAAGATGCATTCTAAATTAACTTATCTACTAAGGATTTTAAATGGTAAATTAAAACATTAACACCAACTCATTGCATTTTGTTTAGGAATTCACGGAAATTGATAACTTTGATTTTAAATCGAGTTGAAATTAGTTCCGAACTGAAATTAGTTCCGAGTTGAAATTAGTTCCGTCACTCGTTGTCGTGCAGCTAATTTGGGTCATCTCTATGCAAAATTCTATGATTTTTCTTTTTCAATTTTTCGTGCATACAATCAATTTCTCTACAATACGAGGTTGCTGTTATTATTTTACGTTGAGGCAAGACGGAATAATGAATAACCCCTTTGAAAGACCATCATTAACTTTTTAGTGTGCAGTGGAGGTTTTAGGTATTGTTTTGGTGATTCATTTTGCATCTAACCACTGGCTTACACTCTTACTGTTGTCAAAGAGTATCCATTTCAACATCGCATGTAATGATTCAATTCAAAAGTGGTTCTTTTTACGCAGTTTGTACTTATACAGTAAGATTACTCGACATTGTTTCATTGCAATCATGTTTATTTGGGTTTTGAGTAACAATAAATTGAAAGAACTATTATATGGAAAGAAAAAGAATCAGGAATAAGTCTAGATTGTTTTACATATTAAGAATGTTACTTCGTTAGACAACCGGATCAACAACCAACCTACAAATGCCTCGATTCATATATGACAAGCTAATATCTTTATATACGGCAGGTATAACTATAGCATCTATCAGATATTTGGTGAACCCAATATCCTCTTTCTAGCACTAGGGTTTTCACATATATGTAGGTTCAAATGAAAACTATTAGAGTTTCTAATTTCTGGAGTGTGTACGAACAAACACTGACATTATATAAATTGGCACGCAACTGTAGAATACGCTCTGTCTTAGTTTCTTTGTGAGGGTAAGGTAATGTATAACGGCTCGGAATTAGATGAATTCCAATCTGGTTCGTTACATTTTGTTACACGCAAATATCCTTGGGAAAGGTATGAACCTATCTCCTCCACCAGCTATAGATTAAATAGTAGAATAATCCGAGGTATGACGATAAGCTACATCCGACAGACAGCAAGGCCTCTGATCGGGAGAATGGAGGTTTTGAGGAGCGTGAGACCCCCACCTTAACTGCTGTTGTTCCAAGTTCACCCAGATCCGGGGTGGTAGCACCTGTTAGGGTTCCAGCTATGGGCCAATAGCGAATCCCCAAACAAAAACAAAAAATTATGAACATATAAAAATACATTTTTATAGTAAAATTACCAGCAATACATTTTAATATATAAAAGAAAATGACCCAGCAATTCATATTGAAGAGCAGAATCACCAGTAATACACTTTATAGTTAAATTACCAACAGTACGTTGTCCTGGGTATGACGATAAACTACGTCCAACAGCAAGGCCTCTGATCAGGAACCACTTCTTAATTGCTGGTGTTCCCAGGTCCACCCTGACCCGGGGTGGTAGCACCTGTTAGGGTCCCAGCTATGGGCAAATAGTTAACACCCAATCTTGTGTAAAAATACGTTTTAATACCAGAAATACTAAAAAGAATTATTACCAGCAATAATTTTTGAAGGATAAATTGTTATCAGCAATACCTTAAGAAGAAAAAAATACCAGCAATACAAACAGCTATACATTCTTTGTAAAAATATGGCCAGCTATTGATTTCTTCAAGGAAAAATATTCCCAGAAAAACATATTACCAGCAATAAAAATGTTGTCGGCATTAAATAACCCATTGAGGTTGATATGCCGTAAAACAAACCAAACCAACAGTACATCTTACTTTCAGTTAAAGACATAAAATTTTGTCCAAAATATTTAGAATTTGACATTAAATGACCCTTAGATCCACCAGGCAACCGACATGAAAGAATTCTTTCATTACATTAGTCCATATAATATTCTAATTTTTTATTTCTAAAGAATCAAACTGTATTCCCAAATATAACTTTAGCAAAACTACAACATAAAACACACATATCACCTCCTCTAGTTCGGGCACCTCGAGGCGGTGTAATAGTTAGCAAGCTTGGCTCGCTAGAACAATTACAATTGAGTAGTGAGTTCGATCCTCACTGGGTACCTCCTAATTTCGGCCTTGAGCCACATCTATGCTACGCTTGGAAAATCGCTATCACCTCCTCTAGTAAATATGTTCACACAAAAACATTAAATTCGGCATTAAATGACTCATAAATGTAAACAGTAGAATTTATGAAAGAAAACTATTATTCTCAAAAAATTGATGTTAACTTACCAAAAAAATTCTTAGCATCCAAAAAAATATTTTTCGGCTTTAAATAACCTACAATGTGTTGATAAACCGTAAAAAAAACTAATCAAACAACTATCGCTGAAGAACATAAAATTTCGCAGACTTCTTTAAAAAAAAAAAAATCAGAATCAAATGAATTCAGTCAGGAAAAAAATTAGATAATTGAACCTGGTGTCATTTTGCTTTTCAATCCTGCGTTTTTGTCTTTTCTGTCGCTGTCGATCTAAAACCCGGCCTTTCTTTCGGAACAAGAGCAAATTTCCGGTCGCAGTGTCATACTGCGAACCCTCTTTTTGTACAAAACTTACATGCTGGCCATTTGAAGTCCACAAATACCATTCCGATATCAACTAAAAGTCCACATTCTTTCTAATGTTGCGAACAATGTTCATTTTAAGGGAGGGTGGTCAGTATTCCACTATCGTTGTCTGCGTTAAAGATATAACTATCAAATGTTCTCGTCTATAATAAGGGCGTTCACTCTGCCCTCTTGATTGTGGGCTATCGAATCTCCTCCTCGATTTATCGGATAATAAAACATTCCCCAAAGAGAAGAAAAAAGAAACTTTCCGACTCTTCGTCCCAAATGACACAAAACTTCTTCTTCTTCTTCTTCTTCTTCTTCTTATTATTATTATTATTATTATTATTATTATTATCTTCAATTATTAATGGATATGTGGGAGGCCGTGATCGTGATGATATAGGCTGAAGATTAGAACAATGACGTCAGCGGTTTTTGAAATGTGGAGGATGATTAAACCATAATAAAGAAAATAGAAGGAACTAATTGCGTCTTTTAGAGTCACTTACTAAGACTAAAGTCGTTTGACACAAGGCCACAAATAAGGAGCAGCTAGAGAGGATATATTACTCAATTCAGTAGTAAATATAGTAATACCCTTTTGGTATCCATTACTCCAAAGAGACGCAACCAAAATATTATGCCAGACTTAACAAAGCTTTGCAAATAACCTGCAAGAATTTGTTCGACTTGTATGAGAAGAAGCAATTTTTTATACTCCACTTAATACAAGGCTCGGGAAGCACTCAAGCTACTGTTGAAATGGTAATGTTGAATGAAGTGGGTGCTGAAAAAAAAAGAAGGTGATAGGAGGTGAAATTTATGAGGATAAGGAGGATAGATGACGACTGATTCTAGACTTGAAGATTGTAGTCTTCAGGAAGTATCCACACGGGAGCCTTTTCTATAAAATAACATTTGAGGAAAATCTGTTAGTGTCGGACTTTCTCTAATTTGAGTGTTTCTCGAGCTTGTATTCGTTGGACTATAAGAAATTGCTTCTTCTGATACAATCACTTTCTTCATACATTTGAAAAACGGGGGAAATGAGGCCGATTCGATTCTGTGCAATTAGCCTGGTCTGTCTTAGCGATAAAGACAAAACAGAAAATTTTCAACTCTCCCTCCCGGATTAGCGTAAACATGTTGAATCTATTTTGAGATTATTATTATCAGTTCGTAATGGACATGAGGGTGAAGTGATGAAGATTGATAGCGTCATTAATATTTCGGTGGGAGGTTAATATAAATCGGGGAGTGATTAAAACATAATGAGGAAAATAAAAGAAACTGTCTTCTCGAGTTATTTAAGTTTAACTTTGCTTGGCACAAGGTCACAATTATAGAACACCAAATAGGAATCGAACTTGGTAACAATGATGTGAATGACGCCAAAAACAGCCAGAGGCAAAATGAAGCAGACAAATAAGTAAACAAATACAGTCATCATTTGCTTTGATATAAGTTGATAAGCAGTAGACAATGAAGATTGAAGCTGTAAATCTTTTGACATATTAACGTCTTACATGTTTGGTGGTTAGGTTAGGTATTGTCAAAGAATTAGAACACGTAGAACAAATGACCCGCGATTGCATTGAGATCATGCTGGGCGCAAAACTGCTCGTCGGATTACCAATGTGAAGCAATGAGTGAAATTTATAACTACTTAGGCGGGAAGAACAAGTTGTGTTACCTGTTAGACGGATGTTGTTACCAATGTTAAGCAATGAGCGAATCTCATAACTACTTAGGCGGGAAGAACAAGTAGTGTTAGGTGTTGAACGGATGTTGTTACCAATGTTAAGCAATGAGCGAAATTTATAACTACTTACGTAGGAAAAACAAGTAATGTTAGGTGTTGAACGGATGTTGTTACCAATGTTAAGCAATGAGCGAATCTCATAACTACTTAGGTAGGAAGAACTAGTAGTGTTAGGTGTTGAACGGATGTTGTTACCAATGTTAAGCAATGAGCGAATCTCATAACTACTTAGGTAGGAAGAACTAGTAGTGTTAGGTGTTGAACGGATGTTGTTACCAATGTTAAGCAATGAGCGAATCTCATAACTACTTAAGTAGGAAGAACTAGTAGTGTTAGGTGTTGAACGGATGTTGTTACCAATGTTAAGCAATGAGCGAATCTCATAACTACTTAGGTAGGAAGAACTAGTAGTGTTAGGTGTTGAACGGATGTTGTTACCAATGTTAAGCAATGAGCGAATCTCATAACTACTTAGGTAGGAAGAACTAGTAGTGTTAGGTGTTGAACGGATGTTGTTACCAATGTTAAGCAATGAGCGAATCTCATAACTACTTAGGTAGGAAGAACTAGTAGTGTTAGGTGTTGAACGGATGTTGTTACCAATGTTAAGCAATGAGCGAATCTCATAACTACTTAGGTAGGAAGAACTAGTAGTGTTAGGTGTTGAACGGATGTTGTTACCAATGTTAAGCAATGAGCGAATCTCATAACTACTTAGGTAGGAAGAACTAGTAGTGTTAGGTGTTGAACGGATGTTGTTACCAATGTTAAGAAATAAGCGATTTATAACTACTTAGGCGGGAAGCACAAGTAGTGTTAGGTGTTGAACGGATGTTGTTACCAATATTAAGCAATGAGCGAAATTTATAACTACTTAGGCGGGAAGGACAAGTAGTATTAGGTGTTGAACGGATGTTGTTACCAATGTTAAGCAATGAGCGATTTATAACTACTTAGGTGGGAAGAACAAGTAGTGTTAGCTGTTGGACCCTATTCAATAAAGCTTCGTAAATATATCTTTTTTTCTTCCCATCTTTGACACGTTTTGCATAACATCTTCATTAATTTTTTAACACTTTCTTGTGCTTCTAATATACTGGTCATTTATCAATTATTTATTCAGTTATTATTTCCAGTATTAGTGCGTGTGCTGCGTTTATATATATATATATATATATATATATATATATATATATATATATATATATATATATATATATATAGTGAGTGAGATAGGGAAGAAGCGAGAGGAGTCTACAGTTTAAAAGTTTGAAGCCACCCTCAGAATTCTTTTCTCATAGTGAAATTTCAAATAAAAATCATGTCTCACTTTTTTTAATCACAGATAATATTATTCTCTTAATTAAAATACAAAACAATTTATTTTGGGGACCAATTTAAAAAGTTACCAAGTTTTTTCCTCAAACGTTTGAACTGTAGTATATATATATATATATATATATATATATATATATATATATATATTTGGTTTTGTTTACACTGAAGGCATTTCGTTTTAATGTCAAATGATGAATATATGGCAAGATTTCAGTATTTCAGCTTTTATTTCATGGTAATTACAATTAGATCTATTAAACAGCTTAGGACATACCACCTTTTGTTTGAACCCACCCATTTTTCAAGTGAGCTAAACTACTGAAACACGTGACTGACAACTGTTTTTTGTTGCCCAGGTGTTGCCTCTTGGATTACTTGTTTAAACATTAATAGCTCTGAATGACTACTCTTTGGTTTAACCTTGGATTTCACATGTAAAGACTGAATTTCCTCTTAAGAAAGATAAACCAACATGAAGACGAGATAGCTGTCTATGGGAGAATGGCAAGCCATTTTGAAGCCGAGAAAAGAAGGAATATGGATAAGAGCGATTGAGTAAACACTAAGGATAGCCAACACAACCATTTAACAATAAAAAGACTACTGGTGTAGTACAACTACAAGGACAAAAACAGCAGATAACAGAAACATTGTGGGAGCTGTGAGGAAAAAACCAAGCATAAAATCAGTGATATTACCAACAATCTTCACAGTGCAGGGATGAAGGTTTAAAAATCCACCCTTTGAAGGAAAAAAACTTCGCAACCCGAAATACAAGACAAGATTCAAAGCATTCATTTGGGAAGAACAGATTGAAATTTGCAAGGAAGTACATAGATGAGCAACAAATATTCTGGAAGAAAGTTTTATGGACTGATAAGAAGAAGATTAATTTCTACCAAAATGATGCAAAGGCCAATGGAGAAAGAAAGGATATGATCCAAAGCATACAAGCTTATCTGTGAAGCATGGTAGAGGCAGTATCTTCACTTGCGCTTGCATGGCTGCTTCTAGAATAGACTCAGTCATAATTATTAATGACTAGCAGTAGAGCCCGGCGTTGCCCGGGGATATGACAGTAAGAGATAGATATAGTATCGACCATCATAAAGACTGAAAAATAAAATTGACAAAGATTATTGTTTAAGTTTGACAGATACGCATGTCTTAATTAGTTTTATTTTTTTTATTTTATTTTTTTTTTACGAATTGGTCAAACCCAAACTCAAACAAAAACATTCTTTTCAATCGTTATGAGTCTACCGACTGAATAGAATTTTTCAATTTTATTATAAACAATTGTCTTGTAAATGGAATTTTTAAAGCATTCTGAATGTAAAAATAAAGAAAAAAGTGTGCAAGACAATAAGAAACACTACCTGCCAAAAAAAAGTGAAGTTTTGTTGAAATCGGTTGAAAAATGTAGGAAATCCGATCCCATATATAAACGAACACACACTGGGCACCTCGGCGTGGTGTAATGGTTAGCAAGCTTGTCTCGCGAGATCAGTTACAACTGAAAAGTGAGTTCGATCCTCACTAGACGCCCCATACTTTCGGCCTTGTGCCACATCTAAGCTACGCTTGGAAAATAACTATAAACGCACACACACAACCAACCTGGGTTTTATAATAAGTATAACTCGATATGAGTTGTCCCCCTTTCATTCTCGAAACAGCGATGCCTCTTAATCGTGTTTTCAAATTGATTGAGTGCAAAAAACAATTGTGTTTTTCCAGTTTTTGGCACTGTCTGAACCACCGCAAGGTAATTTTACGTGGTCCTGTGAAGTTTTGTTGAAATCGGTTGAAAAATGTAAGAAATCCAATCCAATATATAAACGTACACACACACACACACACAACCTGGGCTTTATAATAAGTATAATGTAACTCATGATGGTAGCAGCAGAATGAATTCAGAAGTCTATAGAAATATTTTGTCGGCCAATCCCCGAAAAATGCATCCAAACTAATCTTGAGAATCACGCTGCAGCAGGACAATGACGCAAAACATACTGCCAACACAACAAATGACCATCAGGGAGAATAAATGGAGTTTTAGGCTCGCCAAGTCAATCACCAGACCACAACCCGATAGAACATGCATTTCATTTCCTGAAGAGGAGACTGAAGGAAGACCCGCGCCCAAACAAGAACTAAAAGAGGTTACGTTAAGTCTGGAAAAGCATCATAAATGAAGAATTTAACAGTTTGATGATTTCAACGGGTCGTAGGCCTGATGCAGTTATTTCAAGAAAGGGTTATGCAACCAAATATTAAGCGTTATTTACTTTAAGAGTATCTGTTCTTTTACTTTTGCTCATCTAAAAATGGGGTGATCTGATAATAAAGTTGGTATGTGGTAAGCTGTTTAACACATCTAAATGGAAACACCAGGAAATATAAGCTGAAATTCTGAACTCTTGTCGCATATTCATCTTTTGATCTTAAGCCCAAATGTCTTCACTGAATAACAAAAACAAAGGAACTGGACTTGCCGTTCCCAAACTTTTGGAGGCGACAGTGTATTTATATCGTTATCTATCTATCTATCTATCTATCTATTGAGATATCAATATCTATCTAGCTAGCGAGATATCGAAATCTATCTATCTATCTTTCTCTCTATCGAGATGTAAATAGATATGTATCGGGATGTAGATAGGTATATCCCTTTTCAATTCTCTCTCTCTCTCTCTCTCTCTCTCTCTCTTTGCAATTTTCTCTTTCTTTTATTTTGCAATTATCTCTCTCACTCTCTCTCGCTCTCCGAAATGTTTTCTCTCTCTCTCTTTGAAATTTTCTCTCTCTCTCTCCCTCTCCCTCTCTCTCTCTCTCCCGCTTTGCAATTTTCTTTCTCTTTGCATTTTTTCTCTCTCTCTCTTTGCAATTTTCTCTCTCTCTCCCTCTCTCTCTCTCTCTCTCTCTTTGCAATTTTCTCTCTCTCTCTCCTCTGTTTTCTCTTTCTATTTGTCTTTTCTACCGTTTTCTTTTAGAATGGAAAGAAAGAATTGAAAAACAAATAAAGGAAAATGATTGATGATGGCAAAATATTTAATAATAATACAAAGGTTAAAAAAAAAACAAGTAGAAATGAATATAAATAGTGAAAGGAAATATATGGTTAGAAAAAAAAGCCAAATTTTAAAAAGTGTTTTAAAAATAAAAAAGAAAGGAAATAAATGATAGAATGAAAAAACGGATGAAAGAAAAAACATTGAAAATTGGAAAAAACAATAATAGATATGGCGGGGGGGGGGAGAAACTATTTGAAGAAAGAAAAAAAAACAGGAAATTGTGGGTGGATGAAAAGCAGAAAGTAAGAAAATGGGGCAAAAGAAAAAAAATAACCCCATCTCGACCACCCGAGGTTAATACAAAAAGAAAAAATATACTTCGTGAAAAAAAAAATATCAAAGAAAAATCAAAAATCATAATGACGACGTCCTCACAACTTTGGTACACTTCAAGAAATCCCCAACCACTAAAATATTACGTTCAGGATAACTGAAAATTGTCTGCTTCAATACAATAAGTAAAACAAATAACGGAATGATAATGGAAATAATATAAATCAAAATATGATATTCAGGAGCCTCGTTTCGGAGTTACAAATATACGACTGAAATGGAAAACATTTTTTTTTTCTTTTTTTGTATTCTGGTTCCTACGACGATAGCTTTCACCACCAGGGAGCGCTCTTTGTTCGTTTTCTTTTCCTTGATACACCCTAGTAGCTTTGATCTGGAAGGAGGTTGTTATATTACTTTTTTTCATTTTTATTACATTTACGGATTTATTTATTGGAGAACAATTCATAAAGAAGGTACACGTACCATTAGGATTTAAGCCGACTGAAATGAAAAAAAAATATTGCCACTTTGAAAGTATTTGTACGAGCTCTATCC
Organism: Acanthosepion pharaonis; assembly: GCA_903632075.3. Lineage (NCBI taxonomy): Eukaryota > Metazoa > Mollusca > Cephalopoda > Sepiida > Sepiidae > Acanthosepion > Acanthosepion pharaonis. Next base: position 382,369 of record CAHIKZ030002001.1, read on the forward strand.
GCGAAGTATGCGTCCATTTAATATTAACGAGAAAATGGTACCCATGGGACAATAGGTCGTTAATCCTCCTTATAGTTCACCCTTTCGGACACTTGCTTTTTTGCTAAATGTTTACCCAATACAAGGCCAAAGAACAACTCGAGGTAGAGTGTCACTAAACGAGTTTGTTGCATGGAACATGGGAACGTAGCAGTACTATAGAAGAAGCTGTCTGAATGGAACTTCTTCCTTACTAATGGAATACGAAGAAAATGAAGAAGATTCTCCCCACCCCCTCATGTGAAAAAGGCATATCGGGTCTTAGCTGTAAAGGTTCGAATTGGTGGGAAATAGCTCGATTAAGCATTTTCCATGGAAATAGTGATCGGTCTAGCGAGAGACCTTCAACCTTTCGTCTATGAGAAAGTGGTTGTATGATGGAATTTTTTTTCAACGTCTGCCTGCAAAGTTGTTTAAACGCTTTTGGGACTCTGTCGAGGCTGGAAACAGGGGATTGGGCAGGTTGATTTTTTTCACTTTTATTTTTTAGACAAAAAGGCATGGTCCGTGGAACTAGAACAGACTACCCGGGGGATGAAATAAAAGGTTCAGTTCCAATCACCTGAAGAAGGCCGGAGCGTACAATGGCCGAAACGTCCTGAATATAAAAACAAAGATCATGAGAACAATCCGAACAATGTAAATAATTCAAATACCTCATCTCAGAAATATAGACAAATGGACAGGATGTTGTTGAGGACCATGATCGGCCACGTCCTGAATGAACACGGCACATCGAAGAACATCCAGTGAGAATCGCACTTATTATGATTGTAAACAATTATTCAGTAGAGAGGCATCCATAAAAATGTTTATAAAACTTCGATTGGGTCAGATCTCCAAAAGACAAGTCTCCACATTGGCAAACAATATGGGGTGAAAAATAGAATGACGATAAGGAAACGTTGGCTCAACAAAGTCCCCCCAACCAATTATCACTGAAGGAAGTAGTAGATGTAAAATCTGTTACACCCTTTTTCAACCATGACATGTCTCAGTTACACAGGTTTTAACAGGGGGCCTTCTCGGACGCATCTCGATCTATAAAAGGCAGGATGTGCGTGCGCGTGTGTGTGTGTAACGAATGCACGGCCGCAATTTTCGACGGATTTGCACCAAAATTTACATGTACATGCTCCAAGATAGCGGAAAGGCCAAGACCGACTTTGCATTTCCCAGCTCCCATCGATAGTGGAAATAATCGATTTTTTCCTGCTTCTACGGCAGTTTTCATGTAGTTTGCGGCCATTTTCTACTGGCCAGAGGGAGAGCCTATAGCTGGCTGCCACGAATAGGCAGGAAGATTCTATTGGCCTGCGTGAGAGCCAACAGCTGACTGACACGAATGTTAACTAGCATACTAGCATGCAAAAAAAATCGATAGCTGCATTCGTCACAAGTGGGAAAAATTTAAATCTGCATCGCACTTTACTCCAATTGGCTCATTCGCTTGCTTAAACTAAACGTTGATTCTGATTCTGCAGAACTGGGTTGATGGTGAAAAAGTATTTGTTGTTAACATTCTTTTTTCATTCGGTTTTTCCAGTTACGAGTCCTTTTTTAAAGCTGATCGTTTTGTGTTCATTTTAGTTTTAATGCTTAGTATAGAGCTTAGAAAAAATTCTCAGTGTGAGATAGGCAAGAAGTAAGGCATGTAGCAACATCAGCACGGCAAAGGGCACTCCTTTAAAGGCAAGGAAGGACAAAAATATTTCAAGTCAATGTAATAGCGATTGCTGTACGAGTCGTACGATTTTTGAATCAAGCACGGGCAACGCCGGGCCTTGCTGCTAGTACTCACATAATTTGGTCTCACATGTCTCGCAGACATAGATGGTAGAAATATTGTTACGTCAGTCATTCAAGAAGGAATATCCAGCTTAGAATTGTAATTCGAAATTCTAGGTTTTACTTCGACTCTAGCAGCGACCATATCGCATTTATTTCAGATATGAACTAGGGACGGATATCAGTATTTTTTATTTGCCAAGTTTAGCAACAACAATAAGTGGAATAAGACTGTGTTGCGCCGAAGTTACAAATGACTGTCTTAAATATCAGCATTTGAAACGATGGTTTTTACCTGACAATAACACAACAACCGTAAAAGATTAGCACCTTAGCTAGACCCGGTCTCCGAGGCATGTTCCCGAAAATCGGTGGTGACAGGCTAAAAACGCTGATGGTGGCAATGGCTGTGGCTGAGGTGGTGTCTAATGTTTGCAGTGTCGATGTGTAGCGAAACCGAAGCAGAGGCGAGGGTGGGAGAATGGCGCCACCAGAAACATATGGCGAGGAAACGCTGTCATCCAGTTATCAGGCTCAAGAGATTGTTTCGTTGAAAATCCCTTCCCCCCCTCTCTCTCTCTCTCTCTCTATCTATCTATCTATCTATCTATCTCTTCCTCTCTATCACTCGAGTTTCTCTTGTCATTACGTTTAGTCCCCTTAAAATTAACGCGCGCACACACACGAAAGAAGGAAAGAAAAACGAGTCCCAACAGACAATTGGATGGACTGACACACAGAAAGTAATTAGACTGACAGGTCATATAGCGAAAAGAGTGCATGGCCGTTAAGAAAAAAAAAAAAAAAAGAAAAGCTGGACGGGTCGGAGTGCTGGTGTGTGTCGTCACAAAATACGTCAGAGAGAAAGTTACTTAGGACGACAGGGAAAGAAGTCAGATGTTTCCTTTTTTTCTTTCTCAATACTTTTCTGTATATTTTTGTACTTTAAAAAAATTTGCAACGTATACTGCCATGCGACCGTCAGCAGTTAGTCGGGTGGCGAAGGACCAACATTTTGAGGAGATGGAGGTAATGTGAGGCTGGACAAAATTCCTTTATTTGGGTTGACAAAGCATCATAAACGAGAAATCTCTTTCTCTTTTCTTTCTTGGTTTTTCTTTTCTTTTTCTTTTTCTTTTAGTTCTTGTTCTTTTTCTGTCCATTTTTTCTTTCTTTTGTGTTTATTCCTTTCCTTTTTTTTTTTTTCGTTTTTATTTTCCTCTTCTTTTCCTTTCTTGCTTACTTATTCCTTGTTAGCGTTTTTGCTTACCTTTTTCTTTCTTTTTTTTTTTACTTTAGTTACATTTTAATTTATTGCCATTTTTTCTTTCACCTCATTTTTGTCGGACGCTCTTAATTTTTTGGTTCTGACTTTTCTTTCTTTATTTATTCCTTGATGCCTTTTTTGTACTTCCTCGTCTCCCTCTCTTTTTCTTTCCTTCCCTTTTTCGCTTTCCTTCCTTTTCACCTTTCTTTCTTTTTCTCTTCTCACTCATTTTCTAATCTTCTCTCTTCTTTATTTCCTACTCTTGTTTCTTCCCTCCCATTTCCTCCTCCTTCCTTCCTTTATTCCTCCATTTCTCTTTTTCCTTCCTTTTTGTACCTCCTCTTTTCTCTTTCCTTCCACTTTCCTCTTCTTTTCTCTTTCCTGTCCTTTCTTTTTCTTCCTCTTTTCTCTTTCCTTCCTTTTTTACCACCTCTTTTCTCTTTCCTTCCTTTTATACCACCTCTTTTCTCTTTCCTTCCTTTTTTACCACCTCTTAACTATACTTAACTATACTTAAACATGAAAACAATAAACAAAAACTAAAAATTCTTGAAGCTATATAGCTTCAAGAATTTTTAGTTTTTGTTTATTGTTTTCATGTTTAAGTATAGTTGTGTTTTCAACAAGGATTTTCCGGAATTGTGTATGCGGCCAGGCATGTTGTTTTAAATGCCTCAAAATGTTAGATTTATCATTCAAATGTAGAGTCAAACATCATGAAATCGAGTTTGTGGTGTGTCCATCATAAATATTATTTAATCTATTGGAGATACAATCTCCCAAAGGGCACTTGATTTTGTAAACTATGTTGGTTTTTTGCAAATCGCTAACGGGGAGGGGGGGAAGAATCATTGCGAATAATTAAATTGAATATACTAGATTTAGTGTAGTATATGATTAACCTCATAAAAAAAAATCGGTTGGAACTATATGCAATGGCGGTCGCTTTTCATTACCAGTTGCTATCAGTTCTTGCACCCTAATTATTTTATAGGGGAAGATTTTTTTTTTTTTTTTTTTGCCTGGCTGCCTTATGATCAGTTACAAAACCAATATCTTGTTGCTGCTGTAACTTTCGAAAAAATTAAGCGTAGTAATACACTGGCGTCGAGATCTCATTTTAGTAATCCGCAACCACTTTCTTTTATCATTGTCGATTTTTGTACAAATCTATGCAAAACGCGGAATCACAGAGCTTATCCAGCTTCATACATATTTTCAGAAAACTTCAACTTTTAATTGGTCAATAAACACACAAGTGGGCGTTGCAATCCACCTACACACCAGGTTCTATAGCCTTGGATGGCAACAGGTCTACCGCAGAAATAAGCCGGTCTGTCCTGCTATTTACCCATAGCAGGGGAGAGAATTTCCTAAGGGTATTAGCATGTAAGTGAATGTAATGGATTCGATTGGAATTCGAACTCAGCTCTCCGATTTCTCCGTCCGAGCCGCTCCAACGTTCCTCCTAGGAATACAGCAATCTGATTTCAAGAAGATGGTTTCTTTGTTTTGCAACTTAAACTATTCTTTATTGTACTCTTTATATTGCAGCCAATTAAACTATTATGGCATTTTCAAACGTTGTTAAATTGTTTGATTGCATTTTATTTTTGTTTGCATGAAAATACATTCGGTATATGAGTATGGAAAAAATCTATTTATTTCATTTATAGTAATAAAGTAGGTAATATTTTGAATTAAATAAGCACTAATTTAATAAAGTAAGTCTCCTGATTTTTAATATATTGCTTAGCTTTTGGAAGCCAACTTTCGAAATTTAAAAGTGCGAAATGCCTTCCAAAAGCTAAGCAAATTATTGAAAAACAGGAAAATTTCGTTAGTATCAAATAAAAGAGTACTGTATTGTTGTCTAATATTGGTCATCCAATATGATATTTAATGTTAGACAATGTCATCACAGATGAAAAAAAGACCCGAGGAAAAAAATGTTGTCCTACCGAAGGATACTGAGAATACTATAGACTGAACGTTTGAGTAACAACGTAGTTTTAGGAAAATATTAAAGGATACTTTATTCACTTAAACTCAGAAAGAGGCTATTGAAATTTCTGGGACACATAACGAGGAAAGAGGGCTTGGAAAATTCGACCTACTGAAGGATCAGAGGTAAACAGCGCATAACCTACTACACAGGCTTGTGTCACAACAGGGATTAGGAGAGATCGCAAAAAGACAAACTTTACTATGATCGACAAAGATTATGAAATTGCGGAGCCATGACACTTACGTCCTGAAGAGACACAGCAGCAGTTGTTTTTTTTTTATCGATTTTCATCATCAGAATTTAGTTTACTGACATTATTTCATATTAAAATTCACATATTCCGGGTGTGGAATTAGCAAATACCTAATACTTCAAATACCTAATACTTCGAATACATGGGTCAGTTATTGCAAATAGGATAGGAGATAAGTACATAGAAATGAGATGACGATGTGCTAGGGGTACTTTCACCCGAAACCGCAAATTGCTACAAAAAAAAATTGTTTTTAAATAATCTCGTCAATTCAAGACTTTAAGAGGGGTGTTATGCGTGGCACAAAACTTGTTCAGAAATAACTAAATTGCCTGCTGTATACAAACGCTTCCTCAGATCAACGGTTAAAAATGGCTCTGAAGGAACAAAACCTGTAGGTCTTAAAGCGGATCGCCCTACTTCGAACCTTGTGAGCAGACGCTACAGAAATAAAGAAAACATATCAACAGCAATCACATAAATTGAGGACATTCAACAGCAGCAACAACTAAAATGAATAGGACATGTAATTAAGAGAAAATAATGACAATCATGATGTTGATATTCCGCACTACTTCAAATAAAAGGTTAGGAAGGAAACCTCCATCAATACTGGAGAGGGTGCTAACAGTTACTGAACTTGAGAAACCATTTTTTTTTTTGGGAAAAATAATAATAAGAGAAAGGTTTTGTAGATTTCAAACGAATGTAACATTTGCTGTAATGAATGCTAAATATTGCCTTATAAGGAAACGGTTAACATTACCATTCCATATTATTATCATTGCTTTTTATTCCTCACTTGGGTTGATATACTCTTCGATCATTGTTGCAAGTTGAATGAAATCTCTAATAAGTAAAAAAGCCTTTATAAGCAAGAAAATTTGGTCCAAGGAAGATAAAACCATAAAATCTCCAAAACGAAAATTGATTTTCAAGTCAATTAAGGCAAAAGTGAGTCTGGTTCCAAGTAAAGCGTTTATAGCAAATCAGTTAAGACATAAGAAAGAATAAAAGGTTTTGTTGCCACTGAAGGCAAAATTAATATTTATTGAGGAATGTTTACTCGGGGATATTTTTATTGGCTCATTGGAGGACGGACAGACAAGCATTGTTTTTGGAAGCACCGGCTAAGTGTTTACGAAAGAAAAAGTTTCATTTACAGGAAAAGAGTAATTATAAATAAACTCAAATTTTTCATTCGGCGTTGAGAAAAATAAAGAAAAAGAAAACAAAGTACGAATAACAATGGAGCAAAGTAAAAAAGAAACGAAAGAAGAGGAGGAAAAAAGGAAGGAAAGAGAAAAGAAGAGGAAAAAAAGAAGGAAAGAGAAAAGAGGAGAAAAAGTGGGAAGAAAAAAGAGATGGTAAAAAAAGGAAGGAAAGAGAGAAAACGAGGAAAAAGGAAGGAAAGAGAAACGGGGATGAAAAAGGGAAGGACAGGAAAGAGAAAAGAGGTGGTAAAAAAGGGAGGAAAGAGAGAGGAGGATGAGAAAAAGAAGAAAAGAGAAAAAAGTAGGAAAAGAGAGAAGGAAAGAGAGAAGAGGGAGAAAAGGGAAGGAAAGAGAAAAGAGGTGGTAAAAAAGGAAGGAAAGAGAAAAGAGGTGGTAAAAAAGGAAGGAAAGAGAAAAGAGGTGGTAAAAAAGGAAGGAAAAAGAGAAGAGGATGGGAAAAAGAAGAAAAAGAAAAAAAAGTAGGAAAAAGAGAAGGAAAGAGAGAAGAGGGAGAAATGGGAAGGAAAAGAAAAGAGGTGTAAAAAAAGGAAGGAAAGAGAAAAGAGGTGGTATAAAAGGAAGGAAGAGAAAAGAGGTGGTAAAAAAAAGGAAGAAAGAAAAAGGAAGAAAAAAAAGGACAGGAAAAGAAAAAGAAGAGGAAAGTGGAAGGAAAGAGAAAAGAGGAGGTACAAAAAGGAAGGAAAAAGAGAAATGGAGGAATAAAGGAAGGAAGGAGGAGGAAATGGGAGGGAAGAAACAAGAGTAGGAAATAAAGAAGAGAGAAGATTAGAAAATGAGTGAGAAGAGAAAAAGAAAGAAAGGTGAAAAGGAAGGAAAGCGAAAAAGGGAAGGAAAGAAAAAGAGAGGGAGACGAGGAAGTACAAAAAAGGCATCAAGGAATAAATAAAGAAAGAAAAGTCAGAACCAAAAAAATTAAGAGCGTCCGACAAAAATGAGGTGAAAGAAAAAATGGCAATAAATTAAAATGTAACTAAAGTAAAAAAAAAAAAAAAAAAAGAAAAAAGGTAAGCAAAAAAACGCTAACAAGGAATAAGTAAGCAAGAAAAAGGAAAAGAAAGAGGAAAATAAAAACGAAAAAAAAAAAAAAAAAGGAAAGGAATAAACACAAAAGAAAGAAAAAATGGACAGAAAAAGAACAAGAACTAAAAGAAAACATAAAACAGTTGGAACCTAACCTGAACAAAATAAACTATGAAATCTCCACAAATATTCTTAAATTCCTATAATTGATAACAGAAGCCATTGGTTTATACCAACGGTTTCCCATACTTAAAACTTCTCGTTTTCACTTTCGCGTGGTCATGTTTGACGTCACGAGCTGAGACGCGATTTTCGCTTCCGCGTCTCGTATACAAGATGTTGTCGTTGCTTTGAAATTTTCATGCAACAAAAACACACTATCATTATTGTATCGTCCGTATTTTGGTTGATATATTGAAAAGTAATTTTCATCTTTGATAATGGCTTATGTAAACCAAAAGCTTAGATTGGATTTAAACATGTATCAGTATTTTTTTTAAGCTTTTAACCCCAAGCAAGGCGGGAAGCCACTAGGACGCAAGAGGTTACAGAAGATTTGGAGCAAGATCAGATAGGATTGATAGAGGAAAGCACGAGGAGAAGGATCGTGGATAGATCAAGGCAACTGGAGATGTCGATTGACATTACATTTGAATAGTTGGAGATTATAGCTGTCAGGGAAACAGGAATACGGAAGGGAGTTCCACAAGCGAGAGGTGCGAGATATGAAGCTATTGGAGTAGAAGAGACGGCTACATTTAGTAGTTTCAACAGTGACAGGGTGAGAGCGTGATGGCAGTCTCGTAGGGCGCTTGAATTCATGGAATCTGGGAACCAGCGAATGCAGCTCCTCGGAGCAATTACCATGAAAGTATTTGTAAAAAAGACAGAGAGGCGATGGCGCGTCTGTGAGAGAGCGACTGTAGACGAGATGCCAGAACAGGGCCAATTATATTGCATATCCGCCTCTGGAGCTTATCAAGAACCCCGAGGCAAAGAGAAGGGGCTCCAGACCATATTTGACAGCAAGGGCGAATATTGGTAATGTGTTAGCCGTGACATTTGTTTACCGATGAAGCATGGTTTCATCTCTTGTGTTAAGTAAATTCGCAAATCACAAGATTGTCGTCCTTCAATAATCCTTATATTTTGTATTAAGCACCCCGACAGGAAATGACAGGTCTGGTGTTTTTAATCTTTTTCTAGACAATATCCTGCGTATTTACACAGATGTAAAGAGATGGACATTGATCATTTAATCATTACATGCTATATCTCAAACGAATCTACCAAAAAAAAAACAACGATCCCGTTTTCTCTCCCGAGGCCAACGTACTAATGAAGAAGGAAGCTATGCTGATGACATAGGTTTTCAGAGTTCGAATGATCTTGAACAGAAAATCAACATCCTTTCTGCATTCTCTTGAGCATTCTTCTAGACTCGATGAATTACTTTAATTTGATTATTCAAATACCTCTAAAAGATTTCTATCACCTATATATATATATAGATATATATATGAGCATTCTTCTAGACTCGATGAATTACTTTTTATATATATATATATATATATATATATATATATATATATATACTAATTTATTTACTTTAATATTGATAGATTACTTTTAATTACTTTAATATATATATATATATATATATATATATATATCGAAATAAAAGTATAAAACATAATATTACGAGATATATTAAAAAAAAAACGGGTGAAGCAACCGGCTTCGCTCCCGCTCTTCAGGCTTCAACGGGAGATTTAAAATTGACACAGGAAAATGTACAATAAAAGGAATTGTGAGGGAAAAAAATATGCAAAAGGAACTAGAGACAAATGACAGCGAGCCCCAACAAACACTCACGTTGTTTACACAAAGAAGGCTTGCAGGAACCGATGTAAAGTGCCTCAGAACCTTAAGATGAAATAAAAAAGTGTGACCGGGACAACACGGTGAACCGGTCAACACTAAATTTGGCTGCACACTCTCTGCTGTTTAATAGGTGTTCGCATATGGCGGAACCATAGGTGTTCTGGACGAGTCCATTCAAAGGCAGGGTGTGATTTCTAATTTTAGTAGGAACGTGTTGTTTTATTCTCATGTCTAAGCGTTGAGTTATTCTCCCTATGTAGTCGGCTCCGCAACTACAAACGTATTTGTAAATAATTGAATTAATTTGATGGGGAGGGAGAACGTCTTTACACGCAGCTCGAAACATAGGCCGAGTTTGAAAAATAATCCGAACTTCAGCAGAGAAAAAACAACAACGAACATTGGATGAAATTTGTTTAGCTATTTTTCACATTTGGTACCAATCCAGGGTAATCTGAGGTAAACTGGGCATTTTTGACAGTGTAGAGCTCGGCACTTCTGAACTCTTCAACTTTACTACGGATAACTGAATTAACAGTATCAAGAGGATAACTTAAATTACATAGGGTATCCTTAATAAAGTCGATTTCGTCGTTCAAGAAAGGCTCAGAGCAGATCTTTAATGCTTTATGTAGGAGGGTTTTAATAATGTTAATCTTGCGCTTAGTGGGACAAAAAGAGTCCCAACGCGTGTACAACCCGTTGTTAATTCTCTAAGGAGAGAATAATTTCTCTAGAATCCTTATATATATTTATCCGAGGCTATATCGCTTCATTTACAAATTTAGAGCACTGGATATGTCATATATCTATCTATCTATCTAGAAAGTGGGCTGAAAAGTTCATATACTGATTATGAAGAAGGGATGCTAAGGCTGTGAAATCTTATATGCCTTAATTTCAACTTCAAATAATTCAACTTGAATAACTGAATTGATTATTTGCAGGTAAAATGACATCAGAATGGTCAAAGAAGACTCTGAGCACAACTAATAGCGCCTTCTCTTGCAAATGAACAAACTTTGGCATTAAGTCACTGCAAAAAAATTGTTTATCTTCCATGGACATTCATGCTGATGGATGGAGCATTATAAAGTACAGGCTCTGGAGAAAGCAGTTGAGCAACATGCTCCATAAGTTTTCTATGAGGTTGAGGTCAGGAGTTTGGGGCGGCCATGTCATAACACTCACCTGCTTCTCATCAAAGTATTTCTTCATCAATTTTGATTTGTCACAAGGAGCATTATCCTGCATAAAAATGAGCTTGGTGGGGTCGATTTGCACCATTTAAGCAGAAGGGAGCAGACAAGACTCTAAAATCTATTGAAAAGATCCTCAGGAGCGAGCAGTACAATTCTCTTGTACTGCTCGCTCCTGAATCTTCAATAGGATTTCAAAACCAGTTCCATGAAAAGAAAAGCATCCCCAGAACATTATACTGAACGGATGCTTGACAGTACTTACTGCTAAATTCAAAAAGCTTTCAAAGCTTCTTCTTCGGATTTTAGATCGCTTATTCTTTGAAATTAGCTCATCTTTCGTTTCATCGGAGAAGAGAACATTTAGTAAAAAAAATCAGGTGAGTCACTGAAAGTATATTTGTATATTGTTGCTATTGGCCAGGATGCGCCTCGTGACAGCCAGGTCAGACAACACATGTCTACGGGGATCAATGCTCTAGGTTTGTAGGTGTAACGATATAAACAAGGATGTTCGTTTAGAGATACCTAATGACATCGGCGAAAAGGTTTAAACACATATGTTTGTTTATAATAGACTTTAACAGCCGGATTCCAAAATGGAACCCAAATGCAGAGATGAGATACTTAAGACATTTACATTTTCTTTTCGCCATAATAAATTTAATCGCATTTTTTTTTATCAAATAATAATCAACACCGAATAATTTTTTACTGTTTAACTGTTTTAGAATTGTTTAAAGTAAGTTTTCTGAACTTAGGGAGGTTTGGCGTAGTTGTAAGTGCAATGGGCCGAGTAAAAAAAAGTAAAGTAGAAAATAAATAGAAAAGTGGGCGGGAGGAGCAACAACGCGGCATTATCATCATCTTTTAATTATTTTTTTACAAAATCCACATGAAAATTTGCTATAATTTAAGAACTAGTATGCTTAACAAAAAACGAACTTAAGGCTTCATTTGATTTTGCTGTTTGAAATCAAAATATCTGGACAGGGCGCGCCACACGCCAACTAAATCAGACAGCCGACATATCCAGTGCTCTAAATCTGTAAGTGAAGCGATATAGACTTGGATAAATATATGTATATGAAAATCCTCTGTAATCATACGCAGGAAGTAAAATTTTGTCATGGACAGTCTCTGTATGTGCTTGGATAGATATACGCACGGATCAATTTCAAAACCTTCTTGACAATATATAACTTTGCATAGTCACCGTGATTCAGTCAGGTGAAGAAAAGAACTACACATTATTAGATAGGGATTTTTTCGCATATATATATATATATATATATATATATATATATACAGTGTAACCCCGATATAAGAGAGTTGTCGGGACCGGAGAAGAAGTCTCTTATATCCGGGTTTCTCTTATATCAGGGTCTCTTATATCCGGGTTACGCTATATATATATACCTGAGGATGTCTGTAGGAACAAAAGAAAGCTTGTAAAAAATTAAAAAGACCTTATGCAACTGGAATTTATAAACAGGGATCATATCATTCATATACAGGTTTGGGGTTGGTGTATCTTATTTATATTGTTTGCGAAGATGTATTCTGGCCACTTAAATCATTAACCTCTATATTTGTTTTTTTTTGTATGAATGATTCATGAATTTATAAATTATAGTTGCACCTATAATTGAAATTAAAATAACTGATCCAACGTGCAACTTTCGGATAATAAGTGTGATATTCGTTTAATTATTGAACAATATAGTTCATGCCACATTGACGGAAAATCTACCAGTAAAAAAGAATTCTCTTATTACTATATTTGTACTAAAACGCACAACCTTAAAATTTAAATTCAAACTCAGCGTTGCGACCGCACGTTCCAAAACAATAACACATTTATCATAGCATTTTTTCGGATTACATCTCTATTTTCGTTGTCCTCTTATTAACGAGAAGTAAAAAACAAGAACAAATCTATTTCCATACCTGAGGATGACTGTAGGAACAGACGAAAGCTTGTAAAAAATTAAAAAGACCTTATGCAACTGGAATTTGTAAACAGGGATCATATCATTCATATACAGGTTCGGGGTTGGTGTATCTTATTGATATTGTTTGAGAAGATGTATTCTCGTTAAATCATTAACCTCTATATTTGTTTTTTGTATGAATGATTCATGAATTTATATATATATATATATATATATATATATATATATATATATATGTATATATGTATATATATATATATATATATATATATATATATATATATATATATATATATATATATATATATATATATATATATAAATCAGTAAATATAAAAATAAAAGTTTACTAAATCAGTAGATTAAGTAACTATTTTTGCCGTCATTGTCATAAATTTTACCTAAAAAAAAGAAAAAAGTCTATTGGAATAACAGTGAAAATATTTTAAAGTTGTATTTAAAAATGTAGTTAAAACGAATTCTAACCTAAACATCTTTTTAAAATTGCATAAGTTAAATAAAATGTATGCTAACCTAAACACTTCTAAAAAAAAAAAAAGAAAAAAAGTACTACCGGCACTTAAATGAATGCAATAAAACACCTACTGAAAAATGAAATTATAACGAAAAGCTAGAGGTTGTAGGCCTGTGAACGACCCATGTCCTTTGTACATACATATGAAACTTTATTACTTAGTTTATATATATTTAAAATAAATAAATAAATTAATAAATAAAGTTTACTAAATCTGAAAAATGAATAAGCTATTTTTCCAGTAAGTGCCATAAATATTACTTAAATAATATTTAAATATGAAAGTTTAAAAATCGTAATATACATATACTTTGATATGGAAAAATAATTTTACTTACTATAAGTAATTTCAAATACATTTCCTTCTGTTATAAAGTAATATAGTCTATTAAAAATAACAATGAAAATATTTTTAAATTGTAATTAAAATTGTAGTTAAATAAAATGAATTCTAACCTAAACTTCTTTTAGTTAGTATTACACGCATCTTAAAAGAATCCAATAAAACACCTATAGTAAAATAAAATTAATATGAAATGCCAGATGTAAGCTTAAGAATGACCCATCCTTTGTACTTACATGAGAAACAATATATTACTAGGTTTATACATATAAAAAATAAAAGTTTACTAAATCAGTAAATTAAGTAACTATTTTTGCCGTCATTGTCATAAATTTTACTTAAAAAAAAAATGTACCCTAATATACTTATACTTGTACTTGTTGTAAAAATAATCCTACATAATATAAAGGGATCCTAATACATTTAACTGTTCATTAAAAAAAAAAATATATATATATAGTATAATAAAAATTAAAAATGAGAATATTTCAAATCGTAGTTAAATAAAAACTATAAAGTATTCTAATCTGAACACACCCGAAAATCTTTAAATTTACAAATTAAAAAAAATGCCGTAAGAATTTTTTTGCCGTTAACAATAAATTTTAAAAAAAATCCAGACGACATGCATTCAACGGATGTCAGTTCTCATTGAAAAATACATCCCTACTCCTTACTAAAATGTAGCTAATAACCGATACAATGATACAGACATAAGGAAAACCCAGGTACCCCTTGTTCAATTGAAGTAGATTTATCTGTAACCATGGAAACGGGATTTTAGCTGTGTCTTTAAAACCCAGTAATTTTCAAAGTTACTCCAAAAATTCGCTTGAGGATGAAATGGAACTAATGTCTTTAATTTAATTGCAAAATTAAATTCGTGGATTTTAACTTCCATTTTTGAAACATAGTTAGAACTGTGTAGCGGAAAAAACATATTTTAAATCAATTAATTTTTATATATATATATATATATATATATATATATATATATATATATATATATATATATATATATATATATAATACTGCCTGCAATCTATCTAGGAGCAAAATCAAAGACCGGATACTTTTGTCGATCGACAAAATTTGAGACGAAGGTTGCCGTCGAGCAATATTGAAAAGAGAAATGCTTACATTCATTATTTAATATTTAGTTTCCTCATTTAGACAATTGCTTTTCATCATATTAACAACTGTTTCATAAAAGAGGGCATTGAAGTGTGTTCTTTTCCGGTTTTGTTTTGATTCTATCAGATTGTCTTTTCCTCTTAACGATCTGAGAAGCGATAAAATGGGTGTCCAATTTTACATAACTAAACCTATTTTCATAGAACAGTGGCAGGTATGTTATGAATAGCTGTTTACTGCAAGGAATGTTGTTTAATATCATGTATCTGGTAGAATTTATGAAATGAAAGTCATAAAAAAAAAATCATGATTCAAACTATGCAGGAAGTGAGAAAGTATAAAATAACTCACCATAATTGGAAATGTTAGTATTAAGCAACTTATATATATATATATATATATATATATATATATATATATATATATATATATATATATTAAGAAATGGAAAAAGTCAAACAACTTAATTATTAAAGAACGTTAAACATAAATATATATATATATATATATATATATATGTATATATGAATATATGAATATATATATATATTTATGAATATATATATATATATATATATATATTTATGAATATATATATATATATATATATATATAATATAAATATATATATATATATTCATAAATATATATATATATATATAAATATATATATATATATATTCATAAATATATATATATATATTCATAAATATATATATATATATTCATAAATATATATATATATATATTATATATAATATATATATATATATTCATAAATATATATATATATATATATTCATAAATATATATATATATATATATTCATAAATATATATATATATATTCATAAATATATATATATATAAATTGTGTGTATTTAGGCAGCATCTTTTCATTTATACACGTTTCATAAAATACTGTAGACAAGTGTTGTCTATTTATTTTATGTAAATTTTTTTCATAACGTCTGACAAGTTTAATAACATTATCGTTGAACGAAGAAAGAAATTCACAATATTCATCCATATTTTTTTAATACAATCTAAGCTTTTGGCTTACATAAGCCATTATCAAAAATGTCAATTACAACATATTAAGCAACATTCGGACAAGACAGTGATGATAGTCTGTCATTGTTTACATAGATGATTTCTAAGCAACGATAAACACGTGCATGTAAGACGCTAGAAGCGAAAATCGAACCGCATCTTATCAGACGTTATGAAAAAAATTACATAAAATAAATAGACAACACTTGTCTATATTATTTAATGAAACGTATATATATATTTATATATATATATATATATATATATATATATATATATGATGGACTCTCCCGTCGTTTTCAACAAGTGTCCTTCAATTCAGTTTTTAACCCTGTACCTGTCTCCGTCGCCTTAAATCTCTCGCCGGTGAACCTGTTGCTCAGGTGGAATAGCAAAGAAGGAACACAGAACTGAACTGAAGATTATCCACGCAAAGGATTTGTTTAGAATGGTGAAGCCACACTTATTGGAAATGCTGATAACAAATAGTTGGTGAAAATATTTGCCACGAACAGAATTAACAACACCCGCAGGTTTTATCACGGACTCATACCCTATATATATATATATATATATATATATATATATATATATATATATATATATATATATATTTTTTAATATATATTTATATATATATATAAGTATATATTAAGATATTTATATATAAATATATATATAAATATATATATAAATATATATATACATATATATGTATAGATATATATATTTATATGATACATGTATATATATATATATAAATATTGATAAACTCAAATAATAACAAACTTACTATTTCGCCATAAAAAAAACTACCTGTATAAATTCATGTAAGCACATTACTACAAAGTAGCAATTATAAAAAATCTAATACATCGTGCAGAAACTAATTCGTCTGCAAAACAGAAATTTTTACAGTGAACTAAAAATATAAAACACTTATTAATAATAGCTTTCCAAACTATATAGTTGATGAATAAATTAAATGCTTTCTTAGATAATACTGCTTATATATATACTATAATTTCTTCATAATACTGCTTCAACTAATCTCAAACATATTAATCTCTTATATCGTAGTCAAATGCATACTAATTCTAAGAAGATGAAAATATACTAAAAAAATTAGTAAATGCTAATATATCTATAACAGATCCTAGCAAAAAATGAGGTTAATCATATACTACACTAAATCTAGTATATCCAACTTAATTATTCGCAATGATGCTTCCCCACTCCCCGTTAGCGATTTGCAAAAAACCAACATAGTTTACAAAATCAAGAGCCCTTTGGGAGATTGTATCTCCAATGGATTAAATAATATTTATTTTGGACACACCACAAACTCGATTTCATGACGCTTGACTCTATATTTGAATGATAACTCTAACATTTTTAGGCATTTAAGACAACATACCTGGCCGCGTACACAATTCCGGAAAATCCTTGTTGAAAACACAACTATACTTAAACATGAAAGCAATAAACAAAAACTAAAAATTCTTGAAGCTATATACATAAAACAGTTGAAACCTAACCTGAACAAAATAAACTACGAAATCTCCATAAATATTCTTAAATGCCTATAATTGATAACAGAAGCCATTGTTTTATACCAACGGCTTCCCATACTTAAAACTTCTCGTTTTCACTTTCGCGTGGTCATGTTTGACGTCACGAACTGAGACGCGACTTTCGCTTCCGCGTCTCGTATACACGATGTTGTTGCTTTGAAATTTTTCATGCAACAAAAACAGTCTATTATTATTGTTTCGTCCGTGTTTTGGTTGATATATTGCAAAGTAATTTTCATCTTTGATAATGGCTTATGTAAGCCGAAAGCTTCGATTGGATTTAAACATGTATCAGTACGGTGATTTTCTTTCGTCTTTCAATGATAATGCTATTATGCTTATCAGACAATATGAAAGCAACTTACTATATATATATATATATATATATATATATATATATATATATATATATATATGCGGGTATTTACCGCTTTTTTTCGATTTTTTTTCCTTTTTATACATTTATCATTGTGATTTTTTCCGTATTTTTTTTGTTCGTGTGTGCGTTTGTTGTACGGATGTGCGTACGTTTAGAGAGTCGTGATCATTTGTATTTTCGTTTGTGTGTGCGTGTGTGTGTTTTTTCTCTTTACGCGCGCTCTTTAGCTTTTTCTCTTTATTCTTTTTTCATTCGAGAGTTGTTTTTTTGGTGGCGAGTTTTTACACACACCGACACACAAACGCGATGATCTTTACACACACACACGCACACATAGTAAGTGTAATTTTCTGGTCAATAACGCATATAATGATTTAAACTTCATATAGATAAAGATGACTGTTGAAGAAATGATGACATATATTAATAGAAATTATGAAGCGCACACATAAAAACAAACACACACACACACACACACACACACATATATATATATACATGCACATACAATGATATATATACAAATATAAATATTTTATATATATATATATATATATATATATATATATATATATATATATTCACATGCACATAAAATGATATATATATATATACATATATATCAGTATATATATATATATGTGTTTGTATATATATATATATATATATATATATATATATATATATATATATATGTATATATATACCTGACCTGTACCTGTAACGGCATTCACCCGGGGTGGGTTGAGCCGGCTCCAATATTGGAGTTTCATGGGAATTTCGAATTCACAAGCGGTCCCCAACCGCATGTATAGCACATGAGATTTGATTATAGTGGTGAAGGTTTCGTGCAGGACCATCCACACTTTTTTAAGGGCCAATTACAGATACCTGCTGCACTACGTGCCACAAGAACCCCGAACGCCCCCTCCCAAAAAACGGTTGTGAATTCAGATTTTTCTTTCTCCGAGACCAGTTTCCATCCAAGAACCCAGTCTGTCCTTCTATTTTACCCATAGCTGGAGGGAGAAGAAGATTAATACCTTTCCCAAGGGTATTAGCACGTAAGTGAATGTAATGGATTCGACTGGAATTCGAAATCGGCACTCCGATTCCTTAACCCAAGCCCCGCTATCCATTACTCCACCGTTCCTCCCTCTCTCTCTCTCTCTCTCTCTCTCTCTCTCTCTCTCTCTCTCTCTCTCTCTATATATATATATATATATATATATATATATATATATATATATATAAAATAAATTAGGGATAGAGAATTCTGAACAAGAAAATAAATAGAAAAAGCAATAAAACTCCGCAGTGAAAAACGCAGAAAGTAAATTTAACCTAAACATAAAAAGTAATCCTAAATTGAGATAAACTGAAGCTGTTAATTTTGGGTGTAAACTCAACCAATACATCTTTAAGTTTAAAAATAAAGATAAAACTAAAAAGATACCATTTCTTAAAAATTATGATTTCTTGGAAGCTACTCGTCGAGCGATATTTACAATTAATAATCCAAAAGGATGGTTTCAGAACTTGAAGTTATCTTAGATAAATGGACAATTTCTGTCATATCTGGAACCGCCCAGTCCTCGCTTGCCTGCCTTTGGAGGGTTTAAAAGTTTCCACACGGTCTTGTGGATGATTTATTATTTCCCATCCTACCACCACTTTCCTCACAGACGGAACCTTGTGAGCTTTTCGCTGCTTCCATGGCATTTGTTCTAACGAGGGACATTATTTAGTCCCACCAGCCCTGACATTTACAACTGGGACCTGCCATGACACCTACCCAAGGATGAATCACCCGAACCCTGTCGTATTCATATTGTAAAAAAGTAAGTTGTATTCGGACAGGTTCTTCCCAAGAACTGCTGCTTTGTCGAATAGACTCCAGGCAGGCAGGACGTTTTTTTTTTTTTTTTTACTACAGTCTTGACAATTCAAATCTAAGATTAACCGTTATCTTTCGTGCATATTCCCAACTTCGCTTTGTCTCCTTTCTTACGCGCATACACCAACAGGCAGTAGCCGTCTACCTTAAGTGGCTCTTGGGCCTTGTAGTGGGTGAATATCATTATAGAAAAATTCCCCTTGCTATCACAGTTTTTCTCAATTTCCCCTCCACTTTGACATGTTATGGTCTTAATTTTTCACCATTCGATATTTACTGGTGTGATTATTGTAACAATTTATGAAACCAAATTGATTTATTAATTCATTGTGTCATAAAGTTAGCTAAGAGTTATTCACGTCAGAAAAAATGAAAAAATTGTGACTGTCGTCTTGATGGCATCCCCCACCCCCACCACAACCACAAAAAAAAAAAAAAAAAAATAACCGACAACTCGTCGTCGGCGTCATAATAAAAGCTACCAACGACGACTTCTCACGTGGTTTGGCAGTGAATTTTAGTCAATGTCTCAACAGGTTTGAAAAAATTCATCACGTCTACATACACTATTTACATTGTGCGGACTGTTCTCCTCAACTCTGTTGACATATTTACGACGTTTCGACCGTTATACGCCGGGGCCTTCTTCAGGTGGCATAATTTGGAATTTCGAAACGAACCCTTTATTTCGTCTTCCTTTGTAGTTTGTTCTAGATCCACGTGCCATGCCACTTCCGGGTATCTCAGTTTCAGTTATTTCCCTTTTAAAAACTCAACTCTCAAGATTTGTTCCCCTCTTCTGTGCTCGGGTATTGAACTCACCAATCTTTGGGTCAAGTTACTGGATTGCTTCAACAGACGCTTTTATCTACTGGGCCACGTTTTCATGAAACATAAACTATACCTTAACCGTCCAAGAGAGCCATATTCGTTAGTGTCGAGTTTCCAGATGGAATTTACAAATTAGTGATAAGTTATCCATCATAATTAAGACTGCCATAAACATAGATATATTTCTCAAATTAAATTCTTTGATAACAATCTCAACATCATTTATCACAGTTAAAATAAACCCCAGGCTGCATGAACGAGACTTAGCCTTCGGAGAGCGCAATATCTTTTCATGTTCGGGTTGCAGATGGAATCTGCTATTCTGTGGTAAGTACACCGTGTACACATTATTCTTAAACGTTAGTAAATCTCTAGAATGGACCTAAGAATTATCCAGAAGAATGATTTTGCATTTTTCTCGTACGTCTACAAATGTGCATTGCACTCGTAATTTTATCAGTGTTTAAAGAAATATCTAGACACCACTTACCTGTTAATTGGCGGTCTATCTGTATCTTCTAATGGGCCGGCTTCTTAGGCGCCAGTTAGGAAGCTCGTCTATGCTTTCATTACCACGACAATTGCGTCCTGGGGTTGGCGATTAAGTACATCCGGCAGCAAGGCCTCTGATCAGGAGGTTTTGAGGAGCGTGGTTCCACCTCTTAATTGCTGTTGTTCCCAGGTTCACCATGAGCCGCGGTGGTAACACCTGTTAGGGTCTCAGTTACGGGCAAATAGTGAACTCTCATACAAAAATCAACGGTACATTTTGAGAGTAGAATTACTATCAATGCATTTTATCTGTAGTTGAAGGCATACAATTGCTTTCAAAATAGAGGCAAATAGTTGAATGAGGTTATTTCTTATATATATATATATATATATATATATATATATATATATATATATATATATATATATATATATATATATATAGTTTTGAGGTGGGCTATATTTATGGGAGAAAGTGCCCAATATCAGAGATGGAGCGTACGTAAATATAAAAGTGAACATTGAAGTAGGCACTCAGAGGCCTAGTTCATAGTTACTAGGCCACAGTGTACTAACCGTGTTTGGAAAAGAAAAAAAAATCTCTATAACACACTAAAAAGCATACACATAATGCACACACTCAATTAAACTGAAAAATAAAATCATCCTTGATAATGGCTAAAAGTATAGCCGAAAGCGCTCGGAATTATAACAACATTTGGACAGTTCCTACATACTCTGTATCCAAAAAAGAAAGCAATTGTTCGAATACAAGAAAAATTAAATAAAAAGCCTAACCGTAGTACTTTGTCTGTCATTTTTAATGAAACATGCATATATATATATATATATATATATATATATATATATATAAAAGAACAAAGAGTAAGATTTCAGCGTTCAAAACATTCATTTAAAACCGGGATCAATACAAAAGTAGTGTAATAATATTTATTTATTCTGCAGTGTTACATTAGAATATGTACATACCCACTACAAAACTGTACATTTTGTTTCAACTTTAAAAATTTAAAATTAACGTTTCTTCATTTGGGAAACCATGATGGTACATTTTAATTTTTAACGCTGAAACAAGATGTACAGTTTTGTAGTGGGTACGTACATGTTCTAATGTAACAGTGTATAATATATATATATATATATATTATTTTTTATATGCGTACGCATGGATGTGTAACTGCGTCTACCCTCGGATTGTTTATATGGGTGCGTTTGTGTGAACTAAAATGTGTACACCTGTATGTATGTGTGTCTATGTATGAGAGTGTTATCCCAAACAAACACAGAAGGAAATTCCCAAGCAAATTCAGAAGGAAAAACCACTAAGAATGTATAAAAATACATGTTTATAGTAAAATTATCAACAATACATTTTCATAGTAAAATTACCAGTAATACGTTTTTATGTAAAAAATAAAATAAAATAATACCTGAAATGTATTTTTGAAAAAGAAATTACTAATTCTCTCAAGAAAATAAAATTTCGGCAGTAAATGACCCCTAAAGAGTTGATATACTGTTAAACAAAAAACACAGAGAAAGCCAATTGAATTCGGCTTTGTGTCAAAGTGATTGTCATTGACTACGGAAAGAAAAGACTTTCGCTCTACAAGAGACGGTTTAATAGTAAAAGAAAGTAGAACAAGAAAGGAAAACAAGAGAAGAAAAAGAAAGACGTGAAAAAATAAAGATAAAAAATAAAATGAAAAGAAAAATGAAAGATTAAAACGAAAAAGATTTAAAAAAAGAAGCTAAGACAACGAGTTAAACAAAGAACAAAAAAGAAAAAGAAAAGTATACAAAAGAAGGAGTTAAACAAAAGAAAGAGAAATATTAAGAATGAGAAAGAGAATGAAAGTCAGAAATAAATGAGACAGAACATATCAAGTTGAGAAAAATAAATAAATGTGTGTACATTGACAAAGAATGAATAAGCGAATAAAAGAATAAAAGAATGAATAAGCGAATAAAAGAATAAAAGAATGAATAAGCGAATAAAAGAAAAGAGAAAACCAACAAGAGATTTATAGACATCAACAACTAAAACAAAACAAAAGACAGAGAAACTGAACGAAGAATAAAGTGTCACAATTCTAAATATTGCCACCACAAACAAAAACAAGGCTGGTGCAATGGGTCCGAAATCCGATCTCTTCTGTTGAAAGATAACAGGAAGGTCCTACTGTCAAATCGTCAAAGCTGACGAGAGTAAGGCGGTGAGGGTCCCAATAAAAAGAGATAAACCAACAGAAATAAGTAAAGTGAAAATAAAATAAATAATATCAACGAGGAAGACAGAAAAGACATTGAAAAAAAAATGGAACAAAAGAAAGAAAGAAAAAAAAACTGGGGGTGTTAGCAGTTATTTTAGGGTCTTTGTAAGGGCTAACACGTTAAGGGTCAAAAGGTGAGTAGTTTTTATCACGACCTGAGCGACCCTTTAATGTTCACGGTCGACAGCAGCGATCGAGACACAACACCAGATAAAATTATGTAGGTTGGTAAACGGATACGTGATCTAACCAAAGTCGTAGATAATTTCTTTGTAAACACTTTTCTCACAACACTTTCTTTTTTACTTTCTATCCGTCTCTTTAGACATCTCTCTCTCTCTCTCTCTCTCTCTCTCTCTCTCTCTCTCGTACATATATATATATATATATATATATATATATATATATATATATATATATATATATATATGTGTGTGTGTGTGTGTGTATATGAGAAAAATATACGGAAAAAACAAACAAAAATCCTAATATGCAAGTATGCTGTTTTAATGTTAATATAATGTCAACGTCGGACGTTTCGGTCTAATAGACCATCTTCAGGACATATTCATAAAACATAATTAACATGGTCTACTAGACCGAAACGTCCGACGTTGACATTATATTAACATTAAAACAGCATAATTGCATATGTTTTTTTATTTGTTTTTTTTCCGTATATTTTTCTTCATACTGTCGGATCTATATACATATATTTGCTTATATATATATATATATATATATATATATATATATATATATATATATATATATATATATATATATATATTAGATAGGTTCATTTATCATCCGATTCACGCATCTACCCAGTCTTTTGAACAGGAGTAGAGGTTTATCCCTTGTTTCCTGTTTAGGATTGGGGTTCAAGCTTCTTTTAAAGTCTTACACTCCTCCTCTGTCTCTTAAACAGGATTAGAGATGTATCAATTATTTACCTTTTAAGATTTCGTTTCCGGTTCCTTCTAAAAAAAATGTTCCATTTTCTTTCATGTGCTCTCCTTTTTAGCTGTTGCTGATTGAAAGTTCCCAAGTGATGTAATTCCTGTTTTTTGGTACAGTTCTTTGTTTGTTATGCTCAAATATATAACGACGCAGTAAGGGAATTCACACAGGAATGTTATAGTCGTGGAAGACGCAAGAAGATTATTCAATCATTTATTTAAGAATCATGATTCATTTGCAAATTCAAAAAAGAGAAATTAAATTTGCTTGGATCTTGCTGGCAATATTTTTTTTACATTCACCTATTTCAAAATCAACGAGAAATATTTTTAATCATTTCACCCCAAGCAAGGCAATAAACCCGCTAAAACAAAAGGCAGAGACTAAATGTGAGAGAAAAATAAGAATCACTAAGAGAGAGAAGAATAAAAGAACGGGAATTTAGGAGAGAGGACATAACGATTGACATTGCATTTAAATTTTTGAAGATCAAATTTGACTGGGAAGGAAGAAGCCGAAAACGAGAAGTGAAAGGGAAGAAACTATTAGCATAGAACTTACGGTTACATGTTGCCATTTCAACTGTAAATTGATGAGAACTTGCTGCCAATCTAGTCAGTCAGTTATGTGCCATGCGTGATACACACTTCGGCGATCATGTATCTTTCAATACATGACTGACGAGACAGATTTTTTCCCGTAGGTGGTTGCCATTTCTTTCTGCGGTAGACCAGTTGCCATCTAAGGATTCATACATTTCCCAAGTAAGCGAATCCAATGGATTCAACTGGAATTTGAACTCGGTTTCTCCGATTTCTCTATCGGAGCCGTTATCCATTACTCCACCCTGCGTCCGATTTAAATTTAAAGCGGTATGGGGGGGTAGGCAAAAGCCTGTCTTCAATATCTTATCTTAAATTTAGCTCGCCACGATTACTGACCCAAATATTCGACAGCATTCCTTACACCAAAACATTGACATTACTTACCAATTTTGCTACAGTCACTACATTATCTCAAAGTCTCTATAAAGTCCTAACCAGTTCCCATACGTACGGTCTTTAGCGGGAGGGGGATAAAAATAACATTTAAAAATCTATATCATTTCAAGTTCAATTTAGGACTAATCAAAGTCATTTTGGGACTAAGCAAGTTCAAAATGAAATAGCCAAGTTCAGAATGTGACATAACAAATTCCATTTTGAATAGCGTTCATAATATATCTTATTCATAAAAGCAATTAAAAACCTTTCTAATTAAATAATGTGTTAGATTTATTAATATTTTTATTTTGCGATTCATAGCAGATTTTCTGTTACTGGAGGTCCTGCTTTAAAAGAAAATGATTTAAATTCCCTAAGGATTAATTAATTAATTTAAGCATTAAACGGTGCAAAAATGAATTTCTAAAAATAAATGTGTGTCTGTGTGTGTGTGGGGGGGGGTCGTAACAGCTGTAAAAAAAGAAGAAGTTTTTTTACAAGATTTTTAGAGAAAAAAAATTTTCTAAAATAATTTCATTCATTTGTGAAAGTCCTGAAAGTTTAATTAATATCCAACAATTATTTGATTTTTGCAAAAATTTCAAATCAATGTATTTTCCCCCGCAAAAAAAAAAGGCGCTCTAATTTCCTAAACTAATATTTGGTCCTTCGCTGACACTAGACAGACAAAATTTTTAATTAGAATTTCGAACGTTCTAAAAAGGAAAATAAATGTAATTTAATAATCAGCGGTTCGATGATTTTTTTAAAATTCTTGATCCGCTCACAGACACAGACGACGTGGAAGTGCACTGTCACAGTATTGTGTCAAAGCCTCCGATGAATTTCAGCCCCTAACACACCTTCCAACCAGAGAAATCGGATTACTGCTCTTTGTTCGTCTTTGGTGCAAACTGCTAGCGGATCGGCCATGTTTACACTGTAACAACAGC
This sequence comes from Acanthosepion pharaonis, assembly GCA_903632075.3. NCBI lineage: Eukaryota > Metazoa > Mollusca > Cephalopoda > Sepiida > Sepiidae > Acanthosepion > Acanthosepion pharaonis. The sequence continues at coordinate 408,447 of CAHIKZ030002001.1, forward strand.
AAGAAATCTGGCGCGATGAAGCTCAAACTTCGATCACGTGACCGCAATAGTACCAACTATAAGCACGCATGAGCAGAAGGCAGTATAACAAACCTAGAGACAAACCTAAAGATATGTTATGGTGAAAGTAAGGATAATTTTTGACTTACTCTCGTATATACATACATACACACACACAAATATATATATATATATATATATGAAGAAATATAGTCTTAAGGTGTGCTATATTTATGGGATAAAGTGCTCGATATCAGAGATAGAGCGTGTGTAAATATAAAGGTGAACATTGAAGTCAACACGTAGAGGAGACAATCTGTTTCATGCTAGACGCAATCGGCAGGTCTGACGATTGCTGTTATTTTTCTCGGCTATTCATATATACGGGTCAGCAGTGCATTGTGGGTAGTCTATTTTGGCAGTTATTTTGCCGGAAGTCGTTTATTTGTTCATTTATTTATTTATTTGGGTTAAATTATTTTGCTTGTCATTATTTATTTTATTTTTTTTTTTTTTTTTTATATATATATATATATATATATATATATATATATATATATATATATATATATTTTAATCGGTGTTTTTTGTTAATGTAGTAAAAATTTGTTTATATAGCTTATTTAATTGTTTTCGTTTGGGAAGATAATTAAAGCTATTTATTCAATTTTGGGGTTGATTCTTGTAATTTATTCTAAGTATTATTTTGGGGGAAGCAGTTTTTAATTTGTTTATTACTTCATGTATTTATTTGGATTGATTATCTTTATTTGTTTTTTTTTCTAATGGTTAATTTATCGGGATCGGTTTGTTAGTTTGTTTATTTATTTGGATGAATTTAGATTAATTTATTTTGCTTGCTTTTTATTATTTATTTATTATACTTTATATTTGTATTTACTGCTTTCGTTTTTCAATTTTTAAGTAACGTACAATTTTTTTTAGCGTTATATAACAGTTATAACTAGATTTTTCGTCCGATTTTTGGTTTGATTTTTATAGTCTAATTAATATTTGGTCAGGATGGATTGTTAATTTGTTTATTATTTACTTTATTTCTTTGGGTTCAAATAAACGACTTCCGGCAAAATAACCGCTAAAATTGACTACCCATGCGTCACTGACCCGTATATATAAATAGCCGAGAAAAATAACAGCACTCGTGGCCTGACGATTGCGTCTAGCATGAAACAGACTGTCGCCTCTAAGTGTTGACCTCAATGTTCAATTTTTTATATATATATATATATATATATATATATATATATATATATATGCAGATAGATAGATATATAGATAGATAGATAGATAGATAGATTTCTGGGGTGAGATATTATGTACACTATTGTTCGGACTGTTGTCCTTAAGGACACATGGCAGAGGATAAAGGCGTAGTGAGTTCAATACTGGTTAAGGCAGTGTAGAAATTGGAGAGGTGAATTAACAGGCGATAACTGATAACTGAGAACGATTACACATGGCACGTGGAACTAGAACAGTCTACCCCAGCGAGCGAAATAAAAGATTCAGTTCGACATTCCAACCACCTGAAGGAGGCCGGAGCGTACAACGGCCGAAACGTTTTGATAAATATAGCCAGAAAATGACGACAATAGTCCGAATATATATATATATATATATATATATATATATATATATATATATATATATATACAGTGCGCCTAGGAAATCAATTTCTAAAATTTTGTTTCTTTGCTTTTTCTTAACTCTAACCGACGTTGAAAATGCAATCGGTTAATCTATTTCGTTCACTTCCGTGCAAATATCCTTGGGAAATACCTGAATCTATCTTCTGTTCCAACTGCTATGGTTTAAATAGCCAGGTATACCAAGTAGAAGCCACCCTAGGAGGATTTAAAACGGTGGAGAAGGCAACGGGAAAAAGGTTCTATCTTTCCCAAGAAGTCAAAGTAATGTACATACAACAAAAATTTTTAAGCTGTGGAGAGCCATGTTCGCCTATATCCTCAAAAAACATGACATTAACAAAAAGACTGGCTACCACGCAAGACTGAAGAGCCTGATCTAGGAGAAGGCTTACCCTGAATTCGTAAGCTTACAAAAGGTAACAGGAAACAACTCTACCATATTTCCAAGAAGCCGTGGCACTTTTCAGATAAATTGAAGGTATCTGTTGAGAGCTATTTTCACCTTGTCTTGAAGGGATATGACACTTATTAAATTATTTGCAAATACCAGAAATATTTCATACACAAGATAGGTTATCGCTGAGAGTCCAAGCCAAGATTCAACCACCATTTTTGACGGAGGTGATTGTTTGTGTATATTGGGTGTGTCAAAATTCTATTGCTATTTGTTTGAGATAAATATGATATTCAAACTCAATTAAATTACATATTCAATGTGAATGCATCTACGTTTACTGACAGGTATATCCGTTTTGCAATTGTTCAGCTTGAGAGGAAGTTTCCTTATTTGTTTACATTGCAATGTAAGAAATTGGTTTTAGCGTTTCCAAAAGACAGTCTTCTGCTGCATATCTATACATCTTATATGTGCCGTGTCTATACGACAACTTCCTATCATTCGTATCACTTCACAATGATTGTCTTTTTACTAGCCCATCCAGTCCCTGTTTTACCCTCTATTTACCAAAGATCACCAGCCAATTTCTTCTGTGCTTCCCTCCATTATGCCCTGTGACTGTCAAATTTTCTAAGCCCTCTTTCCTCATAATGCATTCGATATATTTCTTTCTGATTCTAATTATAATTGTCCTTCATGTTTCCATTTTCACTAAAACTTTGTTCAAATGTTCAATCCACAGTATTCTCAGAATCCTACAATAGAACCACATTTCTGTTGGCACAACATTCAATGCCATATCAGTGTACTGATATTAGACAATAATACAATACCAATGCGCCTTTGAATTTATAAAAATGCCTACCAAAATCTAAGCAAAGTATTTAGAAATATGAAATTTACTTTGTTATAAATTGATGTATTTAATTATTATCGAGTAAGTAAATTAAAATAGTGCTTATTTAATTTAAAATATTACTTACTTTATTACTATAAATTAAATAAAACCTATGATGGTTGCTCCTTTTCGCAGTGGACGAGCTTGCACGGTCCAGTGACTCTGACAACGTTGCTGTCGAGTGTTCTCTTGGCGGCAAAGTCGAAAACGAAGACCCAGACAAAGCGCAACCAACCCCAGAGATTCCAACCTTGGAACAAGCGGATGATGATTATAACAGAACTCAACTGTTGAACCAGCGGATGAAGAGGGCTACGCATGACGGACATGCTACAGAAGGCGCCACTCGAATTAATCCCAGTTAGCGGCAGTCCGTTGCAGTTTCATAGCTGGATTTTGCATGTCATGTCTCATTCTATATGCGCCACAGGTTATGAAATCAAGGGTATGGTTTCTTTCCTGGCAAATTGAGGTTCACCTTAAATAAATTCATGCCATCGGCACATTCTTCTACACTGATTTTCTTTCACCTCTAACCCACTTTTGCAACGCTTTTAACAACAAAATACTTTATTCAATTAAATGGAATCACTATGCGACAAACACCAATGTCCTGGAAAGAGCCAAGAGTCAAAGCATTGAATCATGGATTATTAAACACTGTCCTTGATGGCCAGGATATGTAACAAAACTGAAAGAGTCAAGGTTTCTATTTAAAGTCTTATTCAGGGAGCTCATTTTAGGGAAAAGTCCACGTGGTTTACCCTCTTCGAAAATAGAGAGAACAACTCAAAACAACAATGAAAGCCACTGAACTTGAGCCTAAGTCGTTTGAAACAGAACCACAAGAAAGTACCAATTGGTTATGTTCCATTACCATTGGAACCAAAAGAGAAAAGGAAGAAGTCAAACGACAAGAAAGGTGCGATAAAATCGACCTCGTCTTCTACCAACATTACTATGCAATCGATGTCATTGTCTCTTCCATGAAAGAATTGGTAAACTTAGTCATCAACGCCATCATCATAAAGGAAGTGATAAGAAAAGAAGAAATTAAATTCTAGGATACGCGATAAAGCCGACAATGATGAAATGAATAAAAGTATTACTTATTCACAATGATTTTTCCGGGTGTCTACTGGACTTTGCACCATGTTACACAAACAGCAGCACCTAGTCATGGCTGTCAGACAATTTCTGCGACCACATCGACACTTACAACCCCCTTGATTATTATGTGTGGGACGCAGTTGGGCGAGACACTAACAAAACTCTTGAAAACACCAAAGAAGACCTGAAGGCAAGGATTATGGCAGTCTTCACCAAATGAAACAAGGTGACCGTCCAGAAGAGTTGCAGGAGATTCCGAAATCGTCTGGAGGCCTTAGTTGAAGTCAATAAAGATTTTATTAAATAAATTTACCCTTTAGTATTTCAAGATATTTTTGTGTAATTTTGGTAGATATATCTGCCAAAATGAGATGTTAATGTGATTTTAATTTTTGTGTAAGTCAGACGACAATTTATCCATCGCACGCTGGATATATAGTTTTGTCTTTCAAAAAAATTAGAAATTTGGGCAAGTGCGCATGCATACATACACATACACACCCACAGACACATACATACATACATGCATACATATATATATATGTAGAAATTTTGAAAAACAAACAAAAATCCATAAATGTATTATATATTATGTATAAATTGCTTATATACTGTCTACTGAAAACACAAACCTAAATTCGTTTTTTACAACATGGAAGATTGCAGGCTTATCCGGAAATACAGGAATTTTAAAATAATCACGAACTTTTAGGAATACGTTATGAAAGCGTCGCCCATGTGACTACGGCGTGACCACGTTAAACGGAAAGCTGATCTTTTTTTAAAAATTGTCAGTTATCTGTTTTACTCTTGGATAAGACTTGTGTTTTTATGTCCATCGTTTTCGTCATATTGAACTGAATTTGTATTTTAATGAATTTTGTCTTGAAAATGGTTTATTAAAACCGAAACGTCTGACGTCGACAATCTTTCATTTTAACTACATTTATGGATTTTTTGTTTGTTTTTCAAAATTTCTACATTCTGTCGGATTTATATCCATTTACACTTGCTTATATATATATATATATATATATATATATATATATACTATTAATAATAAATATACATTTTTCCTCGCCAATTGGCACAATTCTGAGCTTCATGCACACAGCAATCTTCAGGTACTCAGTGTGCAATAATTTATATGGGGAAAATGTATGACAAAGTGGAAAAGTTTTGTTATATAAACATATAATCGCTATCTTCCACTCTCTCTCTCTTCTCTCTCTCTCTCTCTCTCTCTCTCTCTCTCTCTGTATATATATATATATATATATATATATATATATGGGCAAATAGCAGGACAGAGTGTTGCTGTAGAGTAAGTGGGCAACCGGCCTAAGAGGACAAAACTGGATTCAAAACCTGAGAAACCAATTATGACCCACACCATATTGGATGGTCTTCAGCTGTTGATCAAGAGCTTGAACAGGATATGCATGCCGGCAAATTCTCTAATAAATCTAAAACTGTCCCTTATGCCCTCAGGTTCCCCCGGCGAGTGAAGCAGTCGAGACTCTGATGATGATGGTGATCTGATGAGGATGATATATATATATATATATATATATATATATATATATATATATATACACACACACACACACACACACACACATATATATATATATATATATATATATATATATATCATCATTATCATCAGCATTATGTATATATTTAGAAATAGATTTTTCATTTATTAATCTAGCATATTTTAGCTTATTGCTTAAACGTTTTCAATGGATGCTAAAATTTGAGTCGATGGTCTGTTCTTATTTATTAAATACTATATTCATTCTCATCTACCGACCTGAATATTCCAGAAATTTTGTTGAAAAATATGCGCCCTTCGACAGGACGCTAAGCTGCATAACCTAGGGGAAACCATCATTAGATCTAATGTGCATTGCCCTCTCGACCACGAAACACCTCCTGATCAAAGTAAGCCCGAATTGTGCCGAGAAAATATATATATACTGTGTGTAACTGCAAAATTGTCAAATTGTTAGATTAAGCTTTGAACCGTTGTATCTTAGAAATGATTAAAGATATTTTATTGGAATTCTCCGATGCGTTTCTAATGCTGTTGGATTCTACTTTGAACAAAAAAGAATGTATTTAGCTCTAAGTTTAATTGATGACCCCTCTTCTTGTTTTGACCATCTGATCCAGTTTTCCTCTCGACTTCCTCTTATTCACCGTTCTCTTGATGGTTCTTGAATGGATTTTGAAGATGGAATCCAGAGTATGAATATTGGTACCATTACAGAAGGCCTGAATGATCTTTTTCCTCTTACTATTGGAAAGACAGTGGGGTTGACACAAAATCATTTTAATCAGTTCTCTTTCTAGCTGAATAACTCAAAGGGTTTTTCAGTGATTCTTACGACAAATAATGTCAAGATAGCTAAACGTCTTATCTGAAAACAATAAAAGAAATTCAATTGAATTGGAAAAAAAGAAACTCAATTAGTTTCGTGGTATTTTAGATATTAAATATTTTGTGGGATGGACAATTATCCCATGTTGTTACACTACTTAGACAATTTTGCTGTTACACACGGGAATCGGGAAATGTCTGTGTTCAAAAGCGCTATTCGAGTTATGGAACCCAACAGAATGACAGGATAAGGAACAAATAGAAAACGTTTATAAATTTAACAAGTTTCGTTTTTGTTTAAGCTTCATCAGAAAATAAAATATGGCGGAGAAAAGAAAAGTCTGGTAACTTAATTCCTGTTCTTTTATTGAGCTCTCTCCTTAAAAGTGTTTTTTTTTTCGTTCATTTTCTATAATATTCAGTAAACCTATCGCGTCTTAGTGGCTTTATTGCCTTGCTTGAAATGAAATGATTACTTTTACTTCATTTGTGTTGTTTGTTCCTCATTTCTTAAGCAGACCTCGCGTGCATATATCCTGTCAAACAGAGTTTGTGTGTATAATTCATGTGTGAGTTTTAATAAAAGCGAAATATGTTCTATTTATAAACGTTTCCTCTTTTCTGTCTGAATGAGGAATTATCATTACTTACACTATTTAAAATCGGACTCATCCTCATCATTTTTTGTTATTATCTCAATGGTCTAGTGTATAAAAGTTTGGGCTTGTGAATTTAGTGAGTTCAATACCAGTGTCGGAGAGTGTACTTGCACTCAGTGGAAATGAGCTAGCAATAACTGAACATTACTAAATAAATAAACTAGACGATGCCCCTAGACACGAGCAGTGGAAAGAGAAGAGTCTACCCTCATAGATTAAATAAAAGGTTCAGTTCAGAATTCGTTATAGGCTATCCAAATCAATATACACCTGAGGAATGCCGAGGGCACAAATCCGAAACGTTGTGATAACAACAATAAAGATGAGTACAAAAATAAAAATGTAAATAACGTTTCCTTTGTTCCATATATATATATATATATATATATATATACAGTACGGGTAATCGATCGCTTAAACGTTTTCAATGGATGCTAAAAAGTTCAAAAGTGCTATTCGAGGTGGATCCTAGTAATATTAATTATTAAGATTGACCCACAAAGAGCTCGATATATTTATCATAACAGAGCATATGTATTTTTTACAGCAAAAAAAAAAACAAAAACAAAAGTTACCTCAAGCCATTCTGTAAGCGGCTATCATCAGCCCCTAAGTGTCTGTTTCGAAACATTGTTTTGAAATTATTTTCAATGTTAATCCCCCTCTGGTAGACGCCTTGTTAATGAGAATGGTCTTGACTTAGCGATTAGTGGGGAGGGGGGCGTAAGGTATCTTATCATATATATATATATATATATATTAAAAATTAGGAGATCGTCCGATCACGCTACCTTGGTTTCAAACTGTTTGTGTCTTCAGGCGATTCGGCCTAAATAAAAATCTTATTTAGCCCGAATCGCCTGAAGGCACTGAAAAGTTGAAAACAAGGTAGCGTGATAGGTTGATCTGATTTTTAACTTAAAATTCTATATGTTCCTAGTCTAATTCAACTCTGACCAATAGATTTTATATATATATATATATATATATATATATATATATATATATATATATATATATATATATATATATTAGGAGGTGCTGAAAACTTATTGATTTAATTCATAAAATGACAAAAATTCCGAATATTCTTGGTCGGGCCGCGTATATTTCAGCACCTTTACGTAATCAGATCGTCCAGACAACTTTCCTTTTTGAAACTATTTTCGAACAAGAGCAGAAAAAACGCACGTAATATAGAAGAGAACAAATCTGCAGGAATCTTCAGCCAAAAAAAAAAAAAAAAAAGAAAGAGTTAGCATGCATATAAATACAGCTACATTTTCTCAGGCAATTAATGAAACCATATAATAATTATCAATGTGTATTCATTTATATAATTCCTGTCCTATCTGCGGGTTTAATAAGACAGACTGAATTACATGCAGTAATAATAAGCATTTATTTACACGTAACAATTACTTTCAAACAAATATTTCACGTAGGTTTTTATTAACGTTGCAAAAGAAAATGTAAAATCGTAATATATCGTAGATAAAATTTGGAGGTCATGATAAAAATAATTTCTTTGTGTGTGTGTGTGTGTGTGTGTGTGTGTGTGTGTGTGTGTGTGTGTGTGTTGATAAAAAAAAAGTCACGTTGGAGTAATGGATAGAGGCACGGATTGAGGAATTGGAGAGCCGAGTTCGAATTCCACTCGAATCAATTACATTCACTTACATGCTAATACCCTTGGGAAAGTGTATTATGGGTAAAAATTGTTGACGTCAACTGGTCTAACGCAGAAAGAAATGGCAACCTACTGCGGGTAAAAATCTGCCTCGTCAGTCATGTATCGAAAGATACATGATCGCCTAAGCGTGTATCACACATGGCACATAACTGAATGACTAACTTTCTAGTCGAATCCACTATATTCACTTACGTGCTAATACCCTTGGGAAAGGTATGAATCCTCATCTTCTCCTCACCACCTAGCTATGTATACATAGCAGGTGGGGGTGGTGGAGAAGTTCTATAGCGGTGGATGGCTACTAGTCTATCGCAGAAGGAAATGGAAAACTACTGCGGGAAAAAAATCTGCCTCATCAGTCTTCTATCGAAAGATACATAATCGTCTAATGATCACGCTTGGCAAATAACTGACTAATAAAAAATAAGCCGACATTTTTTATGGCGCGGATACACTAGTAATAATAATAATGGTGGTAAAGGTGTTAGTAGGAAGATGTAGCAATTGGAATACAGAAAGAAACAGTGCGAGATAGATTGTTTAATCCGTGTTTATCCGCGCGTCGATTTTCGTAACATGTTTACAAAAGATAAGATTCTAGCCATTAGGAAATTTCCACTTGGCTGGGAGGAGTGGAAAAAGAAATAATGTCGAACACGTTCTGGTTTTCAAATGTCACACTCTCATGAAAAAAAAAATGGCAGTTCTTTGTAAGCCTTTTTATTTATTCCCAAGCAACCCAAAATGTTTATCCTTCATTCAGCATGACTTCTTTTGTATGGAAATCGTCAGGAAAAGTCACCAGGCACGTTCCTATCCCAGAGAAAGAAGCTGGTCTAAACACATTATTGGTGCAAGTTGAATCCAAACGCTTCTGAGTACCACAGTCTTGTGGCCTTTTAACAGCTAAGTTCAGTAGACATTTTGAGTTCCTCTCGGTATGAGAAGAATAGCCGAGAAGGCTATAAAAACTGTCTCATTAGTGTAATCCGCTGTCTAAACTTTTAGTAATAGTAATAATAGCCGTTTCCCTATAAGGAAACTTTTGGCATTCATTGACCGAGCTGCTTTCGGTTGAAAGTGATAAGAAACTTTCACTTAAAACAATTTTTCAGGAAAACAGGATTCCCAAGTCCTGCATTTGTTATCGCTCTTTCCAGTATTGATGGGGGTTTCCTTAACCTTTTATTTGAAATGGTGTGGATTGTCAAAATCTTGGTTATGTCTTTATTTTCTCTTCCAGTTAAAGGTGCTATCCATTTAATTGTTTATCCATTTTGCAGCTGTTGGTGGTCCTCAAGTAACATGGCTTCTGTTATTTGGTGCAGTTCTTTGTTTGTGGTTTTGTAGCACTCGTCCATAATGTTCAAATATGACTGGTCTTTGAAAAGACCTCCAAGCTTCACACGCTCTAAGCCATTTTTCACCACTGACCTTAGAAAATTGTTGAATAAGGTTGATATTTTAGACGACTGCCTTGAAAGTATGAGGACTTATTATTATTTACATTCGGACTAATGTCCTCATTTTTGTGTTATTGTTACAAATTTTCGGCTGTTGCGCGCTCAGGACTTCTTCCGATGTCTTCCTGTTGTAGCATACCTACGGACGATAATGTCTATGTCTCCATTCACATAAATACAGTAGTAAATACTGTATGTTGGTCTGCAGTTGAAGATTGGTCTCCAGCTGTGCTGGTCAGACTATCTGCCTCCGAGAAGAGGATCCCCAGACGTGGCTATGTCGAAGGGCAGAGTCTCGTCTCGGAAAACAGCTACCCGATCCCGTTTTATACAGGATCTATGGGGAATTTTTGACCCAGCCTACTACGGGCTCGGATAACCAACTCGGCCTTGTGCCATATTTGACCGCGTGGGGCGGTTGGTAGATATCCTGCAGTCGGAGATTCGTGTCCAGCAGTGCTGGTCAAACTCTCTGCCTCCGGGCAGAGAGGATCCCCAGACGAGGCTATGCCGAAGGGCAGAGCCTAGTCTAAGGAAACAGCTACCAGACTCCGTTTTATATGAGGTCTACGGCGAATTTTTGGCCGAGTTAAATTAGGCCTTGTGCCATATCTGACCGCGTGGGGCGGTTGGTAGATATCCTTCATTGTGGAATTCACTTGACTCACTTCTAGCAGTTGAATACTTCTACGCGCCGCTGGCGAATCTTATATGAGTTGTTCTTGTCCTAAGTATTATCGTTCATTACCAACCTTCGGGTGATTATTCTATTCAGTAATCTTCCCTCGGTTATAACACTTTTGATTAGGGAAGGTTCTTTATTTTACCCACGGAGTTAGATTGTTATCGTTCTGCTGTCCATATCTAGGGATACCTCGTGTTTTACTTTTTAGAACTGTTCAGTTATTGCTTACCCTGTTTCCACGGAGCTAGATTCTCTACTGTCCAGCTACAGAATTCATAAATTAGAAATTAAATCCATCAACTCTTACAGATGGCAGGAGTCGTTTTTGATTTATTTATTTTTCAGGAAACTCACCTTTCTCAAACTTACTACGTGTATTAATTCGTTTTTTTTTTTTTTACCCTTTAAATGATTTTCTTACATCTACTTTAATAAAAACAACTAGTTTATTGAATATAGAGAAGAATTTCGACCCTCCCCAATTAAGATCATCCGGCAAATCGGGAGAATTATGGTTTCGAAGAGCTTGGAAACATCTCTTTATTGCAGTTGTTACCCGGGGTGGTAGAACCTGTTAGGGCCCCAGTTATGGACAAATAGTGAAGACCAAAACAGAAACAAAACACTATGAAACTATAAAAATACATTATATAGTAAAATTACTGAGAATACATATCTATATAAAAATAAATTACCAACAATGCCTATTTACAGTAAAATTAACAAAAATGCATTTTATCTGTAGTTGAAGACATAAAATTACATTCAAAATATATTTAAATGAACAATTACGTTCAAAATATATTTAGATGAAGCCATAAAATTGTGTTCAAAAGATTTTGGTTTCGGCATTAAATAAGCCATAGAGGTTGATACGCCGTTAAACAAAATCAACCAACCAACAATACGTATTTATAGTAAAATTATCAGTAATACGTATTTATAGTAAAATTATCATCAATATATATTTATTGTAAATGACCAACTATACATATTTAAAACAAAATAACCAACAATATATATTTAAATCAAAATGACCAACAACACCTTTTATCTTTTGTTGAAGGCATACAATTGCGTTCAAAATATTTAGATACCGGCATTAAATAATCCATTGAGGTTGATATGCTGCTAAAAAATGAACCAATGAGCCATCCAATTAAAATTTCCCTTGTATTTGGCGCCTAAGTGTAGTCTGTGGACCGGCTAATATAGACGGTGGGTGTTGAACAAACAGAAATGTGCGTAAGCCGGCGTCTGCAACAAGAATATAGCTACCGTAGAAGATAGGCATAACATAGCTGGTCAAATTAGGTGGTTGCTAAGCGACCAACCCGTCTTTCTCTATAGTTAGGTGTCCAAAGATGTAGATCATTCGCGTAGCAAAGCGTATTCTGCGTTCGCGTAAGCCTGTTGAATCATTTATATACCGTGGAAGCGAAATAAATTCTACGTAAAAGGATGTGAAAATTCATGTAGCTAAAACCTGTGCTGTCTTGAATAAAATAGATGTAATCTGGAAAACAGACAACCTCAAGCGGAGGAGCTTTCAAGCCACTGTACAGGTGGTGTTAATGCAAGCACATTAACTATAACCCTAGAATCTAAGTTTCATGGAACCTAACACTCTGATATTGAGAGCTATACTTAACATCTCTTGGAACAAAACATCCAACTAAATCACAGCTCTATGGACCCGGACGCCATATTGAACAGTATTAAAAAGTAAAACACTAGGTATCCCCAGATATGAACAGCAGAACGATAATAATCTAACTCCATAAAATAAAGAGTTAATTTCGAAATTCCGTGATCGAAAGTGTTATAACCTGGCGAAGATTACTGAATAGAATAAGCACACGAAAGTTGTTTTATTTAGATACTTATTAAGCGAATGTTTAAGGAAAACATTAATGTGCTTATGATCAAGAAATGACTGTTCATATTTGTAGGCCACATAATAGGGAAAAAGATCTTGGAGTATTTGAAACTCACAGTGCATACTGAAAGCAAAAGGATTAGAGGGAACACTTAGCTAACCTACCTAACAAGTTTGTGTTAATGAATGGCAAAACGTGGACTGGATGCTATAATAAGAGGACAAAAATTGCTTACAGCTACAAAGTATAGGATGTTGGGGAGAACCATGATTGCCGACGTTATGAAAGGAAGCGAGAATAAAGAAAAGTTATCAAGTAGAACTTGTTCGGTCACTTGGTTGCAAATATAGGGAATTGAGTCAAGATCGAATTCATTGCATTGTAATAAAGGTCTCACTAACCAGTACCACAAGTTGAGACGTCCGACGCAGATTATTATGCATTAAAAAAAAATCCACTCGAGAAGAGCCTCGTTCTGATCTGTCCAAAAAAAACAGAGAGAAAGCAGACGGTAATGTAAAGGCTATTGGCAGTAAATGAAAGCTAAACCTTCTCATTTGTGATTTAACAATTGCTTGACGCTAGCCGGTTTCACTGTCGCTGACTCACACCCATGACTGACTGTCGGTCTATTTTTTTCTGTTCATTTTTTTTGTGCAATTAAGAAAAAAAAACGATTTGTTTATTTATTTCATGTTTTATTTGTTTTATTAAAGTGTTTCCTTTTATTTTTTGCTTCGTATAATGTCTGACATTTCTTGAATGTTTGTGAAGAGAAAAAGTAAAAAAATATAAAATTAAAAAAAAGAGTATGCCAAGACTTAAGCACGCACACGCTCAGACATTGAAATGATTCTCTGTCTGTCTCTTTCGCTCTCTCTCTCTCTTTCTCTCTCTCTCTCCCCTCTCTTTAAGCTGGTGGCCTGATAGCTAAGGGGGTTGCGACTCTGTTCCCGTTAAGTTCAAATTCAAATTCAAATTTTACTCTGAATTAGATGATTGCGATTTTAGACTTTCAGGTAATCATTAGTTGTACTTGTAAAATATGCAATATCCATATATTACACACACACACACACACACACGAATATATAAACAGGGCGTCAATAAAGTCTTGACATATAGGAAATCTCATTAACTATATTTTTTTTACCTCTACAGATTAAACATTGTTTTGTCAGAATAAGAAAGTATTGACTTCTTTTTCTGAGATATGCTAAAGAAAGTGTACTCAATGAAAATCACAGATGCAACACATTTGATTGAACATGTGGGGGACTTGTTATGTCGGGTTTTATAGTTAAAAGAATAAAATTGGGCTGAGTGTTCAAATACATGTATCCTCAACACATATTATACTTCAACAAAAATAAACAGAAAAGCAGAGAACAATACTGAGAAAAGACAATGGCATTTATACTGAATAACAATCAATTTTCATTTATATTGTATGAAAATTACAATGATATGTATTGTAATAAGCGCAGTTGTTGGATTTAAATCCTGTATTGTTTGTTAGTTTGATTAATGTTAAACACTATATATGTGTGTATGTAAATGATGCTTGTGAGTTTAACTGAGAGGTTAAGTGTTTCAAAATTTGTGATGAAATTTTCAAAAAGTCGGATGCAGTAATAAACTCTTGATAAGAAAATTAAAAAGTTTGTGTAAATTTAGTTCGAATGAAGTTGTCTTCCTTTGACTGCTCTTGATGAGTTGGAATATTCGTGAAAGTCTGAAAGATGATTTCGTTGTCGAAAAGTTCTTTGCTTTGTTTGAATGAAATTGCAATGTTAATTCACTAACAGGAATGCTTATGGGTGAATGGATTGATGAGTGAGTGAAATTTCTGGAAGTTTGTTTTATGTTCGCAAGTAACTTTGAAAACTTTCAGATGAAGTGACATAGGTTCGTGTAACAAATAGTTTGAAGCCACAATGCCCACTAGCAAATTGAGTTAGTGTTCTGTATTTATTTACCTGGGTAGGCTCCAGAGAAATTGGTGCTAAAAATTTTAACTTGATCACGCGATGAAAAAGCTGGATAGCAACGCCCACTTGTATGTTTGTTGACCAACTAGAACTCGAATATTAACATATATATATATATATATATATATATGTATATATATATACGAGGTTGAAACGTCGCTTTGATCCACTTTTTGCACAAAAATTGAACAAGCTATTTTTAGTAATTCGTAAAGATGCAGAAGTGGGATTCTACACAATTACAACGAGTGAATGTGCAAAAATTGACGGAAAAGTTGAGTTATTGTATCGAATTCACGTGAATTTTGCAATGCGTATCAAACTTTACATCACAAATGATGGAAATCATATTGAAGATTTTATTTGTTAATATTCTAATTCAATAAAATGTTGCTGAAAATTTCATTTCTTGTAAATATGCATTTTTGTCTATGTGTCGAGATTTTAGGGACACCCCGTATATAGACAAAATATGGAAATGTTACAAATACTATGTTAGTTACTGTTGTGGATTCCGTGAATGGAATCCTGCACAAATAAATAAACAACGCCAGAAATTGAGATAGAAAAATAAGTGGATTAAACGTAAGAATACAGACTTGAAGTGAAGATTAGTAGTCCAGGAATGCGGGTTAGTAGAAAGTATATGTACAAGTCTCTGTAGGTAAAGCCATAATCATCTCTCTTTCTGGACTCTTGTATAACTCTCTGAGAACACCCTGTGTCTGTCTCCGTATCTCTCAACCTGTCTCAACGTATCTCAATATTTAACATTCCACCCACGAGGAATATATGTGGCACAAGGCCGAGTTTAAAGTGGTTTTCTCCGAGACCGTAGGCTCAGCCAAAAAATATCGCCTTTGAACCCGCATAACTGTCTACCTCCCCGGACAAAGCAGAGAGTTCGACAGACGTCGCACACAGTCAGAGACTGTATCTCGACGTATCTCATCAGCAGGTATTCTCTCTGTCAGTATAAGTATACTTTGGACGAGTCCATCTTATGTAAAAAGGGGAGAGCAACACAACGGTTACGACTTCAAGTTTCACAGATACATTGCTCATCAGGGTCAGATAAATCTACTGAATTCATTAATCTTGTTCTTCGTCTATGAGCCACAACCCTTCAGAACACAGGCGATCATGGCTCTCCACAATTTTCTATCCCTTGTGGCTAGTAGCAGTTTTCTATCTTAGCTTTGTTGCGTCATTCATTCACACAACCTCGTCATATTGGTGGCGTGCTGCCTACCCCTATATCTCTTGCCATCATTAGGCCCCGTGAAGGTTAAATTTTCCAAGCCCTCCTTCCTCATGATGTGTCCACTGAATTTTTTGTTTTTCTGATTTTGAGTAGACGGGTTTTTTTCTGTCGCCATTTTCTTTAAGACTCTTTCGTTTGCATAAGGAAAGCTTGTCAGGCCACAAACGGTTTTTACAAAATCAAATAATTTAATTTTACGTTATATTATAACACTTTCTGAATTGTAAGTGTTGCCACGTGATAACATTTTTGAACATAGAACAAATATGAAACTTTCTCAATAATTCAGACCATTTTTTGAATTCCGGTACACACGTAAATATAGATTTTTCAATGATGAGTACTTTTGGCTTCAATAAGTCTTTATCAAATACTTTTTGGTGTCTTCTATGTCGTTTTCTTCATTCTCAAATATCGCGTCTTCGCGTCTCTATAGCGTCTTCACGTGACAGTTCGTGTTATCATGTCTTAGTTTTTCCATATGGAATATACTTAGTATGTTTGTTACTAAATTTGATAACATTTTATTGATGTTGGATTATTTGCCTTTTTCTACTCCATACTTTGAGTATCTGTATTCGTTTTTTTTGCAATTTTAGTGATTTTGCTGTTACTGGTCAGGATTTGGCTTATGTCTTATGAATATAGGTGCTGTCTTGGTTGGAGATATGCAAATAATTGAACTATTAGCGGATAGCACGTTAATATAATATATATATATATATATATATATATATATATATATATATATATATATATATATATATATATATTGCAAAAATTGCAAATATTATGTCTGCTTATTTGACATAATCCTCTCATATTCATAAATATTTTCCCGTATATTACAATTAAATCAGGCAAGAAATGCACTGTAATATAGAAAAAAATATTAGTTTAATATGAAAGGATTATGATGAAAAAAAAGCAAAGAAAATGTTTGTAATTTATTCAATGAGACGTGGTTAAAAAGTGAATTGGCTGCATAAATACACAAATAAATATATATATATATATATATATATATATATATATATATATATATATATATATATATATTAGTTTACATATATATATTATATATATATATATATATATATATATATTATATTATAAATTAATTGATTTAAAATATTTTTTCGCTACACATTTGTAACCATGCTTCAAATATTAATGCTCTGTAAATTTACATTGAGCACTATTTTGTAAAATAAAAATATCTATAAGAACACCGGATTATATATCTTACTGTTCTTTCTTTTTATATATATATATATATATATATATATATATATATTATTTTCTATGCACGGTATAAAGTTGTATGGATATGAGTTTTTGACCCCGGGTTTCATGCTTTTGCAAATAAACTGTTTTATTTTCGGAACGCCAAAATAGAATTACAACTGCGCAAGTATGTATGCCCGAACGCACGGATATGTATCTGCGCCTAGCCTCGAATTGTTTATAGGGATGTTTTGGGGGTGAACTAAAATGCATACACGTGCATGTATGTGTCTGTGCGTATGATAGTGTCATTCGAACACAGAAGTAAATTCTACCCCTACCGCTACCAAAACCCAGTCAAAGAAGCATAAATAGATCCAATTTAAAAAAAAAATAAAACTACTTGTCTGATGATTGCAAAAGCGTGAAAATCAAGGTCAACAACTCATAACCATAGAACTTATATATATATATATATATATATATATATATATATATATATATATATAATAATAATAATTATTATTATTATTATTATTATTACTTAAACGTTATTTTTAGTTGATACTTATATATGGTTAGATGCTCTGTTTATTTATTAGTCAGTATATTTATTTTCGTCTACCGCCCAGAATATTCCGTATATATATATATATATATATATATATATAGAGAGAGAGAGAGAGAGAGAGAGAGAGAGAGCGTCTAAGAATTTGAATGAAACCTGTCGTGTAATTTATTGGGGTTGTTGTAACTTCTTCCTTTAATGTCGTTCTTATCATTCACCCCTTAGCCATCTATATCTAGAGACGAGACGCGTTAAACTTGAGCAACATCTAGCCGACACACTGGGGTTAAAATAGGAAACTAAAATGATACATATGACACACTCATATCCTCTCTCCCACCTCACTTCCTCACTTCGTTAACTTTACGTATACTTGATGAGGTCCGTAAAAAACGTGTGAATTTTTTTTTCATTTTTCATTTCAGCTTTTGGAAGTAAAGTCTGATGATCCAGAACCCTGTTAAAGGGGTTATGGTGAAATATCTTATTACATGGAATCTTAACGTGGTCTGTCTTTTATTCAAAATATATATATATATATATATATATATATATATATATATATATATATATATATATATATTCAGAGATAGGACACTTGGATATCTGTCTATATTTCTGAGATGAGGTATTATAACTATTTACATTATTCGAACTATTGTTGTCATCTTTATTATCGACGTTTCGACCGTTCCACTATTCCAGATTTCTTCAGGTGAAATACGTTAGAATTTTGAACCGAACCCTTTATTTAGTCCACTGCAGTAGATTGTTCTAGTTTCACATATCATGCCTTTTCTGGATATCTCAATTTTATTTATTTCCTTTTAGTAACTCAACTCTCTAAGTTTTTATTCACCTCAGCTGTGGCCAGGAATTGAACTCACAACTCTTTGGGTCTAGTCACTGGATCACTTCAACTAACGCTTTTGACCACTAGGTTCGGCTCTAAATTCCAGCGTATATCAACGGAAGAAGACCGAGGCGTAAAACGGCCGAAACGCCATGGATATGACAATAAAGATGAAGACAACAGTCCAAATAGTATAAATAACGTTTGCATAGTTTTTACACACTATTTCCAGAATAGAAAATACTTGTAAGAATTGCACGAAAAATTGAATAAAAAGCTTCATCGTCTTGAATACAAATTGTATAAAAGAGTGATTGCTTCTAAATACACTATTATATATACACTTTTAGGACGATCCAAGCAGTGCATGACTCAGCTATTTGTCAGCACCTTTTAGTTAGTGTACATGTTTGAAAATTTAAAAGTAGCGTACATTAAAATACAGCAACCGAACCTATGCAAGCAAAAAGAACAATTTACCAACTCACTTAAGTTATTTGGAGGGCATGAATAATATTTTTTCTCTTTTATACTCACTGGAACTGTTATATTTTATTCGGTAATTAATTTTACTAATAAATTGTTCTAGTCGTGTTCCGTAATTAACTTTCCTTTCATTTTCTACTATTCATTTTGTTGTGAATATCGTCTTCTGTCTCGTCCTAAATCACACAAAAGAATCCTTCTGAAGAAGTGTTGGTCGATAGAATTCTTAAGGAAAATTATATAAAAAAAAGTCCCCCAAGGACACATGGCACAGCGGATAAAAGTTAGATGCATTTACAGGACCCAAAAGTGTGTGAGTTCAATACCTTGTTAAAGCGGTGGAGAACTTGGAGAGGGGAATTAACAGATAGCTGATAACTGACATCCATTAGAGATGGCACGTGGAACTAGAACATTCTACCCTGGCGAGCGAAATAAAGGGTTCAATTCGACATTCCAACCACCTGAAGAAGGCCGGAGCGTACAACGGCCGAAACGTTGTGATGAATATAGCAACAAAGATAATCCGATCAATGTAAATAGTGTACATAATACCTCATCTCAGAAATATGAACTGAAATAAAAAAAGAATGTCGGAAGTTCTTTTTAAATCAGTATATTTATTCTGTGGTGTCAGAACATTATTTAAAATGTTATATATGCATATGTGCGTGTGCCCGTCTTGATTATTTGTTTACATGGGCAACTTTTTACGGAACATTTACTAATACGATTTAGCAGTTGGCATATTCGTTACCTTCCAAGACCCCAAACTGGAATTATGTCAAAGGCGTCGTTCCGTATTTTTTGTGTGTTATCGGTCAGATTACAGGCAAGTTAGTTGATGCGGAAGTTCCTTTCAAATTTATTAATTCTATAATTTAAATCAGGAGATCATCATTGCACAGCCGTTAAACAAGCAACATGCAACGGGAAATCGGGGTTAAATTCCGGTAAAATTTAAACCCGCGCTCAATATCCGGGTGTGTAGGTGGTGCACCGGTTCGAAAAGAGAAGTTGGCGACTCGAGTTCGTTATATTTACATTCGCATAATCCCCTTTGGGAAGGCATGGAAATCTATTTTTCTTCTCTTCTCCCCAATTATGGGTTAAATATCAGTGTATACTGGGTTCTCAAGCATTTGTTGACAACCAATCTAAGAGAAGGCCAAATCTAAATTCAAAACCATATGTAGCTTAGATGAGGTGCAAGCTATTCAACACAGAGTTGTGGGCTCTATGATCACGGCTAAGGTTGAAAAATAGATTTCCAATTCGACTGCCATAGTCAACCAGAAAAAGGTTTTAAGATCTTATCATACTGGAACATTGTTTATGATTCGATTTTTGCTTCACACGATTTTGTTTGTTTAGAAGTCGTGTGAATAAAATTAATGGATTTGAAATGATATGGTTACTGAAGGGATCAAGAACATATACAACAGCGGTGAAATACTGGAAAATGCAAGGAATTCAATTTTCAGGGTTATCTTTGCTTTCAGATTAGAAAGATAATACTGGAGATTGTCTGATCGCGTGTGGTTGTAATATTTTTTTATTATTAAAGTTCATGCAAAGCTCTATAGACACTCTAGGTAGAGGATTAATGATGAATGGGTTATGAGGAATGAATGATGAGGTGGTAAGAAGTCAAAATTATAAGGATAAGGAGTATAGATAAAAATTGACACTGAATTTGATGAAGTTAACATTGAAGTCTTCAGGGATGTAACCACACGGAACTCTGTTCTAAAAAGTAACAGAAATGCTGTCTGAGTGATACCTTCTTCTTACATTTTGAGCGATAGGAAATGAAGGTGATTTGGTTCGTGGAGGTATCATAGTCTGTCGTCGTTGTAAATGGTTGAACTGATGGGACTAAAGAATAAAACTCATTTGAACCCTTGTTATGGAATTGATTTTAACAATAGACGTTGCTTCCGTGAGAAAGAGTTTGAAGAGCAGAGAATAAAGACCATGACACTAAGATCGTGTGGACGATTTGAAACTCCATCAAAGCTAGAAAGTGAGAATTGGGAATCGCCAACCCAGCAATGATGATAATAATAATAGTAATCCGTTTTCGGTTTAATCTATCTCTTGTAAATATAATACTGAGCAGAATGAGTCAGGCACTTTCTGGGTTGATAGAATCTAAACTTTTTTTTTTTAATTTGGAGTATGCTTCTCTGAATCTGGGTGAACACTCAAACATTAAACGCGCTATTTATTTCCAATGATAAAATATTGAGCACTTTAAAACTTTCTATATTTATAGGGGAGCTATAAATATAGAAAGTTTTAATCGAGGTTTAAACGGGTGTAACAGAAAAATTGTCCAAATCGTGTTACATCCCGTAAAATGTTTAATATCTAAAAACCACTAATCTAATCGAGTTTTTTCTTTCCAGGTTTTCATATAAAACGTTTAGCAATCTTGTTAGAATCACTGAGAACTTTTTGCGTTATTCAGCTAGAAAGTGATCAGGTTAATATTGTTTTGTGTCATCCACACTGTCTTCCCAAATGAGCAATAGCGAGAGGAAAAAGATCATTCAGGCTTTCAGTAATAGTACCAACATTCATACACTGGCTTCTATCTTCAAATTCCATTCAAGAATCATCAAGAGAACCGGTGAATAAGTTTTAAAAAAGATGGAACAGTAGAAAGGAAAACTTGTTCAGGAGGTCACAACAGCAAGAGCGATCATCATTTCAACTTAGAACTAAAGAGATCGATTAGAAAATATCCAAATCAATTCACAAGACGTTTGGCACGTGAAAGAGGAGTTTCAGCTATTACAGTCCAAAGAGCAATGAAAAAAAGACTTGAAAATAAAATCATACGTGAAACTTGCGAGATACCAGGGCAGAATATTAGAATTTTAAGGAGGGCAAAGATCATCTTGAAAAAGTTAGAAAATGATTTGGAATAATATATAAAAATTTGAACTTAGGAAAATCCACAGCCAACACACTAACGGGTTTCGACCTTACGTCAGGGCAGTTACTTGTGGACGATTAATCTGCAACACTATTCATGCCCGCTTAAATAAATAGAAATAAGTTGAAATACATATATATATATATATATATATATATATATATATATATATATATATATATAATATATGTATGTATACTTCAAACGTTACGCACATTTTCATTTTTATTTTAAACAAACTGTGTTATGCCGATCAGCCTGCATATTCAAGAAATCTTAATAAAGAAGACGTTTGAAGTAATGAAAATGTCTGATTAAAAATCCCTTAATTATTTAGAATTTGCTTTGTTTACGTTTCGGATACGAAACTGATCAGATGTGGGCTTTTCGACCAATATCTGAATGAGGAAGAGGCATTTACTTAGTACGTGTTGAACTGTGACGCTCTCTGTAGCCAATAGGTAAAGCACACTGGACGATAGTTGCACCTGTCTTCTCTTTTTGAGGAAAAAATAAATAGTAAATACAATTTAAAAGTTTAGGCGGAGGCGTTAGAAGTATAGAGTTGAAATAGTTTTGAGAGATGTTAGAAGTATAGAGTTGAAATAGACTTTAGAAGGAACCGGAAGCGTCATCCTAAACCGGAAACAAGGGATAACACTCTACTTCTATTAAAAAAAAAAAAACGGGATGGTGTGCGAATGTATATGAGGAAAGAAAATTATAAAAAAAATACAAATAAATAGTAAATAAAATTTCAAAATTTAGACGGAAACGTTAGAAGTTTTGAGTTCAAGTAGATTTTAAAAGGAACCAGATACCCAATCCTAAACAGGAAACAAAGGATTAACAAAAAAAACAAAAAAAAACAAAACAAAACAAAAAAAACGACATTAGAATGTGTCTAACTAGTAATTAAATAATAATGATGTGGCAAAAAGCAATAACCATTCAACTGAACCTTACATATATTTATACATATTAAACATAGAAAAGAATATTTTAGTTGTTTTTAGTTTATTTTTGCACTGGAAAACCTCGTTTTCCAAATCAAAGGAAAATAGTTAAGAAAATGTTTGTCGACGCCAAAATCTTGTGATAAATAGCAACAAAAAACAGATCGAGTAGAACTTGTAATAATTAAGTAGAAATATTGACACAGTTATGATAAAAAAGCAGCCAGAATAATACTGAATGATACTAGTAAGAAAATAGTGATAATAAAAATACTTTATATAAAATTATCAAAAACATTATCTATAATTATGAAATACGTAAAGGTCAGTCAACGCTATAGTACCCAGTCTGTCCTTATATTTGCCCAAAGTTACGGGCGGAAGAGATAGATTCATACCTTTCCCAATGGTATTTTTATGTAAGTGAATGTATCGAATTCTTCAATGCGAGCCGCCATCCATTACTCCAGCGTGCAAGACTCACTGTTATATAGGCGATTAGATATTACATAGCAGTTCAGCATTATTTTCTTTGTTTCTAACGATCTTCCCCAATCTCTTAATACATTTTTTGATTTCTGGAAGACATCTTTTGCTATTTCTAGTCGCCTTTGGAGTTCAATTGTCTCTTGCGGATTGTCGGTATAATCTCCTTCAGTCAATTAAGTACCATAAGTGATTCGGCAGTTTTTTTCCCGTGGTAGATTCAATCAGTTATGTGTCATGCGTGATACACGCTTAGACAATCATGTATCTTTTGATACATGACTGACGAGGCAGATTTTTTACCATCGTAGGTTGTCATTTCATTATGCGGTAGACCAGTTGCCATCCAAGGCTATAGAACCAGGTCTGTCCTGTTATTTACCCACTGCTGGGGGAAAAAAGAAGAGGATTCATACTTTTCCAAGGGATATTAGCACGTAAGTGAATTTCAGTCATGTGCCATGCATGATACACGCTTATACGATCATATATTTTTCAATACATGACTGACGAGGCAGATTTTTTTCCTGCAGTAGGTTGTCATTTCTATCTGCGGTAGAACCAGTTATAGAACCCATCTGTCCTGCTACTTAACCATAACTGGGGGTACAAGAAGAGGATTCGTACCTTTCCCAAGGGTATTAGCACCTAAGTGAATGGAATTGACTTGAATTCGAACTCGGCTCTCCGATTCCACAGTCCGAGACGCTATCCATTACTCCACCGTAGCAGACTGATTGCCATCAAAGGCTATAGGACGCAGAGATCGATACATACCATGGATATTTTTGAGTAAGTGAATGTAAAAAAACAGACTGGAATTCGAACTCGGCTCTCCGATTTCTCATTCTCATCATAAATCAATTACTGTTGTGGATTCCGGGATGAAATCTGGTCTCCAAATGAATGACAAACGCAGGAATAAAATATAGCAAATAAATGTATTAACGTAATAATACAATTGTTAATACGGTTAGTAGATCCAGAAATGCGGTTAGTAGCAATAATAATATATATACAGTCTGGGAAATTCAGTATCGAAGTAGGACTTTCTTCTGAGTCTACGTGCTCGCAACTGTGACTCCTACCATGCAGTTACCTCACAACACACCTCTTTATAGTTACAGTACATTACAACATACCTCTTTATAGTTCTTCTTTTCCTTAAAATCTCCTCCTTGCTTATATGTTCTGTCTCTGGTATTCCCAGTGTTACTTATCCGTAGATCTATATATCTACTAATTTGACATGGATATGTGCCCAAAGTAGTACAAACGCCAGGGTGTATATCATTTACAACTCTGTGTGTTTAAGGTGTTCCCCGTACAGGTGACACCTGTCACCTGAACTTTACACATATTTATACGAAGACCAAACGTAGAAACACATACTTCAGTTTATTTTGACGCGGTCAGAAACATCGTTTTTACTGATCGAACTAAAAATTGTTTCACTGAAAGAGTTACACTTCTTTTAAATATAAGAACGGTATCGAATCGAAACAAATCAAAACAACACGCTTCTCTTTCGTCAACGGAAGTTAGCGATGAGTGAACAATGCCTGGTCATTTGTAACGACTGCCTCCCCCCACCCCTTGTTAATAACTTGTCACGTGGGCTGATGACTTGGCAATTTTTGCTATTCGACTTAAAAATAGAGGGCGCTATCGTTTCGTCATTTTGTTTTTGGCTTGTTTTGCATGACGCACACAATTATGTTTGGAATTTTCACGAGGAAAGAATTTCCTGTGTTTATTACCTGTGACACAACATGGCGGTGATTCTTTTCTGTGCATAAATAGATAGCGAAACAAATAAATATGAATTGTTAATAATATCTACTATCTTTCTTCTTGTTTGTGTGTACGACCGTTACGATTTGCTACCGAAGATCAGATTGTGGTATCAGGTGCATCCCCAGCAAATCTAAAGGTGACTCAATTACGCTTTCTGGACGGGAAACCTACATAACACTGATAGAATGAATTTGAAATATGAGGTTGGGGGAAAAATTTTAAGAAAGGAGCTAGGTTAAAAGGGAAAAGAAAAACAGTTGGACACACGCACACACATATGTGTTTATATATATATATATATAATTATTTATTTATAAATATGATTCCAACACTACATAAGAGTTCCCATGTTCTTATGTAGCGTTGGAATCATATTTTTAAATAAATAATTATATTTATGCTCTACTTTTGTATTGAGCACTATTTTTTAAAAATAATAACAAAAATACTAAAGAACTTTGGATTATTTACCTAACGAGTTCTTTCCTATTTTCTATATATTTTTACACACACACACACACACACACACACACACACATATATATATATATATGACGTATCAATGAACACAAAAGGGACGTTATTCATGAAAATTTATCAAATGCACTTGTCATACACAGAAATAAATTCAAACACAAAAAAGAAAGTAATTTACACAGAAGGAAGATTTTCGAGAGTGCAACTATCGAATCTGGTCAAAATATAAATTTACACCCTGAATTTTTTTTGTCCAGTCTCACCTTTCCTGAAAGAATCCCTATTTTCCAAAACCAATATAGACGATTAAAAATATGTTGAAAATTCAAAAGAAAACTATTAAATTTCATGTTTTTGAAGATGTACAGCACGTACGTCTATCCTATATCATAACAATGTAATGACAATTTAAACGATAAATTTTAATTTAAACGATATTCATTTTTTAAAAATTCTTGAATATTACTATATTTTTGTCAAACTTTGAATTATGGTACTTTGTGTCCTCCATATGTTTTGACTGACCCTTCAACCACCTGATGAACATACATGAATGTTCTCAAATTTAAAACACTTGATAAACCAATGACATCCTTGGTTTTGTATATAAATACGTGCCACAAAATAAATCCTACATTGCAAACTATTTTCCGGCGGATTTAAACATTTTATTATTATTATTAGGTTGGTGCGAAAATAATGACGTAATAATATCGTTTTTTGACGTTAAAAAATACGTAAAAAACGACATTATTACGTCATTATTTTTGCACCAACCTAATATATAACTTGAAGACAGACATACTGTCGAAATATTGTCAAACATTGTATTTTCTTTTCTTTTCTTATTTTAAATCGCTCTCTTTACTTAAGTGTATTATTATTATTATTATTATGTTTTGAATCTGCTTGTTTGTTTGACGTGCTGCTTCCAAGTTTCAAGCAGAAACCTCAAGAGACCGTAATTCAACAGATCACATGTTGGTACAGTTGGTTGAATATGTAACTGACATTCCTAGACTCATTTTTTCTTAATGATATGATTTCCTCAAAATATGTTTGTTTGTCTAAATTTCCTTTAAAATGCGCATATGTATGTACAGATAAAATATTTGTACTGTTAAAATGTGTAAACAGATAAAATGCAGCGTCTGAAAAAAAAGCGGAATTATGCCACGATTGTAAAATTCACAATCTTCAAAATATAAAAGAAATCATTGCAAAATATGTAGAATTCTGTAGATATATGAGAATATGCGTATGAATTCCAATAGTACAGGCCGTTTAAAGGTTTATCCTGTATAAGGCCATTTCGGGAACATGTATTTTCGCATTTTATTTGGTATAGTTCCTTCTGCTCCGATTAGAACTGCCATTGTCCGAATTTTGAGAATCCACATCTGAATTTCAAATTCGAACGTTTGTATCGACAGGGTTCGGTCAGCCATATGAGTAAACAATTTTTATTCAACAAAACTTTAACAGTTACATCTGATTAATTAGCTTTATTATATTAATAATTTTTTAATATATATATAATTAATATATATATATATATATATGTGTGTGTGTGTGTGCGTGTGTGTGTGTGTGTGTGTGTGTATGTATACATATATATATATATTAGTGAATATACAAAATATCCAACGTCAATAGCAAAACTCGGAGTTTCAAAATTAACTAGGACAAATATTATTTACGAATTTAAATGTGCATTAAGGAATTTGTAAACAATTATATAGGCAATATTACATGTTTGACACGAAGACTCGCACTACACCTTTCTGACCAAATAGGCTAAAAATAATGGAAGCCTTATTAACAAAAAAACACACAACAATATCAACTATGAACATGGACACAATATCTTGACCGTGTTTTGAAAATAAAAACATTATATAAATACATACATACAACAATCTATTTCTTGTTAACAGTTAATATATTTCAACCTTGAAAGTGGCTAAATGTATAGCTGAAAGAACAATTGGACAGTTCTTATATAATTTATCACCCGAAAAGAAAAAATTAAGACATTTTATAAAAAAACTACATCAAAGCACTTGTCTATCGTATACAATGAAATGTGCATGAAAATATATATATATATATATATATATATATATATATATATATATATATATATATATATATTTAGGCAGAAATCCTTCATTTATTCATGTTTCATTAAAAACGAAAGACAAGGTACTACGGTTAAACTTTTTATTTGATTTTTCTTGTGTTCGAACAAGTGCTTTCTTTTTTGGACACAGTGTTTAGAAACTGTTCAAATGTTCTATAGTCCCGAGCGCTTTCGGCTATTCTTTTAACCATTATCAAGGATGATTTTATTTTTCAGTTTAATTGAGTGTGTGCGTCATGTGTATGTTTTTATTATGTTATAGAGATGTTTTATTTTCCGAGCACGATTAGCATAGTGTAGCCTTGTCCGTAGTTAACATTGTTAAGAGTTGGCTTTTACTTTTTTATTATTAGGGTTTCCATTATCTTTAATCTTTTTTTACAGGTGGATGAGGTTATTATATTTGTGTTTTCTACTAGAATGTTTCGAATGGAGTCTGGTAGATCTGTGTGTATGCCTAAATGGGTTCTAGCAGAGCTGTAGTCAGATAGGTGTAACGTAAGGCGTCTGGATAGGCATGTAGTTGTGTGACCGGTGTAATTATTTAAGAGTTCAGTTTGATCAGGAACACAGTACCTTTAGGGGCATTTGAAGTGAAGATTCTGTGTGCATTCGGTTTTTGTAGAAAATATTTTTGTAATCTTTGCCGGTATGTTCACTATCGTTGTTATTTACTTTGGGGAGAAACAGTCTAATTTGGTGGTCTATAAGGTGGTTAGGGAAGCCATTGTTAATTACCTAGTCTGTTTTACGTTACTGAGTTCTTTAACGAAGAGTAGTCGAGAGGATGAATTCTGGTGTGCTCTTTTTAGGAAGATATTTACATCTACTTAAAAATTTAATTTTCTTAATTGCATATATATATATATATATATACATATACACACACATATATATACATACACACACACACACACACACACACACATATATATATATATATATATATATATATATATATATATATATATATATATATGTATGTATCCTACACCGATAGCACGACTCGTAATTTCAAGCAATTTTCGGCTGCTGATTTAATATATACTTAATGGCTCTGTTTTATTACATCAACTGGTATTTTTAGTTACGACATCACTATATATATATATATATATATATATATATATATATATATATCAACCTGCTTCGTTAAATAATATAGAAATATTATGTCGATTTTTATAATAATACTTTCTACTTTTGTGATCATTAGTTTCTTAATGTTAACATGAAATTCATCAAAAAAAGACGTCGTAGATTTTTCTTAACCACGGACTTTCGATCTCCTCCTCCACCTCCCCCTCTCTCTACCTCTCTCTATCTATCTCTCTCTCTTTTATATATATATATATATATATATATATATATATATATATATATATCGTGTGTGTGTGTGCTACAGAAAGTAATTTTTGTCCTGGAATATAACAGATGTTTGATTGACTAGCTTACAGAAATTTTCAGCCCGAACAGTCAATCAAAATAAAATAAAGTAAAAAAGGATTTATACGTTAAAAAAAGAAGGGGAAAGGTACAAACAATATGAAAAGGACTGGGAGAAGTTAAGACGGTTAAAGATTAATGGCCTCCCCCAGCACCTATTTTTTTTTCTTTTTGTTATTTAAGCAGACGGTGGATGGTTCATCAATCAACGCCGTAAAAGATGTTTTCTCCTTAAGTACAAAATACTTACAAGAATCTTTTGTGAAGGGTTGTTTGCTTTGGAATAACGAAAATAGCATCAAAATAAAGTAAATAGTTCTGAAGGATGGCTTAAACATTGCACGTTACAAGGCTAATGTCCTTCATTGCATAAT
The DNA here is from genome assembly GCA_903632075.3 of Acanthosepion pharaonis. Classification (NCBI taxonomy): domain Eukaryota; kingdom Metazoa; phylum Mollusca; class Cephalopoda; order Sepiida; family Sepiidae; genus Acanthosepion; species Acanthosepion pharaonis. Next base: position 438,300 of record CAHIKZ030002001.1, read on the forward strand.
ATATTGTTGTGCTCGAGAGATTATCCTGTAAACACAAACATACATCTAACATGATTCCTTATAGGGCCATTTCTTTACGTACCGTTTTGCCCTAAATACTTTTGAATTGAAAGTCAATTTTCTTTGAAACCAACATAGCAGAATTTATTATTTATTTATTTTTTTACAGTAAGGTTCATCCTTTAAAAGTCTCGGGTGCCACTCGAGGTTCAGGGTTACTTTGGAGTAAGGGGTCGGGCAATTTATGAGGACATGAGACCTCCAAGTCTCCTTTTATCTTAATACGTTCCCGTTGCTCATATTTTCTGTTTGCGATAATTTAAGCATTATTTTGTAGAACTACATCTTTGATGGCTAAAATCACCACTTCATTTGGCCAGCATTCTTTTTTTTTTTTAAAGGATTAATCTTTCTGTAAAAAAATTTATTTTTTTACAGAAAGTTTCACCCTTTATAAGGCACGGGGCCACTCGCGGTAGAGGGTTACAAAGTAAGAGGCACTGTTTATGAGGATAAGATGGAAAGATAACGTTTACTCCAAGTCTTGAACATGTTAAGATTGTAGTGATCGGAGAAACATCCTATTGGGAGTTAGTTCCACGGAGCAGTAGTCCACAGGAAGAAGCTGCTAGAATGGAACTTACTTCTCTCTGATGGAATACAGAGAGAATGTTGGTATTTTGCTACTATGTAAATGGCTTGTCGTATTCTTGACGTGGAGGTTTGAATTGGCAAGACCGGAGTATGTAGTTCGTCCGAGAAAATTCCGTGGAATTAGCGATTGGACATTTAAATTTTGAAGATTGTAGTTGACAGGGAAGAAAGAAAGCAGAAATTACTTCCGCAGGTGAGAAAAGAAACTTTTAGAATAGGTTGTGTCTATCTAGTTAATCTGTAGTTCTGTATCTCTGTTGCAAAATTACCATTAGTTATTATCACAAAATCATATATATATATATATATATATATATATATATAGAGAGAGAGAGAGAGCCGAATACACAGAAACTGTGCACAATATGCCAGAATGTCTACAAACGACCCTTCGCAGGTTTTGAATTCGGATTATATATATATATATTGTGGGGAAAATAGAAATGGTTTACTTCACAAACGCCCCCGCGTCTGCCTGGCCTGTGGGTTGAGAAAGGAAAGAAAAGATCCAAGATGGCGTCCGTGACTTTTAATATTCACGGTCTCGTGCAGTCACGCAAAGTCGCGTTACACACATGCTAATGAGGTGTGTCTGGGCTCCATAAAAGCAGGATGCTTGGAGAAATTGGCAGACGGCATTACACCCGTGTTTGGTGTACACGGCTTTGCGTTGCAGCGTGTCAGACATTTTCAGACGGAAAGAGTTGCGTCCCTTACACTGTTGAAGTCGACTCATTTGCTACATATATATATATATATATATATATATATATATATATATATATATACAGGGTGTATCAAAAATATTTTTTACAAACTTTGGGGTGGCAATAAAACAAGGACAAATCCTTCGTTTTTGAGTAATTAAGTTTAAAGTTTACGCTGTTAAATGTATAATCCAAGATACAATTAAAATATTCTTTTACAAATCTAAGGAGAGGGTTCATGGTTTTAGCGTAAACTTTCTTTAAACTTATTAACACAAAAGTCAATGAATTGCAGACGTATGTTCATGTGGATTTTTGTTCTTGTTTTGGTGTGAAGAAACACGCCTCAATGTTTGAAAAAGTATTTTTATACATCCCATATATATATATATTTAAAAAATTATCTAAAATCAATATTTGATACGACCACTTAGTCTTCATTTGTTCTAGGTATGATTCAACCCTTTTTCTCTCTCCCCTACTAGCTGTGGATTGAATAGCTGTTATACTGGAACACACCTATTCTATTGTTAATAGACTCTCCCACCTATAATAAGTAGGGGGAGTAGCAGTCGCTAAGTCGCTCAGAGAGAAGTTGGTCAGTCAGTCGATGTTGGACGACCGTTAGTCGGATATTAAATTATCAGCCACCACAACTAGATTGCTGCGTCATTAACTCTTATATCAAGTTCCTACCGTTTTGTACGTCGAACCTATTTTAGGACCGACTTAGTGAAATACAAGCTTCCACTGTGAAACTACTCTATAACAATAGCAGAACAGATTTGGTCTTGTAGCCTTTATTGGCACCCAGTCTACCGGAGAAAAACGGAATCATAGTACGCAAAATCTTCTGACTAGCCAGTCATGAATCGAAAATCATGATCACCCAAGCGTGTATCACGTAAGGTACTTGATTTACTTTTTTGACACTGTATATATTAAATCTTTTGTTTCCCAAATCATTTATGTGTTTGAAATATATTTACGATATATTGTTAGGCAAATGTTCATATTCATGTGATGAGTTTCAGCACTTCGTTATTTAGTCATAAATGGTATCTGGGAATAGCGATTGTCCCTCAAATCAAGACACAGGAAATTTCATTAATTATATATATATATTCTTTAACCCACACAGATTTATCAAAAGAAGAAAGAATTGACTTCTTTCTCTGGAGTATGCTAAAGGAAGTGTACTCAATGAAAATCACAGATGCAACACACTTGATTGAATGCATAAAGAGTGAATGTACTAACATTGGAGGCAATGTGGAGTTATTGCATCAAGTTCACGTGAATCTTGCAAAACGCATCAACCTTTGCATCACAAATGATGAAAATCATATTGGAGATGTTATTTTTTAATATTTAAATTCAATAAAAAATCTTGAAAATTTCATTTCTTGAAAATATGCATTTTTCCTGTGTCCAAATTTTAGATATACCCTGTATAATTCTTCATTATTAGAAATGATAAACGCCGTCCATGTTTTTTTGTTCACAAGAAAATTAACAAAACCTATAAAAGGGGTAAAGCCATACAGGCGATTATGTAGAAAGATATTTTAATGAGAAACGTTTACACAATAAGAAACTCATAAAAGATTTCGCAGTTCTTTATTGCTTGTATAATAATATAACTGTTGCAATATATCTTTTTGTTGTGAGACCGTAACATACCTACAACATGGACTCTTCCAGGACTATATAAAGTATTATGCAATATAACACTCTAGGAGAAGAGGAGGGAGAGAGAGAGAGTATTCTAATACCGTAGTATCAGCCATACGTTGACCAATAGTTGGACACTAGTTATAGCCCTCGGGGTAGTAATAAATGGAAGACACTTACAGAATCTTTGTAACCTTTTATGTTTAATATATCTTACGGTTACCTCTAATCCGTGTTCGAAGAAATTTTTCCTTCCGTGGAGGACTTTGAGACCACATCAGTGGCGGAAAAATTCGAGAGAATTGACCAAGAATTCAAACCTAATGAACGCCGAAACACTCAGTACCTTAGAACAAAAGAAAAGTCCCACATTCAGTGGCGACGAAGAATGTAGAACGAGAAAACGCATTCATTGCATGAAACCTCAAAACCTTACCAGTAGATAAAAAGAAAATGAAAAGAACATTTTTTTTAAATCTGTGGATAGTAAAATAAAAAATCATTGATGTAGAACAAAAAAAAAAATGGGATCTTTTCTGTTAATTCACCTCAAATAATGTAATTTACGGGTAAATACGGTTTTATGGCACCTTGCATTTATTGGAAATATTCATAGAAATATGAGTTAATTTTTTCTTATTCAGTTTATTAAACAGGTTGTTAATTTTTTCTTTAAAACGGAAAATAACTGGGTTGAAAATAATTCACTAAGAATGTACCAAACGATCCTAAAGCAAGGAAAAGAAAGAAAGGAAAAAGGAAGAAAGGAAAGATAATAACAAAAGGGGAAAGAAAGGAAAAGACATGATATCAAAACAGGCCGCTGGTGTGGACCAGATGTCGGTCAGAGCCTCTGACTGACCTTAATTTTTTGTTGAAAGAATAGAATTGGAGATATCGGTCGCGAGCGCTGACCGACATTTTCGTAGAAGGATTCTTATCAAAATAACGAAAGGTAACTTTTAAATTAGAATAATAGAAATGAATTTTACTTTAGTCAGAGAGAAAGTGTCTTTGGGTTGGGGAAGTGACTGGTGAAAACGATATACGGAATTGACCTGTTAAGAATTGGACACCCACGTTAAGAAAGTAGAGATATTTCGACCTAGATAATTAAGATTCTCGGCTATCAGGAAAAACAAAGAGGTAAAAAGAAGAGCAATTGTTTTTGGACCACGGAGGGCGCCAGGAAGGCGGAAAAGATCCTTTCTAAAAGTCAAGACTAATTAGCAGCGGGCTGTTTGACAAAGTCCAGGTGAGAGAGGGCAAGGATTGTCATTTTGCGTACGTGCAAAAAGGTGCGAAATCGGATTTTGTTTTTTTTAAAACCAGCACGATGTAACCACACCCGCCAACAAAAAGGAGAGGGTGTTTGGTCAATAACAATTGGTCGAATACAATCACGTGACCGCGGAAGAAGAAGGAAAAAACCTCGATCAACAACTGTTGGACGAGGCGGTCACGTGGGCTGCGGAAAAGAAGAGAAAGAAAGGTTCGATCGGGAACGATTGGTTGAGAGCGATCACCTGACATGAGAGAGACTAAGAGAAATAGATATGCGCCGCCCCCAAGAGCACTGTGAGAAAGTAGGGGTGAAAACAATAACGATAATGGAAAGTCAAAATTAATACGGCTTTTGAAATTATCGAGAAACCCCTGACGCCGACCGACCCACCCCGGTTTGTTGCGGCGTCAATATAAGCAGGACCCCAGTCGGCAGAAATCAGTTGGAGCTGAAGTTGAGTTGAAGTTGGAGTTAGGTTGGGCGTGAGTTGCAGTTCATCCCCGGACGGCAGCGAGAAAAGAACCCTCAGACAAGAAGAACTTCCAGCCCAAGTAGATGAAGAAGAAGATTGCCTGAAAGCCTGAGAAGAATTGGAGCTGCAGACAAGCCGAAAGTCGATGAGAAGTTAAAGTTCAGCTCCGGACGGCAGTGAGAAGAGACCACCTCAGACGACAGAGAGTTGCGGCTAAGTTGAAACAAGAAATCTTCCACCAAGTTGAAACAGGAAAACTACCAGCCCAAGCAGACGAAGAAGAAGAAATACAACTCAAGTCGGAGAGAAGAATCAACTGCGAATGATCGATAGAAATTAGCCCCAGTGTCGAACTGAACCACACTCCGACATACATGCATGATTCTAGAAAGTAGGTAATTCGACATTTTTCTATTGTGTGATAGAAGCTTGGTGCCATAGTCCACAGAGCGGGTCGGGAAATGAGAACACTTTTGTTTTTATGTAACGGACTTTAAGATATAAAAGGTTGTTACCCTTTTTATCAGCAATTTTGTTTGGTGTCGTGAGTTTTATTTTATTTGTGTTTTGCCACCCCGTCGGACTCAACTTGTATCGGCCCCGATCCCTGCTGGTCCCGTCTGTCTAAGATCTAAACACAGCGTGGGTAGACAGACCGGAGATCGGTATAGTTGCTTTAGTGACCAGGTATTGGAAGCGAGTCGGGAAAGGCGAGGCTGGTGATCATCTGACCAAGGGTTGGAGCGGCACGCTTGGACCCAGGAGGAGCGACCAGGAGGAGCGACGTCACCGTTGGCGCCGTAACCAAAGGATCCGACACTGGGCCAGGTGTGTAACCGTCACAACTTATCGTAAATATTAATTCACTTCAAGAAATTATATATTTTAAATCAAAGTTTTATTTTTTATTAAATTTTTGAATTTTAAATCAAAATTTGTTTAGCCTGCCTTGCAACAACTCCAACCCACAGAATTAAAAATAACCAAAAATCAGGGAGTTTTTCACATTTCGTAAGTATGGGTGATATTCGAGGTACGCACAAGGAATTTTCACATTTCGTAAGTATGGGTGATATTCGAGGTACGTACAAGGAATTTTCACATTTCGTAAGTATGGGTGATATTCGAGGTACATACAAGGAAATTTCACATTTCGTAAGTATGGGTGATATTCGAGGTACATACAAGGAATTTTCACATTTCGTAAGTATGGGTGATATTCGAGGTACATACAAGGAATTTTCACATTTCGTAAGTATGGGTGATATTCGAGGTATATACAAGGAATTTTCACATTTCGTAAGTATGGGTGATATTCGAGGTACATACAAGGAATTTTCACATTTCGTAAGTATGGGTGATATTCAAGGTACATACAAGGAATTTTCACATTTCGTAAGTATGGGTGATATTCGAGGTACATACAAGGAATTTTTTACAATTTAAAAAAAAAATTTTAATCTGTTTTTGGCTTGTTTGTCGGGATGGGTGGACCTCCTAATTTAAAATCGCACACCCGAGTCGCCCACATTTGGGGCGACCGCAAAGGAGAACCCAACCTTGGTGCAATGGCTTAGCCTCGCTCTGGGACAATTTGGCCTGAATTTTAGTAAATATAAATTATTTTTGTTTTTGGGTAAATTAATATTTTGGGGTGAATTAACGGAAAAGATCCATACCTTTCAAACACATGTATTTCTCTTGTTTGATACAAAAAGGAGGTCATTATTTAACGAAATATTATCAGTAAATAAAATCTATATTGATTTAAGAGAATCCTACATGAAGAAAATAGTTGCCTGTCCGAAAGATGTCTACAGTATGTCGACATAATCAGCAGAGGAAATCTTGCTTCTTTATCTTTAGATTCAAATAGAATTCTTTATTGCAAGGCGCTGGAAGTTAGACAAACAGTAAATCTACACGAAACACATGCATCCTTTGAGTAATGTACTGAGATAGATAAGAACAGTTATTTTTGTGGCCTGACAAGGCCCGTCTTAATATGATGTAGACAATTCTTCCACGTTTCCCAGGTTTATTATTAGGTTGGTGCAAAAATAATGACGTAATAATGTCGTTTTTTGACGTATTTTTAACGTCAAAAAACGACATTAATACGTCATTTTTTTTGCACCAACCTAATAATTTCAGGCTTTTAATAGTTTCCTTATTTTCTGGTCGACGGACACAACTAATTCAAAATATCGAATTCATCACAAAGTTGGAGTTTTTTTCCGAAACATTTTGATTGAGTTAAGGTGGAAAATCAACATTTTGATTATTATTATTAAAATTTTAATTTTATTATTATTAAATTTAAAAGAGATGAAAAAAATAGTTAAATATTCTTCTCGTGCTGATAGATTTTTTTTTACTCCTGTGGCAGTGGAGACTTCAGGGGTTATTGGCCCTCGTTCGATGGCGTTCCTTCGGAGGATTGGCGCGATTGCGTCTCGATAAGGGGACGAGCCTCTTGAAACGGAGTGGCTCTTGCAGCGTGTTTCACTGGCGATGGTTCGAGGTAATGCTTTCTCCATCATTGCAGCTGGCAGAGGATAGAAAAAAATTCTTTATTGTTACGTTGTTCTGGAATTGTCATCAATGGTCAACTGTACTTATTTTGTTTCAATAAATTTTCATTTATATTGTAAAAAAAAAAAAAAATTTCCCTTCGAGTTTTTATGTGTCATCCATATTAGTTAGTGTTAGAAGTCTGTGCGGTTTGCTTTTTTGTTTTTTTTTTATTATTTTTTGGTAAAGCTGTTTGTGATTCTGTAGCGCCAGTTTAACGAGTCTGTTTAAAGATTTTATTTAAGACCAAATAAATTCGCACGAAGCCTTATTTAATCATTGATCTGAGAAAATAGTTGTATAAATCAAGAGAGCCCTCCGAATTTCGATATCTGGCAATTGGAATACGAGATCTGTCTGAAAGGTAACTGGTGTCACAAACAATTTATTTCAATTCCAAACAACAAACTACATGGTTTCCCTTTCAAAGTAATCCATTATGAGTCTAATGCACTTTTCCATCCTTCTCTGCCACGCTTTTATGCACTGCTGGAAGGATTTTTCTTGAATGACTCTCAGCTCCGTCGTTACCGCCCTCTTGATGGTCTCCTCACCTTCAAAACGGATCTCCTTGATGATCTTGAGCTTGAGGAAAGGAAAAAAGCCAAACGGAGCAAGATCAGGTGAATAGGGAGATAATCCAGTACGGCGATGTTCTTCTCGGCCAGTAACTGCCGGATGCTCAGGGCGTTGAGAGCAGGTGTATTGTTGTGATGAAGCAGCCACGATTTGTCCTGCACGTGAAAAAAATGCAACGGTTGCAGAAAGCTAAGATTACAGTTAAATATTCCCAAGATATCACGTTAGATGATAACACAATCCTCTTCTTCTTTTGCCCAGAACTCACCAAACACCGTTATTTTTCAGACATACCTTGTGTAACGTTCTTTTGGGGATAGATGCATCATGCTGGCTGCATTTCCTTTGTATCGTCTTTTATAAGTGATTCTAATTTTATAAAATTTGCTCTTTTTGACTGCTAACCTCCTTAACAATGCTTTACAAACTTGACGGTCGAATCGAAATGACAATCCGAAGAAGATTAAAAACAAAAAAGGAAATAGAACCAAAAATAAGAAAAATACATTCAAAAAGTCTGATAAGGAAAACACCGACTAATTTGAAGATTTCTGTGAATCTATTTGGAAAATCAGTCTATCAGTTATGTGTCATGCGTGATAAACACTTAGGCGATTATATATCTTACGATACGTGACTAACGATGCAGATGTTTCCTGCAGTAGTTTGTCATTTCTTACTGCGGTAGACCAATTGCCATCCAAGGTTATCGAACTCGCTGTGGGGAGAAGAAGAGGATTCATACCTTTCCCAAGGGTATTATAATTGGATTCGACTGGAATTCGAACTCTCCGATTCCATTACTCCACTGTACTTCCAGATAGACTAAAAGATTGCTTAGGCGATCATGTATCTTTTGATACATGACTGACGAGGCAGATTTTTTTTCCCGCAGTAGGTTGACATTTCTTTCTGCGGTAGACCAATTGAGATATCTGAACTTGACGGTCATCCAAGTCTATAGAACCCGGTCTGTCCTGCTATTTTCTCATAGCTTGGGAGAGAAGATGAATTTGACTGAAATTCGAACTCAGCTCTCCGATTCCGCAATCCGAGCTGTTATCCATTACTCCACCGTACTTCCAGATTGATTGAAAGCTTGCTTAGCGATCATGTATCTTTCGATACATGACTGACGAGGCAGATTTTTTTTTCCCGCATTAGGTTGACATTTCTTTCCGCGGTAGACCAGTTGAGATATCTGAACTTGACGGCCATCTAAGGCTATAGAACCGGTCTGTCCTGCTATTTGCCCATAGCTGGAGGGAGAAGATGGATTCGACTCAATTCAGATTCCTCAAACCGAGCCGCTATCCATTGCTTCACCATGTTTGAAAAATAAATGCTTTGTTAAATCAATATTTTTTCTTAATAATTTACTCTTTTATTATTGCACCTAAAAAGACAAGAAACGATTATAATTATATACAAATAGGAAATGCCGATCATTGAACGCTGGAATTTTAAATTTAATTCTCTTTTATTGAACGTTTTTTCGGCTTGTGATTAACGAGGAACCGAGATAGACAAAGTACAAAGAAAAGAAGAATTATGTAAACTCTAAAAGACTTAAAGGAAGACAAAAACTCGCGCGCACAAATGCTTTTTGTGCGAAGAATTACTTAAAAATCAAAAACAAAACAAAAAACAATAATCCGTGAATTGAGATTGCGTCTTCATTGAAATGGAAAGAGCGGCGTCACTGACATTCCCTGATGTCTGCGGTAAATTTATGATGGATTTATCAAAGTACACGTTTAAAATAATCCTGTATTTTATTTCACATTCACTTGGTGTGTGAACTAGTTACAATGGATAGGGCGCCGAACATAGTGATGGTTAACAAGCTAATTTGGACTAATATCCTCATCCCTAAATTACTATGCCAACAAACCCACGGATCCACTAGGCTATGGTTCCGCGCATTAGCGAGTTCAGTCCCTGGGCCGGGTAGTGCACGTTCAGTGGAAACGGGAGGAGCAATAATTGGGTCAGTACTATGAAGAACAAGACGAGATTTCACTGATGATGATTCGAATTGACCGTCGCCTGAATAAGCCCGGTGGGAAAATGGCAGAAACTTTGTGATAATAGCAATAAAGATCAGGATATTAGTCAAACAGCAAAGAATGGTAACTCCGCATCTTAGAAATGGAAAAGGAAAAATTGTAAAGAAAAAAGAGAAACCAAAAATGAAATATTGACAAATCACGACAAAGAAAAAAAGTGACGACTAGGAAAAGGAAAATGGACAGAACTGGAAAGAAAGAAAGAAAGAAAGAAAGAAAGAAAGAAAGAAAGAAAGAAAGAAAGAAAATATGTAATAAAATATGAACGAACGAAAGAAAGAAAAAAAGAAAGAAAGAAAGAAAGAAAATATGAAATAAAATATGAAGGAAAGAAAGAAAAAAGAAAGAAAATAGGAAAGAAAGAAAATATGAAAGAAAGAAAATATGAAGGAAAGAAAGAAAAAGAATGAAAATAGAAAAGAAAGAAAATATGAAAGAAAAAAAGAAAGAAACTGTAAAATAAAAAAAAAAGATTTTCCTGTTAGAAGTTTGAAAAATTTATCGCTCTGAGCAATTCTTATTAACTTTGAGTCCAACTTTTTTTTTTCAGTACGAAAAAAGTTGTCGTCGTAAATGTTTTCTTTTTGGGTGGGGAGAAAAAATATAATATATGAAAAGAAAAAAGAAAACGCTGACTTATCGACACTCAAAAACAGGAAGAATGAGAAAAATAACATACACGGCAACAAGCAAAAGATTGGAGGAAGAAAAAAACAAAGATAAATCGTTGAAACAACTGCTTAGGTTATTTATAAGGAAACTGAAGTCGAGAAAGAGTCGGGTTGTTGAAAAGAATAAACGGGTTGAAATTTATAGGTAAACAGATAAAAAAAAAGCAGTACTGCTTAGACGGATCAATATTTAAATAAATAAACATCAAAGACTGTCATTTTTTTTTTTAATGCGCGGTGAACAAATATAACAAATAATAATGGCGGACGAAAGAAGGTGATGATTCTCGTGAGCTCATCTTCCACAGACCATACTTGCAGAGGCGAGCCTAGAGATTGTGTCCCCCTGCGCAATCGTGGGATTTACTGCATCTCTAAACAATATTTCAAAATTGGACAACATTTACAAAATATGAAAAAAAGATTAAAATTACAGCAATTTATTTTGTTTTGTCCGCCGGAAAATTATCTAAAAATCTATTAAAAAATAAACAGCAGAAAAATCAAAAAACAATTAAAAAATGTAAAAACGTATTTAAAACTTAATTAGAAAATAAAAGCGTCTTTAATAAATAATAATTTCTACAATAAAATTTGATTACATTAACAATATAGGCGCTATGAAAAAAAAAACCCTCAAATTAACCTTACTTTAACTCTTAAAGTAAATGTGCAACATATTTTTTGTATGTCGTGTCCCTTCAGAACGTGGGTGATCATAGCTCTCCAAAAGGGACAAACGTTGCTAAAGTCTACTTGTGATAGGTGATTGAGGAGAGCCATGATCACCTACGTCTTGAAGGTCGTCGTTTTATATATATATATATATATATATATATATATATATATATATATATATATATATATAAGTAAGGAAAGGATTTATTATCGAACTGTTTTTTAGAACTGTTCCATCGTTTTTGAAATCATTTTTGATTTGCTTTGTAACGTGAAGGACTTCAAGCTTGTATGAAGATATAAGAACCTATTGATCTCTACGTATTCCTATATCAACGGAAGGGATTTCTTGAACTATTTATATAAAATAGTTCAATTGACTTTTTTAATATTTGGAAATCATCTTCGCATACGTTTTCACAACATCGCCCACGTGACGACAACGTGATCATATTTAAAACGGAACGCTGATCTTATATAAAAATTTCAGTTACCTGTTTGGATTAGTTGTGCTCTTATGTCCATCGTCTTTTGTGTTAAATTTTTATGTTCTAATGTTAATTATGTTTAAATGAAAATGTCCATGAAGATGGTCTTAAATAGACCGAAACGTCCGACGTCGACTTTATATTAACATTAATACAGCATAATTGCATATTAAGATTTTTGTTTGTTTTTTTTCTGTATTTTTCTTCATACTGTCGGATCTATATCCATATATTTGTTTTTATATATATATATATATATATATATATATATATATATATATATATATATATATATATATATAGATGACGACCTTCAGGATGCGGGTAACCTTGTAGCCTGTTGTAACCTAGGAACAGAGGAATAAGGAATAACCAAGACGGAGGTTGGAAATGAAATGGTAATCTTTATAACATCAACAAAATACAATACTCGCCAGCGTCATGAAGTAGGTAAACCACTGCTAGTGATGGACTACATAGACATCATATTACTCCCACTTACAATAGTGTCCAACGTATTTATGAGGATTGGGACGTACCCATTAGTTTTCATAGGTAAGGTCTATAACATAGCCCTTAGTAGCGGCTGTTCTTATGGAAAGCTTCCAACTCCTTTATTTCTCTTGGCCTCGATATGTCTTGTGAGAGTTAAATTCTCTAAGTACTCTTTCCTCATTATGTGCCTATGAAAAGTTAGTTGTCTCTTTCTGATTCTAAGTGTCCTTTTTATTTCCATTTTCTCTCAAACTTCGTCATATTTTGGCTCATATCTAAAAATATTGAATACCAAAAAGAATTTAACTCAATTCTTCTGTACGCCTTGTCTTTATTGGCAATCATGGCCATCCACATTTCACTGTCCTTTGTAGCTCTTAATGAATTTTCTCTTTTTGCTATCTCTCCTAAACCCTGCCCTGCTATGCTTTCATACAAGTTCATTAGGTAGGTTATGCACTGTTTTTCACTGTCCAACTTGGCTTCAATATGCCCCATGAGTGTTAAATTTTCCAAGCCCACTTTTCTCATTATTTCCCTTATAAATTTCAATTGTTTCTTTCTTATTCTCATTGTGCATTATGTTTCCATTTTTTTCTAAAACTTCGTCATAATTTGGCTCAGATCTAAAAGTGTAGAATACTCCAAAAGAATCTGACTCAATTTTTTTTTTGCGTCGAGTCCCTTTAGGACTTTGGCGATCCACAATTTTCAGTCTTTTGTAACTATTAGTAAATTTCTCTCTCTCTCTCTCTCTCTCTCTCTCTCTCTCTCTCTCTCTCTCTCTCTCTAAAAAAAAAAGAAACTTTTTTTCTAACCATTTAGATACGCTCCTTAAGTGGGTTATGAGCTGTTTTCCTTTGTCCTACTTGACTTCAATATGTCCTGTAAGTGTCAAGTCTTCCAAGCCATCTTTTCTCATTATATCCCTTATAAATTTCTACTATCTCTTTTTGATTCTAAGTGTCCCTTTTGTTTCCATTTACGTTAAAACTTTTTCGTTGCTTATTCGCCCGTCCATAGTATTCTCAGCATCCTTCTGTAGAATTACATTTCAATTTTCTCTTCATTTGTGAAGAGATTGACTCAAATTCACTGCCATGCATCACTTAGATATAAATGGAATTTCGGAATAGGTAACACAAGTGGAACGAAACTGAAAACCTTCCTACTAATTTTGCATGTTACGTCCTTATCCTAATCCACCTAAAATATCCTAATCCACCTAAATATCCTAATCTACCTAAATATCCTAATCCACCTAAATATCCTAATCCACTAAAATATCCTAATCCACCTAAATATCCTAATCTACCAAAATATCCTAATCCACCTAAATATCCTAATCTACCAAAGTATCCTAATCCACCTAAATATCCTAATCTACCAAAATATCCTAATCCACCTAAATAACGTCTCCAGAACTCGTTGCCCGGAGCGGACCGACCTTCCGGGAAAAGCAAAAATTAATGATGTGAAAATTACATTTAGGAATTTAAATGGTTTAGGAATATCTCCCATAATTTTATCTGTATTGATTTGATTACAGCATTTTGACCGAACTGTTCACCAACCCTTTGCAGGTGATGGTATTTTAACTACAACGAAGAAGAATGCCAATCAACATTTACAACAAAAAATAAGCTTGATCAATGATTATAAGTTTTAACTAAAATATTATAAATCCTCTGAGCGTTAAAAAATGTGTCATTACTGCGACTTGGTAACTAAATTAATGTAAACAGTCAAGGATTTTGGTTAGTCAGTCCCTCCTTCTCGCTTTTCTTTACTGCTTTTGTAGGAGTTGCTGTAGTTTGCTTTCTGTATCTACTATCAACACTGTGTCACCTATTAAGACTGTAGCCGCCAATAATTAATCCTGGAAGGACTTCAAATTTTTTCAGGGTCGCTTCACTTTAATGGTTGAATAAATCCGGTGAGAAGACAGATTCTTGTCTTATACTTCATTCAGATTTTATGTATTTGATGTATTTATTTTCTATCCATATGCAGGCGGTTTTTTTCCCTACATAACTTAAACATTCTTGTAAGTGTAGGGGGAGAGGGGGGAAATGATGGTATTATTATTATTATTATTTTTATTTTATTTCCTCTGATTTCTGGTGTGTCCTCATTTGTTTACGGGTCCCGACCAGAGACTTAAAGTCAGAAATGTCACCATGACATTTTCGACTGCGCAATTTAAAAACAAAGGTCCGACATACTTTACATAGATAAAGCCCTTCATAAGGTGTGGGCTGTACTCGTGAGAAGGATTTTTTGTTTTTAATAATGATAATAAGAAGAATCAGAATACGATTGATCATCTTGTATCAGGTTGCACGATATTGGCACCCACTGAATATAAAACCCAGCATGGAAGAGTGGGCCAATATCTACACTGGAAAATCTGCAACTTCTACGGGAAGGAAACTGAAAGAAACTGGTATAAACACCACCCAGACCCGGTTACGAAGATAGGACCTGTTACAATTCTATGGGACTACACAATACACACTGACAGAACAATCAAGGCCAACCGGGCAGATATTGTTATTAAAGACCACAAACAAAAACGGTGCCTCCTTATTGATATGGCAGTCCCTGCTGACTGCAATGTATCTTTGAAGATATTCAAAAGTTGTCAAAGTACAAGGACCTTGAAATAGAAATCTCGAAAATGTGGCATATGGGAACATCAACAATCCCTGTTGTAGTTGGAGCCCTAGGACTGGTTGGGAAAAGATTGCAGTAGACTAATTGAAGGGATTCATGGAAGTCCATGTCTCAAGGAGATACAAAAATTGTTCTGACAAGTACAGCCAACACCTTACGAAGGGCTTTATCTATGTAATTTAATTTTTTTTTTTTTTTTTGTCAGTGGAAAGTGTCATGACGCCATTTCTAACCTTAGGTCCCAAGGGACCCGGAAAGAAAATGTAAACGCCAGAAATAAAAAAAAAATAATAATAATAATAATAATAATAATAATAATAATAATAATAATAATAATAATAAGAAGAAGAAGAAGAAGAAGAAGAAGAAGAGGCAAATATACGAACACCATAGTACAGTGTATACTGGACATCAGGTAGGTTGGTCACTGCCTTCTCTTATCATTCTTCGCCTCTATATACTCTGATTCTAAATATTCTTTTTGTTACCATTTTCCTTAAGACTTCCTCGTAGGCTATCGAAAGATGCCTTCCAAAAGCTATGCAAAGTATTAGGAAGTAATGAAATGTCGTTAGAAACAAACAAAAAAAAAAAAATAGCAGTTATCTTCTTTGTTGTGTCTATACTTCTATATGGCAATGAATACTGGACAATTTTATTACAGATGAAGCAGTGTAACGAAGCGACAGAGATGTGCTTCTACACGAGAATTGTTATACTATCAATTGTAAGAAGACTGGCTGTATAACTATTAGCAAGATAAACAGCCCATGATGCGAGCTACAAATTAGAAAGCGTATTAACAGAGCACAGAAAATGTAACACTGAAATCTGAAGGTGCATTGTGATAGCGAAAGATACCTTCCAAAGCTAAGAAAAATATTAAGAAACAGGAAATATTCATTTATAAAATACTGAAATGATACGTAATGTCAGTCCACGTATATAGCAGTGAATTCTGGACAATCTCCTCACCGGAAATGTTCCCATATTCTTTCACACTTAGTAACCCTTTGCGTCTTAGTGGCTATATTGCCTTGTTTGTGTGGAATTTATTTGGTAAATCAAGTTCTCTGGCTAGATTATCTATCTTTTCGCGTCCGTTCAATTTAACTCCTTTTAATGTCAGACTATTTTCTTTTCGATTCGTTCCTATAAAACTCTATTGATGTTACCAGATATTCGTTTCCCTTTTCACATGTCCTTTGTGAAACCATGTTTATGTTTCTTCTGTTATTCATTTAGTCTCTATGGCATTTTCTTTCTTTTTTTTTTAATTTTTGGCTTCTAGTATATAATTTTTCACGCCCTGCTTTTGTGATTTTGTCAGGTTTTTTTTTTTGTTTTTTTTTTTGTTGCTCTGTCTGGCTGTCACAATCAATCTCTGCCACGTGTAGCCCGAGAGCTATTACAATTATTGTTGTTAGTGTTACATTATTAGGCTGAATAATGCGGCATCAGAATCAAAATAAAATTAATGATAATATGAAAAATAACTTTGTCTCTTCCAAACTCTAGCAAAGTGCAATATGATATACTATTTATTTGACCAGAAAGTATGTCTTATTTTTATCGTTTGATGGTTTCAGTACTTTTTTTTTTTTTAGTTGTTCATTACATTCATTCAAAAAGATCGTTTTTGATTTTATTGTGACAGCTGTCATATTATTGTTTGTTTTTGTTTATCAAAATGGGCGTAGGTTTGTTTGATTTAGTGTGTGGGGAGAAATAAGCATATTAGGCTTTTTCTTTCGTTTTAAATAAAAAGTAAAATCTTAAACAGACGCATAGAAAGATCAGTATAGTTTTCGAAGAAAGTTACCATGGAATAATCAAATCTTTGAGATTTTGTACATAATCGCCGAACGGTTCTCCATGGTTGAGTAAGCCAGTTTTTGATTGATGGCGATGGAATTTTGCATGATATTGCACGAGAATAATCAACATTATATGATGCGTGTCGACTATCTGGAAAGTGTTCTAATAAAATAGGAAAAATTTGTCATCGAAATCCAAAGACATTGGAATATCGAAAGATGGCTTTCAAACATTAAACCAATTTTTTTGAAGAAGAAAAATGAAATAAGTACAATTTAAATATCTGAGAAGTGTTCTAACAGAGGACGGAAAGTGTGACAGAGATCTGAAGACATATTGGAATAGCAAAAGATGCATTCTAAAAGCGAAGCAGAGTATTAAGAGACAGAAAAATGTTGTTAGAAACAAAGAAAACAGTCCTGAACTGTTACGTGATATCTGCCCTCCTTTATGGCAGTGAATGTTGGACAATCTCCTCAAAAATAAAGAAGAGACTTGAAGCAACAGAAATATGGTTCGACAGAAAGATGCTGAGGATACTATGGACCAAACATGAGCAATAACAAGGTTTTGGAGAAAATGGAAACAAAAAAAAGGAAACTTATACTTAACATTAGGAAGAGGCAGTTGAAATTTTGGGGGCATGTAATGAGGAAAGAGGGCCTGGAAAACCTGATACTCACAAGACAGATTGAGGGAAAGAGGACAGAGGAAAACAGTGCGTAAAATACCTGATTGCCTTGATCAAAACGAGGGTTTGGGAGAAATAAAAAAAAAAGACAAAACTTCGTTAGATATAAAGAAACCTGCGCAGAAGTGCTATGCAATATAAATTCTTCTATACGCAAGTGAATCTTCATAAGAGTCCAATATGTCTCCGAGCCCTTGTGGTGACGAATTAGTCTCCTCCCTCTAACCTCTCACTCACAGGCGGGATGTTGCAAGCCTCTAATTGTTCTATCGTTACTTCCGCGGAAAGTGTTCAGACGAACTACATTACTTTATTCCGTCAGTTCAAGTCTTCATGATAAGGAAACGCCATGCCACTTACATTGGTACGAATCACACGCATTCCCTCTGTATTTAGTGGGTGAGAAGTAAGTTCCACTCAAAAAAACTTCTTCCCGGCCGCTTTGTAGAAGCGACTCCCCAGAGGATGTTTTCCCGATCACTATAATCTCAACCTATTCAAATCTAAGGTTAACTGTTATCTTCCTCATCGTATCTTTACAAATTGTCTCTTAACGTAACCCTCAACCACGAGTGCCCCCACCCCCACTGTCGGGATTTGTACAGAGTGAAACTTACTGTAAAAAAAAAATAAATAAATAAATAAAAAAGAATAATGGACAAATTCTTGCACGGATGAAGAGGAAACATTAGCCAACCAAAATGCCGTTTTACAAAAGAATGCTTAGAATATCACAGGCGGAATATGTGAGCAACGAGGAAGGTTTAAGGGGTGTGGGGTCTAAAGGGTCACTTACAATAAAAAAAAGGGGGGGTTGAAATTTTTAGGACCGTAAATGAGGAAAGATGATGGTTGGAGAATTTGAAAATCACAGGGCATATTGAATGCAAAATGGAAAGAGAGAATCATTAAGTAACTAAAAGACTAAAGTACTAAAAGAGTTTGTGTGAATAAATGGTACGACAGGGAGAGATGGTAATGGAATAAACATTGCTTCGTACTAAAACAGAAGGAAGTTGTGAAGAGCCATGATCGCCTACATCCAGGATGACAGGACACATAAAAGGAGGAAAACGTATAAAAATTAAACGTTGAAAATAATTTATACTAGCGTGGTTATGTTAGTCGTTTTGATGTGTGACTTCCATAGTTTCTTTTGTTCATTTATTAAACTTCCAAAATTTTGGATCAAGTCACTGGATTACTTCAATCAACGCTTTTATCCATTGAGCTATGTGTCAGGGACATCCATGTATGCATTTTAGGAGGAACTTATAAACCTAATGGATCAGTAGATAAACGCATTGGTTGAAGTAATCCAGTGACTTGATCCAAAGAGTTATGAGTTCAGTACCTCGCCACAGCAGAGTTGAACAAAAAAAAATCTTAGAGTGTTGAGTTACTAAAAAGAAATAATTGAAACTGAGATATCCAGAAAAGGCATGACACGTGGAACTAGAACAATCTATCCTAGTGGTCGAAATAAAGGGTTCAGTTCAAAATTCGAACGTATATCACCTAAAGAAGGCCGTAGCGTAAAACGGCCAAAACGCTATTAATATGACAATAAAGATGGGGACAATAGTTCAAACAATGTAAACAGTATAAATAGTTACAATATCTTATGTCAGAAATATAGGCAGTCAGGATGGAGGATTGCGTTGACTTTGAATTCAAAGGACTCGAAATGTACACACGACAAAGGAAATATTGTTAACAATAATCAAAATGAACTGCAATGAAGAAAAGCATGAAGACAAACCCAAGTACAGTGGAACCTCGGTTCTCGAACGTCCCACATGTCGAACAAATCGGTTTTCGAACAGAAAATTCGAGATGAAAATGCCTCGGTTATCGAACAAAATTTCGGTTCTCGAACAACATAGCCGAATCGAGTTAACACGAACGGAATAATTTCCGAGTCAATCGCCATGTTGTATACATTCGTTTATTGTGGCGTGCTTTTCTTTTCCAATCTTATTGTGCTGTGACTTTTTTTTTCTCTACATTGATTCCTATTGGAAAAATAGTTTCGGTTTACAAACATTTTGGATTACGAACGGCCTTCAGAAACGAATTAAATTCGTGAGCCGAGGTTCTACTGTACGTTAATATAAAAACGGGAAGAAAACCAATTATATGGACATTTGAGATGACAAACTCGAAGAAGTGATAGATACATCAGCATTGGTATGGCTATGCAGAGGAAACCTAAAATGAGAAACTAAGCTGCTTTTAGCAAAAGCGAAAAACTTATAAAATACAACAATACAAATTTAACAGATAAAATAGAAGAATATAATAAAGAGTAGAGGTTGAATGATGCAATGAAGCCGAATATATTAATTCTTACATGGAATCTGATTTGCTTTTGTTTGGTTTGGTTTGTTTTACGGTATATCAACCTCAATTGGTTATTTAATGCTGACAAGAGTTTTATTGCTGGTAATATCTTTTTTTATCTATCTATCTATCTATCTATCTATCTATCTATCTATCTCAGTATATATTGTTTGGTTTGGTTTGGTTTGGTTTACAGCATATCCGCCTCAATGACTTATCTAATGCCGACAAGATTTTTATTGTTGGTAATATTTTTTCCAAAACTGTATTGCTGGTAATATTTTTTCAAAAATATATTACTGGTAATAATGTATTGCTAGTAATAATTATTTACAAAAATGTATATTATTTTTCCTTCAAAACTGTATTGCTGGTAATATTTTTTTCCTTCAAAAAAGTATTTTTGGTAATATTTTTTTCCTACAAAAATGTATTCCTGGTAATATTTATTTTCTTCAAAAATTCATTGTTGGTAATAATTTTATCCCCCAATATTTATTACTAGTATTAAAATCTATTTTTACACTTTGTCACAACCCCAGAGATAACAATTTTCCCATAGTTGGAACCCCAACAGATGCTACCACCCTGGGCTAGGGAGGACCCGGGAACACTAGCAACCAAGAGGTGCTTCCGCGCGCCTCAAAACTTCCGAATCGCCCAGATACTGGACGTCGTTTATATCGGCTTAACCATGACGCGGGTGTAGTTTATATTCATACCCTGGACGGCACATGAAATCTCATGAGAATATAGTAGGTACATTATTTTCTTATTATAAACCTGCTTGCCCCTCCCCCTTAGTTTCTTAGTTAGCACGTACACAGGTTACGCCCTGCCCATGCATAATAAATAATGGACTATTCCGTTTTAAACACGTGGGAAAACGGGAAAGACTGAGACGTTACTTGTTTTCAATGGGAAAATGAATGAAAAAAGGGAAAATAGACGTGTTTAACAACTGCTTCACTGAAATTAAAAATATTATCAATTTCAAATATTTCCATTTGTACCCCCTTACTTCTCAAAATAACGACCGACATTCATATTTATGATTGTTATTGCAATATATTGTTAAAGTTGTTAAGCTCAGATCTTTATGGGAATTCCTACCGATATCTTATTGTCATAGAACTCGCCATGAGCTCATTCAATCATTAAGAATTAAGATTCATCAGAAAATTAAAACAAAAAAACTGTTAAATTTTCGCGGGTATTTCTGATTATTATTATTATTATTATTATTATTATTATTATTATTATTTTTATTTCCTTTGATTTCTGGCGTTTACACATTTCTTTCTGGGTCCCGCTCAGGGACCTAAGGTTAGAGATGGCATCATGACACTATCCACTGACAAAAAAAAAAAAAAATAAAATAAAATTATGATGAAGACTCGCAATGGCGTATTACTATGGATTTATTCTTACTTAATCTGCGTTATAAATCATCAGTTATTACTGATGAGGAAACTCAATGAGTGAATAATTATAATAATAGTAAAGAAACATGTTTCCATAAAGATACACTGAGAATTATAAGACGAATATGGATTGGAGACGGTTGAATCGTGGTATGGATAAACAAACCCCAGAAGGTGTCATTGAAAATGGTAAATACAAGATATTTGGTATATCATCCTGTGTAACCATAAAATATTGCACAGGAAACTAGACATCGTGGTAGTAGATCAAAAAGAAAGAAATATTCCATGTCTCAGAAACAATAAAGTAGTCGACAAAGATGTAAAACAGGAAAACTATAAATGGGAAGTGTACAAATTAAGGACATCGAAAAGTATGTATGCGACTCCCGTCGTTGGTAGTACTCGAGGTGCAATAAGTACTAAACTTCTTTAATAACTTGAGAAGATTAGGTTCAATGTCAACATTGGACACTTAGGTAATACAGCACATACGGAGTTGCTCGTATACACCTAAGAGTTCTTAAATCATGAAAATGTGACCCATAAGTCTAATACTTGCGGACAGCAGGTACTTTGGTTCCATCTCCAACAAGATTTGCTGTGGTTGCAGTTCTAATAATAATAATAATAATAATAAATTCCATGACGATCTCATAGGCATAGTTCTCATGACTTTTGATCTTAATTGAATGGAAGTGTTAACATGTGCAAGTATTTCTTGGTGAATTATGATAAGATATTTGAGCGGATTTGGTTACCCGACCTGGAGGTATTTCTAAATGAGCCCCACCTACAAAACTGTCACCATATCATACATATTTGGCTGTGATGCATATGCCGTGTATACCCTTATCAGACTAGCTGTCATGATGGGTATATTGGGCTTCGTGTATATATATATATATATATATATATATATATATATATATATATATATATATGAATGTATATGTATATCCCAACGTGACGTGACTTTGTTGTCTTTCAAGAATAATATTAAGAATAATAATCTGGAACTAGTTGAGGAGATCACAACCACATCACGTTGTAACACCGGTTCCCGTATGATCCCCGAAGTTAAACAAGGTCGAGATAGGTGACCCCTGGAAATACCAAGTGCTGTAAACTTGGAATTGCGGTTGATGTAAGGGATAATGACTCGGAACTGTTAATCGGAGAGCGGAGTTCCAATTCTTTTTTGGTTCATTATATTCACTTAGACGAAAATACCTTCGGGAAAAGTATGTATCTACCTCTCTATGGGTTAATTAGTAAGAACATTTCTGTATTAACAAGGATCCCTTCAATGAGTCTATCGGAGCCTTTTTCAATCAAACCGAGGGCTCCAACCATAACTGGAATTATTTTTGTCTTCCTGTGCCACATTTATTATTATTATTATTATTATTATTATTATTATTATTATTATTATTATTTCCTTGGATTTCTGTTGTATACACACTTCCTTCCTCGTCTCATTATTATCTCTATAAAAAACCTTCCAAGGTAAAAATATTTTCTGGCTTTAAATAACCTGCCGAGTTGATAACCAGTAAAAAATGAATCAATCCATCAACTAGTGTGAGACTGAGAACATGGGAGGAGATACACAAAATAAAATCGGTGATAAAAATACCATCTGACAGAATCTGTGCTGGTTATGAAGATAGAAAATGGTAAATGCGTCAAAGATCGTAATTGCTAGAGAGAGTCTTGCAACTTTAATTCAAAGATGTAATTATTATTTTACCAAAAGATTTTAGCAATGAATGCACAATTTGCCAAGGCAATGTCTAAGTCAATTTACACATTTCTGACTTTAGCTCTCAGGTTGAGACCCGGAAGGAAATGAATATAAAACAGAAATCAAAGATAATAATAATAATAATAATAATAATAATAATAATAATAATAATAATAATAATAATATAAAATATATACTATAAAATATATATATATATATATATATATATATATATATATATAAAATGTTCTGTGGAAAATATCATGAAGTCACTTCAAAACTGTTTGTTTGGGATCCGGAAGAAAATGTGTATACAACAGAAATCAAAGGAAATACTACTACTATTACTACTACTACTACTACTACTACTACTAATAATAATAATAATAATAATAAACGAATATAAAATGTATATACTCACAGACATAACAAGATATCGACATATGTGCACTGGAAGATATGCAAGAAGCATAAAATCAAAACCACTGAGAGATGATATGGACACCAACCAGACACAAAATAACGATGTAACTATCCTCTGGGACATGCCAATTCAAACTGACAGGGAAATAAAAGCCAACAGACTTGATATTATCATAAAAGACAAGAAATTCCGGAACTGTATGCTTATTGACATAGCAAAACCATCTGAGAAAAACACCTCCATGAAAATTATCGAGAAATTGTTCAAATGCAAAGACATGGAGATCGAGATTATCAGCATGTAGGGAATGAAGACTGAGACTCTATCAATAGTTATCGGAGCTCTGGGCCTCGTTGGAAAAGGAAAGGACAATTTTATTAACAGTGTCCCAGGCAACATCAACATACAAGTTGCCCAGAAGATCGTCCTAGGAGGAATATCCCATATACCAAGAAAAATGCAATCAATTAAATGACAATTCTCCTATAAGGCATGAGGACCCTAGTTTGGACCTGGCTGTACAGGATACAAAGTAGGAAATATGACATACACGAATGATAATGATAATAAAATGATACGGGAAAAAATATAAAGATCCTGAAAAATTACAGAAAAAAGGTAGAAATCTCAGCACAGCTTTGATAGATTACCGTAAAGCCATTGATAGTGTGCCAAACTCTTGTATACTTAAAGCTTTGGAAATGTACAAAATCTCCACGATTATAGTAAATTTCCTTAAATATAACATGAAACTGTGAAAAACTACATTATACGTAAATCACACCAGAGATACTGCCACTTCAAACTGTTTGAATATCCAACGAGGAATCTTTCAAAGAGATTCCCTGTAGCCTCTTCTATTCTGGTTATCCTTCGTCTCTCTTTTGCATAAACTAAACAGTAATGGATACAAAGTGAAAAAGAAAAACTTTAATCACCTAATCTACAGGGATGATATCAAACTCTTTTCTCACATATTACGAAGAGACTTATCTATGCAAAATGTGTGTGATCTTAGATTTTTTTTTATTTTTATTTTTATTTTATTTTTTTTTACAAAAATGATCAGAGGAAAACGTCAGGAAGCCATTTCTGACCTTAAGTTTCTGGTTGGGACCTGGAAAGAAATGAGAAGACCCCATAAATCAATGGAAATAATAATAATAATAATAATAATAATAATAATAATAATAATAATAAAGTTGTCAAAATACAAGAACCTTGAAATAGAAATCTCGAAAATGTGGCATATGGGAACATCAACAATCCCTGTTGTAGTTGGAGCTCTAGGACTGGTTGGAAAAGATTGCAGTAGACTAATTGAAGGGATTCCTGGAAGTCCATGCCTCAAGGAGATACAAAAAATTGTTCTGTCAAGTCCAGCCCACACTTTACGAAGGGCTTTATCTATGTAATTTTTGTCAGTGGAAAGTGTCATGACGCCATTTCTAACCTTAGGACCCTGGGCGGGACCCGGAAAGAAATTTGTAAACACCAGAAATCAAAGAAAATAAAAATAAAAATAATAATACTAATGTAGTTATTATATCCCCTTAAGACTGAATGTCAGGGTTGATATATTGGGCTTCGTATATCTGTATCCGAGCGTCATTTTCTTAGTGTATTTCTCCACCCCCGTCTCTCTCTCTCTCTCTCTCTCTCTCTCTCTCTCTCTCTTTACAATCAATAATAAAAATGATTATGACGATGTTGATGATGCACTAAAATGAAAAGGAGAAGTCGTTAATATTATAATACTTGTTATGATATTGTGGTGAACCCAGAAGTTTAGAAGAGACTTGTGCAGAATGTGGAGATAAAATCAGTGATTATTAAAATTATAAATGGGATCGATGATAGCATTATAATCATTTCTAGTTTTGGTATCTGTAGTTTCACTGATAGCCAAATGATGAAATTTCCTATCCAAATTGTTTGCCCCTTTCAAATAACACATCTGTCAGAAAAGATATTTAGTTTAAATACAGGTGTCATAAGAATGATTTCAAAGAAGCGCACATTTCTGCTTCTGCAGGAATTCTTGCAAGACGGGAGAATCAGATACAGATGATCATTTCAATTTCATCTAAATTTCAACATATTTTTCGAAAATATATTTAAATCTTTCAAAATCATTCTTTTGTTTCCAAGACATTTGCCTCAAGTTCAGTAACATTAGATAATTATTTGATATTTTTAGGACTTTATTTATTGTCTCCAACTTTATGATTTTTACTACTCAGAATAAGGGAGGGGTTTTCCAGGAAGTTTAGGTGGGAAATGTACTACTCCAATGCCTTATTTTAAACAATGAATTTGTGTGTGTGCTTAATGTCACACGCACAAGTAAGCAATTCACACACAACACAGACATACGCATGTACGTTACATAGTCGTGTCTTAAGGCGAAGCAGACAGTGTTTGACGGACACAGAATCAGCTCTTCTTTTATAGTATAGATTACTATTATTAATAATAATAATAATAATAATAATAATAATAATAATAATAGTGTGCTTAGATGATAAATTATCCCTTCACTGGGACATTAGTTGGCCCGTTTATCTCATCGTAAAGTAATTTGTGCCCTCAAGTCTAATGCAAATACAATAAATCATTTTTAAATGTTCAGTGACACAGACACGGAGATACACAGACAGACAACAGTGACACATGCACGCGCACAAGCACATTGGCTCTCCTCCAAATGCACATACATATATACACACAAATGTTCAGCCACTTACACAAACACCGACATAGCACATACAAAAACACCCCACTTACATTCTCGCCCGCACTTAAAAAACGCACTAGCCAAAAAACGCAACCGTTACTAATCATTTCTACCAATCTGCAATTTCTTCAGCCGTTATTAAATTAAAATCACCATATAAATTAAACAAAGGATTACAATTTTTACCTGTTACATATACAGTCACCAAAAAAACAAACAAATAACCAGCTTTAAATATAACAAATAAACCCCAATAAATAATTTAATAATAATTTTTACCTATCATAATTTTACACAAACCCCACCACACATATATACATACATGGAAAATTTGTAGCAAATATTTTCAAGCATATCTACATTCACATAACGAGACATATCTTCACACACAATGTGTATAACAAAAATAACGGGGACAGACGCGTATGTATATGTATATGTGTCTGCATACATCATAACAAAACACACACTCTCTCTCTCTCTCTCTCTCTCTCTCTCACAAACTCTCTCAAATATATATATATATATATATATATATATATATATATATATATATATATATATATATATATATATATATATATATATATATATATATATATATATATATATATATATATATATATATATATATATATAAACACATACAAAATATATTTGGACATACAAAACATACAAAAATATTTGGACATATACAAGAATACTTTGGCACCTCGCCGTGGTGCAACGGTTAGCAAACATATCTTGCTTGATCAGTTACGACTGAGTAGAGGGTTCGATTCTCACTGAGTTCACCATAATTTCGGCCTTGCACCACATATAAGCTACGCATGGAAAATCGTTGGGCATCTCGGCATGGTGCAATGCTTAGCAAGGATGACACTTTAGCGTGTCCTTCCGATCAGTGTATCCTATCACCACATTTGTATCCTACATTATCTAACGTAAGGTGAAAAGGAAGAAGGGATGCCATTTATTGTTGTATTATAAAACTTTAAATAAAAATAAATTATAAAATAGGAACCTTCACTAAAAAATGATAAAACAAAATATTTAAAATAAAAACATTCTGAATATAAAATGTATAATTATAAAATTATGTTTCAAGCGCTCATATAATAACAGGTTCTGTTGTTACTTTTATATTTACCACCAGTCTTTTAAGATCTTTAGAATTTAAATTTGACTTTCTCTTAGATTTTTTTTTTTATCCAAGTATGGTGACATATTTTCATTGTCGTAGGTTTGGTCACCAAACTACGCAGGATGTAAGCTTTGATTTTCAATGCCCCAAAAATCTTTAAAAAGGGGTCCTTTCCTTAGCTGCATATTATGTGCATTGCCAACGCTACATACATTTTTTAATTCAGAGTTCTCTTTCTCCTTAACCGGTTGCCACCCACGGCTATAGAACCCACTCTGTCCTACTCTTTACCTATAGCTGGGGGGAGAAAAGTTGGATTCATACCTTTTCCCCAGTCTATTTGAATTTTACCTGGCCAAAATGTTGTTTCTATAATAAATGTTTAACGACATCCATTGGATACATCTCTCTCTCTCTCTCTCTCTCTCTCTCTCTCTCTCTATATATATATATATATAATTATTTATTTAAAAATATGATTCCAACACGCTACATTAGAGTTCTCATGTTTCAAAACAAGAGCCGAAAACTTCAATATAATTATTTGAATTAAATTGAATTAAAGTACAAAGCTCTGTTCCATCTTCAAGCGAAATTTTGTTTGGAATAACTTATTTCTGAAATTTACTTTTGCTTATTTAAATTTGCTTATAAAACACGTAAATGGATACAATGTTCTCTGGAACGCTGTGGAGCACCGTCATCGATTTTCTCATAATTTGTTTTCGCGACTCAAATTGTTTCTCTTTCAGTGTGGTTTTCGGATTAATGAAGAGCCAGAAGTCACACGCTACTAATTTGGGTGAATAAGGACCCTGTCGAACAAGTGGTGTATTTTTATTGGCCAAGAAAGTTTGGATTATGTGGGCAGAATGAGCGTGCAATAAAATATAGTCAAATATACTCCAGTATTATTTAGCAAAACGAATCGCTATCTGGGTATCTTCGGGTGCCGATTTTTATATGATATCATAATAACTGCTTCTCCAACAATTTAGAAATGTAATTAATGCAAGACAAAATAATAATAACGTAAAACTTGAATCAAGAATTGACTCTATAACCTGTAATGATTGTCACACGGAATACATAGAAGTAACATCGAGGAATTTAAATAAAAGTGAGTATGAACATAAAAGAGATCATTTACAAAACAACACACTCAATATATTAGCCGCTCACCGTAACAACTCTGGTCATAATTTGATTTTAAAAATGCTAGTTTAATTAAAAGAGAAATCAGTTTACTAAAATGAAAATGTATAGAAAGTGATGTGATTGCTAGATCACCTTCGGTAAATCTGCATCCAGGTTCTTACAACATTTCACCTTTCTTTGCAGATCTTTTATGTTCACAATGTGGGATATTTAATAACAAAAATGTTAAAAAGAAAATCAGCAAAGGCAAACACATAGGGTAACTGAATGGAATCAGTTAGACTGCAAATCCGAATAAAAAAAATTAAATTTCAGGTTTCCTCTCGGTACCTCAAATTTCATTGTTTACTCTTGGTACATAACCGTCACGGACGCTCGTGTTTTTCTATCACTCCTTCCTCCTCCAGCGGGTATAACAATCCTATCAAGATAATCATTACTTTAGTTCAGTGTTTCTTAAACTTTTTAAATAACAGCACACCTCGGCGCAAATGTAAATAGCATGGCACCCTTAGCAAAGTTTTTAAAGATACATTTAAATGTTATCAGATAAAAACCTACTTTTTTTAAATACGCGCACAAATATGAACTTACTTTATTTCAATATTTCGATTCAAGCTATTTCTGCAGCTTATTGAGTGTGAAACTTGTGCCTGGGGTGTTTTTTTTCGCGATTTCTTCAATGCTTGGTCAAATGTGCGAGAAGCAGAGCCACATTTCTTCTTCAATTGAGGGTAGTCTTTCTCGCTTCTTATATTTTGATGTTGTTTCGGATTGCGAAGCCAAATTCACATAAATAAGAAGTAGAAAATTGCAATAAAACTGTTGAAGCCTTTTTATCTAATGTAAGATATTCTTTTTGCATTGAAATCCAAAATGAATCAAATCCAATATGTATGCCATTACAACAATATTTTGCGGCACACTTAAGAGGATCGCGTAGCACACGACGGTTGACAAAAGTGATTTAGTCCAATGAAGCCCAAAAAAACGAAACGCATTTCACATTTTTGAACTTTGTCATTAATTTGACCATTTATACATATATATATATATATATATATATATATATAATTTGACCATTTTATATATATATATATATATATATATATATATATATATATATATATTCTCTCTTTATTACGTTTTGATACGAAACTGCAGATATCAAAAATTTGAAAGATCTATGACAGGAAAAATTTCGCTTGAACGTATGAAATTTGGTCTTGCCTGGACCACTGTTCTTCCTGACCAATCGGTAAGGCGTGACGGGCTAAAGGGTAGCTTTATCTGGTCCTGAGGGACTCATATCCGATTCGATTCCAGGCAGAGACCGCAATTTTTTTTTCTTGAGCATCCAGGCCGGTAGTCGAAAATAAATAAATATACTGTTTAATAAAAAAAACGGAGCGCCTACTCAAATACGTGTACCCACTAAAACAACATTTAAAGTGATATATATATATATATATATATATATATATATATATATATATATAGTTGCCCTTAGCTCCTCCAGAAACATAGAAAGCAGGTAGGCCGTTTAAACAATATTATCTTCCGGCTCCTCATATCACCTGATGCTAAATATGTCGATGGCGGTTGGTAAATAGTATGATAAATATGGAGACAGTATTCAGAAATTTGCTAAGAGGAAGAGGAATTTCAATCGATGAGTGTTTCATTTGGTGTGCGCGGCAGGACTTCATGGTGGATTGTCTTCTTCAGCGGAAGAGGAGACGGTATTGGTGATGGGAGTCGAGGACTGAAATATCCGGCAGACATACAACGACACAGTGTTTGTGTTACTCTTTATATGAACAGAAACAAATAAACAAATTCGTGGATTTTCTAAAGAAAATTAGGTTTACAGCTTTTTGTTGGTGGCGGCATCTTATTGCTGTTGTTCAAGTAGAAAAAAATAAACAAATACCCCCCACCGGAAAAATATAAAAAAATTCTCTTACGACATAAATCGGTTTAGAACCGGATTCTATGATCAGATATCAAGAAAAACAATTCCCAAAATGGAATATTACTGCAACATCTGGGCTCAATCCTCACTTTCCAGCTTTAGAATTCAAAAGCGTCCGTTCTATCTTTGGCTGGCTGGAGACTTATCTCAGAAATATAAACACTAGTTTGAGTGTTTCTCGGGCCTTGTATTAGGTGAAGTTTGAAAATTGCTTCTTCTGATACAGGACAAATAACCACTTAGAATTTATTTACGAAGATTGGTAAGTCTGGCTTTTTGGGCGCATCTGCATGAAGGAATGAATAACAAAAATGTATTACTATATTTACTACTGAATTGAGTAATATATCCTCTCTAGCTGCTCCTTATTTGTGGCCTTGTGTCAAACGACTTTAGTCTTAGTAAGTGACTCTAAAAGACGCAATTAGTTCCTTCTATTTTCTTTATTATGGTTTAATCATCCTCCACATTTCAAAAACCACTGACGTCATTGTTCTAATCTTCAGCCTATATCATCACGACCACGACCGCTCCTATGCCCATTAATAACTGAAAATAATAATAATAATAATAATAATAATAATAATAATAATAATAATAATAATAATCCCAAAATAGATTTGAAATGTTTTGGGTCATTCGGGACGAAGAGTCGGAAAGTTTCTTTTTTCTTCTCTTTAGGGAACGTTTTATTATCCGACAAATCGAGGAGGAGATTCGATAGCCCACAATCAAGAGGGCAGAGTGAACGCCCTTATTATAGTCAGGAACATTTGATAGTCATATCTTTAACGGCGAACAAAGATAGGGGAAATGTCTCCTCCCTCTACAAAAATGAACATTGTTTGCAAAATTCGAGAGAATGGGGACTTTTAGTCGATATCTGAATGGTATTTGCGGACTCAAATGGTATATTTAATGTCCGGCGTCTAGGCTGTGCACGAAAAAGGGGCTTCGAAATATGTCACTGCGACCGGAAATATACTCTTGTCCCGAAATATAAAAAAAAAAAAAAAAAAAAACGGCCGGGTTTTAGATCGGCAGGGACAGAAAAGCAAAAATCCGGGATTGAAAAACAAAATGATGCCAGGCTAATTTATCTGATTGAATTCATTGTTTTGGTTTGTTTAACTGAAACATTTTTTTCAAAGTCTGCGAAATTTTATGTTCTTCCTCATCAGTATTCTTTGTCATCTGAAACTGACTTTCTTTAAAAGATATTACTCATCTTTAATATTTTTTATATCTGCGCCGAAATTTAATTTTTCTTTATTTGTTTTTTTACGGCTTATCAACTCTTTGTGGGTTACTTAAAGCAAAAGGATATTTTTGGAAATGTAACAATAATACTTTTCTTTTCTTTTTGTTTTGGCACGTGATTTACCAGTTATTTTTTAGAATAGTTCCCTTTTACAAATTCTACTATTTAACCTATAGTTGGGGGGATAAAGCTTCATACATTTCTAAAGGGTATTTACGTAACGGACCAGACTGTAATTCAGCTCTACGATTTCTCATTCTGAGCTGTTATATATTATCTCACCCTCACATCGAAACACACATAGAATTTAGTCTACCGTTGTGCGTGAGTTCATATAATGGTTAGTCTTTGTTGGTACACATTCCAGAAATTTCAATCTATAATACTCCCCTTTTGTAGTTTATATTTGAATTGGTTCCCGATCTAGATTCTATAAGTCTCAGTCTTCGATCTTAACCTTTGTTACAACTCAATTTAACAGGCTTTCTAGATTTAGTGAGTGCTTCTTTTGAATGTCCGATTTCTCTATATTTTTAATTTTCATATTTGTGACTTGTGAAGCGACTTTTAACATGTGTTACGTAACATGTCCACTTGAATAGAATAAATATGTTTATGTGCCGAGTTTCTTCAGGACGTAGGTCCTCCACGTCTTCCAGTTCCTTGTAGCCCTTAATAAGTTTTGTCTTTTTGATATTTCTCCCAAACCCCGTTCTACTATCCATTTAATCAGGCTCACCAAGTAAAACATTCTGTTTTCCTCTTTCCGTATTTCCCTTAATCTGTCCTGTGAGTATTAGGTTTGCCAAGCCCTCCTTCTTCATTACGTACCCCAGAAAATTCAACTGCTTCTTCCTAGTGTTAAAAATGTTCTTTTTATTTCCATTTTTTTAAAACCTAGTCATTGCTAACATGTTCGATGTATGGTATCCTCAGCATCCTTCTGTAGGACCACATTTCTGTTGCTTTAAGCTTCTTCTCAGACTGTTCAGCATTCACTGCTATACAGAAAGACAAATATCACGTGACAGTTTAGTACTCTTTGCTTTGTTTCCAACGAACTTTTCCTGTCTCTTAATACTCTGCTTAGCAAGGCATCTTTGGCCATTTCAATCCGTCTTCGGATCTCAGTGTCACACTTTCCATCTTCTATTAAAATACTTCCCAGATGTTTAAATTTTTCTAATTGTTTCATTTTAATTTGTAATTTGCATTTTGGAGTCATCGTTTTGCTAAAAATCATGCATTCTCTCTTGTAGCTTATATTTAGTCCTTTTTTCTCGCTTTCCTTCGTTACTTTCTGTAAGGGTTTTTTAGCTTATTTTTCGTGTTTGCTATCAACACTGCGTCATCTGCATATCTTATGTTGTTAAGATTGGCCACCAGCAACAAATCCCGGCAGGACATTTTATTCTCTCAGAATTGCCTAGATGCAACCATTTTTGTCCCTATTCTGCTATCCTTTTGTTATGTGAGTTACTCGCTGCTTCTCCTCTCTTCTCTTGCCTTCATTATGCCCTGTGAGTGTTACATTCTCTAGGCCTTCTTTCCTCACTGCATATCCCCAAAATTCCAACTATCACTTTCTGATGAAGAGTATAAACTGACATATGTCTCTTATTTTCCTTAAAACTTTCTCGTTTGTCATATATTCTGTCCATAGTTTACATCGCAATCAACCATTCTTTGATTTGTTTCTAAGGAAGTTTTCCTATACCTTAATACTTTTCTTAGTTTCTGAAAGATATGTTTCTCTGTTATTATGACCTTACGATTTTCAGTATCATATTTTCTGTCGTTTGTTACGACACTATCCCTGTTGTTGAATTTCTGGACTGCTTGATACTATTCGGATCACCATTTCTACTCTATTACTATTCAGATCGCTATTCTATACTCTATTGACAATACTGTTTCTCTGTTAAGATTACTATACGAGCGAGTATTATCGAGCAATGTTATTAGTGCGAGATTATTCGAAGGCGTTTGACACCAGCATTGTTCAACGGCGTACTACAGCGATTATAAAGTCTCTACTACAACGAGCATTACGAAAGTGACAATGACTATTCGTTGACATCAGAAAGGTGGCAACGAGTGTTCGTTGACATCACAAAACAACCCTAACACTCGCAAAAATAGGATCCTTCATAGAATTCAAAATAACACAACCCTAAAACTCACATCCAAACATTAAAATTCTCATGGGTGGAATATTTTAAGAGCAACAGGTTTTGATTTGGATTTTCTTTTTTGAAATATCAAAATATAATTTATTTTTAATTAATATCATTATTGGTTTCTATGTCTTGTGAATTTCATTTTCTTCCCTCCGATTACCGACGCCATTTTATTTATCCAGTAGTCGCAATAGTAGTCACAAATTGTTTTCTTCTTTGAGATTAAAGATTTTTTTTCATTAACTTTAGTTTCTGTCATTTTATTTATTTTTTATTTTAGTACAAACCGAAGACAACGTCACTTATTAGGGTCAAAGAATTTCCCCCCTCCTTCTCGGGTTAATATTTTCGTTTTTTCTTCCCTCCTCCACTTTCATCATGTTCTTCTTCCTCTTCTTCTCTCGGTTAATTCTTTCATTATTTTACTTGCTTCTCCTACTTCTTTCTCTTTTTCCTTAATCTTTTCCTTCTATTTTGCGGTTTCACCTTTTTCTCTTCCTTCACTTCTTCTAATTTTCCTACAATTCTTTTCATTTATATCTTCTTCCTCTTCGTTTCATGTTAATTTTTGTATTTCTGAGTTTGCCTTTCTCTTCTTTTTTCTCTTCTTCCTTCTCCTTTTCTTTTTCCTTTATCTAAATGCTGGCTTCACCTCTCTTTTCTTCCTCCTTGTTATTTTTATCTACTTCATTTTCCTTCTTTCTCTTCTACATTCTCCACCTTTTTCTTTTCTTTCTCCTCATTGTATTTTTCATCCTCTTCTTCCTTTTCCTTTGCTTTTGTTTCTCCTTCATTTTTCTTTTTCTTCTTTTTCTTCTTCTTCTTCTTCTTTACTTCTTCTGTTTTCTTCTGTTTTTTCTTCTTTTTCTTCTTTTTTTTTCATTGCCTTCTTTCATTTTTTTTCTTCTTCCTTATATCTTCTTTCTCTATTTCTTTTCCTTTTCTTCTTTGCGTAATATTTTACGTTGTTCGTTTTTCTCTGCGTCTCCCCCCTCTTCCTTGTTCCCTTTCCTCCTCCTCTTCCTCCTCCTCCTTCCTCATTTCTTTTACTCCAATTTCTCGGCGTCGTCTCTCATTTCCTTATCCACTTCTGCTTTTTCTTTTATCTTCTTTGTTGCCTTTATTTCCTTCTCTTCCCCTATTCCTTCTCCTCTTCTTTCTCTCCACTCTCTTTTTCCCCCCTCCTTCTCCCCCTCATTCTTACTGCTTTAGCCTATCTATTCTCTCTTTTATTTCTAATCCACATTTTTCTTCGTTTGAACTCCTTCACGCATCTCTTCGTTTCCCAAGCGCATTGACCCCTCTACCAGCCCTTCCCGATAGCCCTATTCCTATCAGCAAGACCCCCTTCCTGTACCGCGACCAGGGCAGCTCAATCACCGTCTGTCAGTTACATTCAGTTCAAAAATGGAAACACCAGATGTCGCTATAATAGCCAAACACAAAAATCCCCACCTCTCATACCACAAGGCTATCAGGGACGTCTAGTCACGGAGCAGTGGTTAGCCAGATTGTCTTGTTTATCATTGCAACTGGGTAGTGGGTTCGATACTCACTGGCCGCCACATATTCTGACAGCGCCTAATAAATGGCTACATAATCTCTTCTTTGTTTTATTCACGTACATATACATTTGCCCACACAAACATAACGCACACATTAAAAATCTATCCTCACATACACATATATGCATACACGTGCACTAGCTTAAATCCGCATACAAAAACATATATCTACACTCATACATATACACTGAATTCTATCCACATGAGTTGCCCTCAGCTAAGTTTGATAAATATCCCGAAAAAGGATTTTCCTAGCGTAGCTTAGATGTGGCACGAGGCACCCAGTGAGGATTGAACTCACTACTCAGACGTACTTGTTCTAGCAAGACAAGCTTGCTAACCATTACACCGCCTCTAGGTCCCCAAATGTTGATTTTCTAAGCCCGGCTTAGATGTGGTACAAGGCCGATAGTAGGGGGCACCCAGTGAGGGTCGAATTCACTACTCAGTCGTAATTGTTCTAGCAAGACAAGTTTGCTAACCATTACACCATCTCGGGGTGCCCAAATATGCCGACATAAACTTATATATAGGTACCTTTTAAAAATTACTTTTGTTTACGTTTTGGGATACGAAACTGAAGCTAGCAGATATAAATTCGTAGAAGTTCTAACGAGAAACCTACTTTCGTTAAAAAGGTAATTCAAACCTCAGCCTGGCAGGCTAGTCTTCGTGGCCGAATTGGTAAAGGCACACTTTGGCTCAATAAGTGATTTCACTGATGGGAAAAACAGTTGGGAAACTTCGGTGTCAGGGCGTACACGCTGTTTCGGTTGGTTTTTTTTATTACATTTTTAAGGAGCTTCACAAACCTGCTTGGCTATCTTCCTAGAAGAAGGATCTCCCCACACCTGAAAAAAAAAAAACTAAAAAAAAACAAATAAAAAAAACGGAAATTCTAGTAGACTTAATATCATCATTCCATTTAAGTATAATACCCAGTAATAACTCCAACACATTGTATATAAAATGCGGTTTTGGGAAAAGTTCAGAATCAGAGCGTATAAGCTGTTCCGATTGACTTTATTTTTATTACATTTTTAAGGAGCCTCACAAACCCTCTCATGGAGCTTCAAAAAATTTGACTTTTGAGAACTTAATACCAACATCCCAATTGTTGACCAGAAATAATAAGACAATCATTAAACAAAGAGAGTAGAGAGACTGTCTTTAAAATTAATTATAATATTACTTTCATAGTATTAAGGAGTAATGTCGAATAAAAAAAAAAAAAACTTTCAAAAAATTACCTTTGTTTACGTTTCGGAGCATGAAACTGAAGCTAGCAGATATAAATTCGTACAAATCATTACGAGAGATATGCCTTCCTTAAATAGGTAATTCAAAAGGTAATTCTGACAGGATAATGTCAAGCTGGTCTCCGTGACACACTTAGAAGAGACATACTTTGGCTCAATAAGTCGTTCTTTGATGGTCAAAAATTGATGCAGTTTTGATTTCTGTCAGTCGTAGAATTTTTCTTTAGTAGGACTCATGAATTTAGGCGGCTTGTTATTAACTTCACTGTTTAATAAAATTAAAAAAATAAAATAAGGATAGCAATTCAAACACGTGTACCTTCTAAAAATAATGTTTAATAGTAATAAGAACTAATGTCGGATAAAAAAAAAATCTTTCAAAAAAATTACTGATATTTACGTTTCGGGATACGAAACTGAAGCTAGCAGGCATAGATTCGTAGCAGTCTCAAGGAGTAACGTGCTTTCGTTAATTAGTAAATTCAAGCCTCGAGTCTTTATGGCAAATCTGGTAGAATCACACTTTGTCTGAAAAAGTGATTTTGCCTGTGGTAAAAAAAAAAAAAAAAATATGCAAATTTGATCTCTGACTGAGGCTTATTTTTTTCTTTAGACGGCCTTCTCAATTTAGTCAGGTTTTTATTAATTTTACAGTTTGATAAGATATAAATAAAAACAAGGAGTAAGAGTTCAAATACGTGGACCCACTAAAAGTAAGACTTATAGTAATAAAATATATAGTTACCCCTCAAAAAAGATATACATAAGGTTTAAAATACATTTTAATAATCTTTCTTGAAGTTTTTTATTGAGTTGAACTTCAAACTAAAAGATTAAATTTAATATTTCTAATAGACCAAATAATTTGCTATGTTTAAAACTGAATTTAAATTTATTGGAATTATTTTTGTAATTATCAGTAAAATCGTTAAAATCTTTCATATCAACAAATCTGTCAACATGGCATAATTCTCTTTTTAAAAAATCTTTCAAAAATAAAATTTACTATGAATTATGAAAATTTATTTGAAAAATATTAGGTAATTTAAAGTTTAATTAATCTGAATTAAAACAAGTATTACTTTTAGTTTAAAATATCACAGAAACGGTCGGTGTTTTTATAAGGTGTTGACACATCTATCGATAACCGGATGCTTGCGAGATTTGTGTATTGGTAAATAACTTACATGAATAGGACATAAACGCCTTTTTTTTTTTAGATAACTTTAGCTAACCAGTAATTTTTAAAAAATGAAAATATTTTAAGTATTCTAATATTTTATTGAATTTTAGTTACGTTAGTTTACGAGAACACTTGTTGAAGAAATGTTAGAAAATTATGAATATTTACTAAACTAACTGTTCTTATTTTCTAATAATGTTTTACACGGACGTACGTACTTACAAAAACTGACACGTTTATACACACATAAGTGTCTGACACGCCTACATGCTCTTTTAGAAAATGATATATTATATATATATATATATATATATATATATATATATATATATATATATATATTATATGAATGATTGCCCTGAAACGATTTCAGACAATGTCATCACTTTACCCATCCACATATATAGTCATATCGGTTGAAGTCTTTTAGTCTCGCTATGATCTTACATTCTTTTGCACAGATGTGGCAACGTTGGTCACCTCTTGCATTAGGTGTTATAGTAAAGATTTTGTGAATTTCCACCAAAATACACCCATAAATCCATAGGACAAAATACACCCATGAATACATTGGACAGTATGTTTTTAAAATTCTGAATCAGTTTTGTTGTGTATGCTGCTGAGATTAGTTTTCCATTAAAATATTTTTTTCGACAATGTCAGCAAAAGGATGAGATCAAAATGCGAATTACAGGTCGTGGATTCTAAAATCAAACAAGTGCAAATATTTCAATATCTGGGAAGTGCGACACTAAGATCCGAAGACGTATTGGGGTCGCCAAAGATGCATTCCAAAAGCTAAGCAGAGTATTAAGAAACAAGAAAAAATCGTTAGAAACAAATCAAAGAATAGTTAAGTGTTACGTGATATCTGTTCTCCTTTATAGCAGCGAATGCTGGACAATCTCATCAAAGATGAAGAAGAGACTTGAATCAACAGAAATGTGTTTCTACAGGAAGTTGCTGAGGATGTCAAGGACCGAACATGTGTGCAACAGAGAGGTTTTGGAGAAAATGGAAACAAAATAGAAACATATACTTAACATCAGGAGGAGGAGGAGGCAATTGAAATTTCTGGGGCAGGTAATGAGGGGCAGGTAATGAGGAAGGAGAGTTTGGAAAACTTAATACTCATGGGACAGATTAAGGGAAAGAGGAACAGAGAAAAGCAGCGTTTTGCCTTGATCAAAACGAGGCTTTGGGAGAAATAACACAAAAAAAATGTGCTACAAGGGACGAGAAGATGTGGAGGGCCGTGATCGGGACACGGAACGTAAAAGAAGAAAAAGACTAGTAAAGCCATTGTTACGACGTGTTTGTTCAATAGGTAGGGAAATAAAATCCGTTAGATCAACTCTGTTTCCCCCTGTCACGGAATCTCATCGCTTACAAAAATTGGCACGTTTATACACACACAAGTGTATGACATGCCTACAGGCTCTTTAGAAAGTGATATTATATATGCATGATTGCCCTGAACCGATTTCAGGCAATGTCATCACTTTACCCATCTACAAATAAAGACAGTTCAGTTGGAGCCTTTTATTCGTGCTACGATATTACATCCTCTGTCTATATTCCTGAGATGAGGTATTATGTACGTTATTTACATTATTCGGACTATTGTCCTCAACTTTGTCGCCATATTTATTACAACGTTTCGGCCGTTGTATGCCCCGGTCTTCTTCAGGTGGTTGGAATGTCGAACTGAACCCTTTATTTCGATCACTGGGGTAGACTGTTCTAGTTCCACATGCCATGTTTGATGGATGTCAGTTATCAGTTATCTCCTGTTAATTTTCCCTCTGAAAGTTCTCCACTGCCTTAATGGGGTATTGAACTCACACTCTTTGGGTTCTGTCACTGGATCTAACCATCGCCTTTATCCACTGTGCCTAGAATAGTCTACCCCAGTGAGCGAAATAAAGGGTTAAGTTCGACATTCCAACCACCTAAAGAAGGCCGGAGCGTACAACGGCCGAAACGTTGTAATAAATATGGCGACAAAGATGAA
Source organism: Acanthosepion pharaonis (assembly GCA_903632075.3). Taxonomy (NCBI): domain Eukaryota; kingdom Metazoa; phylum Mollusca; class Cephalopoda; order Sepiida; family Sepiidae; genus Acanthosepion; species Acanthosepion pharaonis. The sequence goes on from CAHIKZ030002001.1 coordinate 478,245, forward strand.
GACAATAGTCCGAATAATATAAATAATGATATCACATTCTCTTGCACAGATGTGGCAACATTGGTCATCTCTTGCATTAGCTGTTATAGTAACGTTTTTTTTTTTTCTTTTTTAATTTCCACCAAAATCCATCCACAGATCCCTGGAACAGTAAGCATTAATGGTCTGAATCAGTTTTGTTATGCATGCCACTCTGATTACTTTTGTTTAAAATAAAATAGGTCTTTTCGACAATGTGATTAGGAAAGCCATTGTTTACTCGTGTTTATTGAAGCGGTCGAGAAATAAAGATCGTCGCCATTCGTGCGAGACATTTATCTTAGACGAATTCTGTTTTTCCCTTTCACGGAATCTCATCGCTAAAGCAATAAGAGAAAGACGAAGTGGTACGACAAATGTCATAAAATTCGTCTAACGTTTATAGTTGCTGTTTAATAAGACTGTAAGGAAATGACTGGAAACAAAAGGTTAAGTGAAATAGGATTTAATCACACGAGAGACATGAATTGAGAATAAAGTAGTTCAGCTCGAAAAGCATGCGACTGAAAAGCGCTACGCCTTTACGACCCACTTTTTGCCACCGTTCCATGAGCAGATGTTCTCCTCATAGCGGAAAGACAGGTTCATGTTTCATTAATAGGTGTAGAAAAGGTTAGTCAGTTTTCCTACACAGCAAAATCGAAAAAGAATATAGCGCAAATATTATTAAAGAAACTCAGCAAACACCTACGTATAAAAGAGAAATTGCTGACAAAATAAACTTCACATGCACATGCACACACACACACACACACACACACACACACACACACACACACACACATATATATATATATATATATATTTGGTTGGATAGATGTGAGTTTGTGACCCTGGGTTTCACGCTTTAGCGATCGTCAGACAAACTGATTAATTTTTTTTAAATTTTGGGTTTATGTAGATTGCATGTATTGGTGTTATTATAGAAGGGGAAAACGTCGTCGTGATGTCATCGTGCTAACGCAAACATCGATGTATGTTCATACGCCCAATGAAGTACGCAGACATACATACACACTTGGTCGTCCGTCGGGACTCATACATATATAAATATATGTGGGCAGTTTTGGATATGACATATGTATGTATACGGGTGGTGTTGTGTCTATACATACGCATTTGTATGATGAAATTCAAAGATTGGAAGTGTAGCGAAAATTTCTCGTGAATGTCTCGTGAATGTATACATGTCATTTTTCTATCTTTCCACTGAACAAAATTTCCTCGCATGTATGTATATACGTGTGGTGGGGTTTGTGTAAAATTATGATAGGTAAAAATTATTATTATTTTTTTTTATATTTATTTTAAAATTTTTGAAAAAAAGGGTGTTTATTTGTTATATTTAAAGCTGGTTATTTGTTTGTTTTTGATGACTGTGTATATGTAACAGGTAGAAATTCGGTTTGTAATCCTTATTTTTATATGGTGATATTTAATATTTAATATGCTGGGCGAGAGAGTAGTTTGTTAATAATTATAGCGGGTCTATATGATAGTAGATGTGATGTGATAGTAATGTTGTAAGGGATTGGTAACAATGATAATATAAGTAGCTAATAGTTATTGTAAATTGGTAGAAGTGATTAGTAATGGTGGTGGTAGAATGATAAAACCATAAATGTACCGCGCATATAATATATAAATAATTATATATATATATATATATATATATTTATTTATATTTATATACACACACTTTTCATATATATATATATATATATTTATTAAAGACATTTTTATGTTTAACGTTCTTTAATAAATAAATTGTCGGACTTTGTCCATTTCTTATATATATATATATATATATATATATATATATAGAGAGAGAGAGAGAGAGAGAGAGAGAGAGAGAGAGAGAGAAAGAGAGATCTCATACTCTTCTAAAATCCAGAGTAATCATCGGTTTCTACCTAACAACGCTTAGAATTTATAAACCTCCATATTTACATGATAAAATTCTCCCACTGTCCTAATGATTTCGGAGATAATGCAAAAAGGAAAGCTTATAAAATCCACTGTTATAAAATTCGTATAACGATGATTAGTAAGGAAAATTTCTAAGCGCAACTTAGTATGGGCCACAAACTCATTTCTCAGTTGCAATGTTTCTAGAGAGGCAAACCTGAAAACCATTACACCATGTTAATGTGTCTCTCCTGGATATTAAGGCTGTCAGGAAATTACTGGAAACAAAAGGTGGAGTGAAGAAGGGTTTAATCACATGAGAACATGGATTGAAAATAAGGTTGTTCAGTGCGACAAGCGTACGAATGAAAAGCGCTACACCTTTGCGACCTACTTTTCGCCACTGTTCCATGAGTAGATGTTCTATTCATAGCGGATGGACAGGTTCATGTTCTAATAATAGGATTAAAAAAAGTCAGTCAGTCTTCCTACACAACAGCAAATATAGTCGTTCATAGCAACAGAAAGAGTCTTTGATGATCAAGTGCGAGCTCCACAGAACAATCAATTTAATGAGCCACATAAACTAATGATGAGGACAGAGCTCGAAGCAGAATTAAACCGGTGGTAGGACAAGTATAGTGCAGCTTTTTGTCAAGACTGCTGGAACAAAAATGCGATATTCCTGATTGGAATTATATCAGATATATATATATATATATATATATATATATATATATATATATATATATATATATACAAATGCAGAAGCAGTTGTGTTTTATAGGTTACGTAAAGCATTTGACAAAAAAACGACACAAGGATTTATTTGAACTGCTAGGAAAACACGATCCATTTGGAAACAATTTGGAAATCATCCAGAAATTACACTGGGAGCAAACCGCTTGCTTATGGACAGAAAATGAATTCACTAGATACACAAAACGAGAAAGGGGCGTGAGACAAGGCTTTGCCTTCTCTCCTGATTTATTCAGCCTCTAACGCGACGCTATTCTAAGGTAACCGGAGACACCACTAGGATTTATTATCGGTGGGCGTAATCTTGACAATATAAGACACGCTGTTGACGCTGTGTTGGTGGCCGACTCGGAAAGAAAACGACAGGACATCCGAGCGAGGGTTGTAAAAAAAAGCTAGAAAATGGCCTATCAACTGAAGGAAGAAAGAAAGTAGGGTCATCAGAAAGAGAAAGATTCCAAGGTGCAAGTTACAAATTGGAGATACCAACATCAGGGTGGTTCAGAATTTTAAACATCTGCCAAGAGTTTTAACGGACTAGCGAAAGAAGCGATACAAAAGTTAAACAAGATGCTGAGAAACGGAAAAAAAGTCGTTAGAATCAAAAAAAAGTGCTGGGTGTGATAACCATCCTCTAATATGGCAGTGAATGCTGATTAATCACCCCACGAAGAAAAACTCGAAGGAGCAAAAATGTGGTTATACAGAAGGATGATGAGAATTAATGAACGCAGCGTATAAGCAACGAGAAAGTCTTAAAGTAAATGGCAACAGAAAGAGCACTTATACTCAGAATCAGGAAAGGATAGCTTAAATTCCTTGAACGCATAACTAGAAAGAAGGGCTTGGAAAACTTAACCCTAGTGCGGCCAGGAGAAGCAGGGGAAAGTAGCGAGCCATTTATCAGATGAGCTTGTGTGAATGGATGTCAGAACGGGGGCTGAGAGCTTTAGCAAAGAGAGAAAAACTATTAAAACTATTAAGGGCCAAAAGGGCAAGGAAGTTGTGAAGAGCTATGATCGCTTATGTTCTGAAAGGTCGCGGCACATAGACGAGTTTGTTGATAAAGTTTCTTATGGATGCTAAGATCATTCGTTTATTCTTTTGTTTTTGTCACTTTTTTAATCGAGTTCAACCCATGCAAGGCAATAAAGCCACTGAGACACAAGGGGTTACTAGGTGTGGAAGAGTTAGAATCAGAAACGTAGCGAGATCTAAAGAAAAGCAATCAGGGGGACAGTAGATATCGATTAATATTGCATTTAAATGTTTGCAGATCAAAGTTGACTGGAAAACATGGAGCTGGAAGGGAGTTCCATAAGCGAGAAGCGTAAGAAAATAAACTGATGGCATAGAACTTACGGTTAAATCTAGCCAACTCAACTGTAAATTGGTGAGACCTCATCGCCAGTCTAGTACTGCGTTTAAATTCAAAATCTAGGTACCATAGCGAAGAGTCCATCCAAAAAAAATTACCATGAAAGTATTTATAGAAAAGGGAAGGGGAGGCAACCTTACGGCGGTGGGAAAGTGACTGAAGCCGAGATGTCAGATCAGAACCGATAATATTGCTGATTCTTCTTTGGATTTTATTAAGAATTTCTAGAAAAATAGCAGGAGAATTGAACCATATGTGGCAGCAATATTCTAAGATATGGGTAAAGGGTATGTAAGATAGATTCTGGAAAGAAAAATTGTCACGCACGACTCAGTAAAACAAATTTCTTAACAGCTGTCCTAGGAATGAATTCAATATATCTTTCCATTTCATGTCAATCCGAGAAGGCGCAGCGGGCCACTCTCCTGGGGTCAGCATCAGCCATGCTGACAGAGAGGGTTCTTTCAGATGATTAATAGAGAACAATTTAGTTTTAATTAAGGAAGCATGAAATAATCCCGATGGGGTTGGTTGTACGTTGAAGTGATCAAATTCTGATGATATTATGAGTAAAGGCATTGAGAAAATGGATATTTCTTTTTATTGATGATGAGTTTGTATGTAAAACTTGTTTTACTTTACATGTAATCATGATCTTTTGTGAGTAGGAATATATCGTTGATGTACCGGAATTTTAAGGAGGTTTTTGTCTGCTGTGTTAAAACGTTTATCTTCGAAGTGTGCCATTATATAAACACTTAGTAATAATGCCCTTCATAATAACATCGCCGATAAGCAAATAAATTATTTTCACAGACAGAACGGCGCACAGACACATATATATATATATATATATATATATATATATATATATATATATATATATATATATATATATGAGATAACGATATATATTTAATAGATATGAAGTGTAAAATGTTTACTTTTGACGCGTTTCGTCCTTCAGGATTTCATCTGACTAAATTTGTTATGTCGGTAGGACTGAACATGCGCACGACAGAGAGATGCTGGGAATTCTAGACTGTTTTTCTTTTTTTTATTTAATTTAAATGATTTCATTTATATTCTTTTTTTCTTTTTGTTTCCACCACTTTTGTCAATAGGTATCCCACACTGTAATAATAAAAGTTCTGCCAGGAATGATAAAAATGTTGAAAGAGCCCGGGTGCAAATTTACCTATTTCTAAACATTTTCAGTTTGATCAGAGTAGCATTATTTATGTCTTTATAAAAAATATATCGTTATCTCAAATATATATATATATATATATATATATATATATATATATATATATATATATATATATATATGAAATAATACCACATCCATCGGTGGTAGGGATTGTTCCAAGGATTTTTTTTAATGTAAATATATGAGAACTCAATGCATAATAATGGAAGATTTATATACAGAGCAATATAAATAATAACAAAAAGGACTTAAGTATTCATTATATAGTCAGTTATAAATTTATTTCAATAGATATAAATATAAATATATATATACCTACCTCATCAGATCGACTACATTTTATGAAATGATATAAATTCAATCAGACAATCTGATAATAAACCAGACATTTAAAAAAAATTTAAATGAAAAGATAAATGTGAAGTAGCGAAATTAACTTGACCATAATTATTTGGAGGCTAATGAAGAGAGAGAATTGAGGGGAAAAAGTGTAGGGGAGACTCCACTCTTAGATTCTTTCGAAGCGGATATTTTAAACTTTAAAAAAATTAGCTGAAGAAATTTATCTAACCAATTCCAATATAATATGAACAAAGACATTAGAAATAATAACTCAAAAAAATGTGTTGATTAGAGCTGACAAAACGAGATATATTCATAAATTTAACCTCTTCACTTCAATTATTACAAACTGTTCTTAAACAAAATCACCAATTATTAGAAACTAAACAATAAAAATACAATTTCACTAATTAAGAAGGATGCTGCTAATTTTACAAAAAGATTCAATTTTGGGAACAGAAGGGTGAAAATTCATATGAAATGTGCATATTTGCTATTTAAGGACTACAAACACAATTTCGATAACAACCAACAATCAAGATTGATCATCCATAGTTAGGTTTAATTTATAAAAATATAATTATAGAGTAATCCGCACGATACAAGAAACCTCTTGGAAAGATTCTTCCGATACAACAAAATAGTTCCATAATATCAGGAATAAAAATAAGGCCACATTTATTCAATTCGAGATTTTAGACATCTACTCCTCCATCTCCAAAGATCTCTTATGAAAAAGTATAAATTTTGCAAAGAAGTATGTAGACAATACGGATGAAAAATCCGAGGTTATCCTAGCTTCCAGAAAAAACGATATTGATAAATAATAATTCCACTTGGATTAAAAGTTACAATGATAATTTTGACGTTTTTATGAGTGCCCATGACTCCGCTCAAATAGCAGACTTAATGGGCATCTATATTTTAGACACCATTAGTAGGATTATCCTAAACAGGTTGGTTTACACAGATAATGATCTACTAATTTCTAGTATACAGAAGATTATAAGAGCTTTCAAATTCCTTTGGTTTAGAAATGAAATCTCATCTAACCTTAAAATAGTAAATTTCTTAGATATCACATCCTTTCGAACAACACCTATAAGCCGTTTCACAAAGACAATCAAACTCCTATTTATATTAACGTCAACTCTAACCACCCCAATTCAATCCTTAGACAAATTCCAAACACTGTAAACACTAGAATAGATTATCTTCTAACAAAAACATTTTCAATGAAAATCAAAAAGAAACTTTTAATGAATCCTTCAATAAGAGTGGCTTCAACTAAAAATTATTTTACCAAGAATCATTAAAAGAAAAGTAATATGACTTAACCCCACTTTCTGCAAATTCATCAAACATGAATATTAGTAAATACTTTCTTAAATTGATTGATAAACACTTTAAATAAAACAACCCGCTACATAAAAGTTTTAACAGAAAAACTTTAAAAATCTGTTATTCCTGCACGAACACTCTTCATATTATCAATATAAATAGTAATAATATATTACGCAAATTCTATAACAACTTGGTCGTTGTTATAGAATTTAAATAACAAGCCCTCTTGCAATTGTAAAACCAAAATCGACTGCTCAGTTGGAGGTATATGTAAATCTAAAAATATTGTATAGCAGGCAACCATCTTCCCAAAAGAAAATAAAAATGATAAAATGTACGCATCGGAATTTCCGCTGGGAATTAGAGATAGAGGTTATATAATCGCAGGCATTCATTCTCTGACACTTCCTTAATACACCAAACAGCTCTCTCAAAACATTTCTAGAAATTGAAAGATAGAGGCTTCACTCCACTGATCAAGTGGAACATCATCAATAAATCACAAACTCCTAACACCTACAAAAATAGATGCAACCTATGCCCGGAAAAAAAAATTCAAATAATTAAGTACAAAAATACTAGCCAGTTATTGAACCAGAGAAATGAAATCATATTTAAATGTCGCCATAAAAATAGGTGAAAATTATCATAAAAAACAGATATTTATTTTGCAAGTTAAACACTAAAAAATATATGTTTATGTTTCTAATTATAGTTGTGGCCAGTTAGGGGAACGAAAGAAAGAACACAGGAAGAAAAAAATAGATTGAACAAGTGTATTGAAATAACAGATATATACAAAGAGTGTTAGTAGTCAGCAGATAGAAGTGTCCGTCCAAACTGTCAGGTTACAATGCATCTCGACTGCCTCCCGTAGGAAGTCTCGCAGGTTGGTATTTATGAAAGGAAGAAGAGTTCATTCCCATGTAGGTAGGTACCATAACAATATGGTATATATATATATATATATATATATATATATATATATATATATATATATATATATATATGTGTGTGTGTGTGTGTGTGTGTGTGTGTGTGTGTGTGTATCGTGCACACATACATGTGTTTATAGATGTGTTTAATCATTTATGTGGATGTCATAGATAAACTTACATTATATTTTTTATTATTATCATCATCATCATTATTATTCTTATTATTTATTTATTCATCTGTTTATTATTGTATATTATTACTATCCCTACTATTGTAATGTTGATGATGTTTTTTTAAATAACGCCACTGATTCCATTTTTGTAAAAATTATTAGATACTTGTTGTGTTAAATTTTTTTTTTCCGATTTGATAACTTATCCATAAAATTCTCCCCTACCTTCCCCTGTTCTAAAATACAAACATCTCTCCCCCCCCACCACTTCTTACACTTTATTAGCGCTTACCAAATGTTTTAAGGTCAAGTTACTTTCGCTACTTCATTTTATCTTTTCATTTTTTATTTGTTTTTTATTTGTTTTTTATTTGTATTTTTTATTTGTTTTTTATTTGTTTTTATTTGCTTTTTTTTGTTTTTTTACTTGTTTTTTATATTTGTTTTTTATTTGTCTTTTTTATTTGTTTTTTTTTTAAGTCTGGTTTTGTTATCAGATTGTCTGGCTGAATTTATGTCATTTCATAAAATGTTGTTCGTCTGATGAGGCAGGAACGAATAGAAAATCTTTATAAATTTGACGTTTCGAAAATCATTTAGCTTCATAAGAAATTTTGAGAGTGGAATCATTAGGAATTATATTTAAGTTTTTAACTTCTATTTTGTTTTGTTTTTATTCTTCTGAATATTGGCGGTAGTGTTCATGTTTGTATCATTTAAAAAAAAAATTTTTTTTGTTTTCACTTGTTGTTTAAAAACTGAAATATAACTCCAAATAATGTCTGATATATAAATAGCGAAACGTGTCAAATTTATAAAGTTTTCTACTTTTTCATTATTTTATCATTATATCGAATTTAATCCATATTCTCAACTATATATATATATATATATATATATATATATATATATATATATACACACACACGAATGTAATGAGAACGAAAATAATATATACATTCTAAGGTCCACAGCATTAATTCAAAAGAGTAGAGCAATAATTATTTATTTTAATTTTTACATATGGACAAAAACAAAATTGCTTTGTCTATATGTAAAAATTATTATTATTATTGTCATTATATATATATATATATATATATATATATATATATATATATATATATATATATATATATATCTGTAAAGCTGTCTTCAATAATTCACCGAAAAAAAGCATGAAAAAAGGCCAAAAAATTAATAAAAAGGAAGTTTTTTTCGCCAAGAGGAAAGATCAAAGTATTTTTAAAAATATTTTTTTAATCTTTTCTAGCACGTTCGAAATTTTGTTTAAAAATCTTGGTTTGTTTTTACGTCATGAGTCACATAATATTTACCATTTGTTCTTTAGCAACTTTTTTTCAGTTGAAAAACACATTGATTTGGAAATTCTTGCAAAAATCAAATAATTGTCAGATTTGAATGAAACTTTCAGAATTTATTCACAAATGAATGAAGCTATTTTAGAAATGTCTTATTTTTACAAAGTCATGTTAAAATTATTTTTTTTTACATGTTACCACTCCCTTACTTAATTTTATGAAAATTCGACTTTGTGTAATTTACTGATTATATTATTTAAAAGCAGAAGACTTTGAAGAATATAAATCATCGATTTTGTTTTTGTAAATCGAATCGCGTGGCGACCCAACATTCAGCTCTGAATTGTAAAATACAAAACCCAATAAAACTAGGGCATTATTTAATCAGAAAAGCTTTCTATGGCTTTTATGAGTAATATATGATAATGACGATGAAAAATGAATTTTTAGAAGAAATTATTTTCTTTTTCTCAATTTTAAATGCAAAATATGATAAAGTTGTTAATCATTTGAAAATTAAGTTTGAAATCGTGTCTTTTTGGAAATGTAGTTACTAATAAGATCTTTTTTTACAGATCATAAATTTGAAAATCTTATTACAATCTGCGACACGAATGTATTTTTAAAATATTTTTCAATATGCAAAAAAAAAAAAATGTATTAAAAACGTTCTCTCCGAAACTATGGAAGAACATTTCATAAATAATACGTTACGTATTTCAAGCGTTGTTTCTCCTGATAGCGAGGATCGGGCCTCAGAAATTGCTTTGCTTTCCTACTAGCTAGCACGTATCAAATTCTCTGGGTGACCATCATCAGGGCATTTTCAAAATTTTTAATTCTCTTTTTTGCATCCTATTTCACTAAATATATAATTTAATTTTTTAAATATAATTCATTTATTGTTTTTTTAATGAGATACATACTGTAATTATTAATTATTTTCTCTTTTAGATTCAATTTTAGGGACGGAAACAGTGTAGGCTTTGGACATATCTTCGTTAAAAAAATACCCAAAAAATCAATAAATATTAGACTTTTGAAAGTATTTAATTTTTTAAAATTGCCGTATAGTTAAATGAGCTGATCCATTTAAAATTCGAAAATACTGTCACTTCTGTCCTTCCGTCTTATAAATTGTCCTGACGTTAGTTATCGATACATTGATGTAAAGGTCAATTCACACCTCCAAAACAAGTCACCACGGTTAGACATTCTTCTCTTATTATTCAACTAAATTTTTTCTGCCATAAAATTAAGTAATGTTTGTTTCCAATTACATTAAATAAACTTTAATTTTTTTTAATTTTCCTCAAATAACGTTTGAAAAAGTTATAATTGATTTTCACAAAATTTTTAAACGGAGAATTTAACTTTTGTTTACAAAGTTTTCGAAAATGGCGGACATGATCGATTCTATGGAAATTTTGCCGAAAAAAATTCGGACGTGCTAGGAAGGATTAAAATATGTAAAAAAAATAATCAATAAAATAATTGTCTTTCCTCTTAATAATAAGATAAGCATTTAGACCATAAAAATTGTTTATTAAGTTTGGGGAGTTTTTTCGGATACTCCTTTTTAACGAATTAGTGAAAATAGCTATATATATATTAGTAGACATTGGCTCAGGTATAAAGATAATCTGAAAAGCAACCTTTCTTACGTCAACATTCTATTCAAGAACTTTGAAGAGGTAGCTATGAAGAGATCAGTGTATCGTTCCAGCTGCCATTCAGGAATAATTCACCATCAAGAAGTAAGCATCAGTCGACGACGTGAAACACGAAAGCAAAATAAGACAGCTAACAGTGTTTCTGCTGCACATGGATATAATACATTCTCCTGTACTGTTTGTGGTCTTTTGTTCAATTCTGGAGCCGGTCTCAAATAGGCATACAGATATCGTGGCCGTCGGAACCTCATACATCGAACTCTATGGGAGAATCCATCATATATATATATATATATATATATATATATAGTCAAACCTAGTGAGCCAGACAAAGCTACCCAGGTTTCACCTAAGCGGATCGTCAGGGAAAGCTGGCTAAAGAGGCAAAGGAGAAATGCTGTTGATTTTGCCTCTTTAGCCAGCTTTTCCTAAGCATCCGCTTAGGTGAAACCTGGGTAGGTTTGTCTGGCTTACTAGGTTTATCTATCTATCTATCTATCTATATTAATCTATCTATCTATCTATCTATCTATCTAAGCCTGTTCGTCATCTATTTTACTACCAGATCACCTATCTATTTGAAGCAGCACATCTATCTCGAATCGATCGTCTTCTATCGTTCTCTCAGGCCATCCATCTCTCTCTCTCTCTCTCTCTCTATATATATATATATATATATATATATATATATATATATATATATAGATAGATAGATAGATAGATAGATAGATATTGACCAACTTTCCCGGACGTAGGTTTGTCTGGCTCACTAGGTTTATCTAGGTCTGCTCTACGGTTGTATTGAGCTCTTTTGTTAGTTAGTTGTTTACTCGTGTCGGGGTTTTTTTTTTGGGCTTCAAACCTGTATCTGTGCGATTTTTTTTCGACAGACTGTTCATGTTCCTAGCTCTTTCTTGTTTTAAAACCTTTTTCCTTCGAGATTAATTTGATTATTGGCAAATCAAAAATTCGAAGGATTTTCGAGACGAGTATAGTTACCTATATATATATATATATATATATATATATATATATATATATATATATAACCCATAAAAAATATGTACGCAGCGAACAGTAACAAACACCCCTGATAACAGACAGATGGGATGTCAACATGAAATAAAACGTGCAATCTTTATGGACAAATAAAACATTGTCTGTTATTCTGTGTGGACTATATTATCTCACTTTATCTCTCTTCCGCCTTTTCTCTCTATATATATCTCTATCTCTCTCCTCCCCCCTCTCTCTCTCTGCTTTTCTTTTTGCCTTTGTCTCTCGTCTTCCTAACCAATTCACCTAGTTTCCTGTCCTAGTGAATTCCATTTTGGGTCAGCTCAGAATATTTCGAAATGATGATGCTAATTCAATTGTCAAGCAGTGGATAATTCTGTCGACGCACTTAAGCGGCGTCTGTATTATTCCGGCAAAGTTTACCCACTGCCGATTCCGCCCCTCGGTCCCCCGGCTCATCTCGGTCTTTTGTTCTGTTGAGTGACAATTGAACGAACCATGTATAATTTGCATGATGAATAAATTGCGTTTCGTTGATGCCATTTACCGGAAGAGAGTGATTTGATCGAAGTGAAACATGAAATAAATAGTCTGAGAGATAAATAAAAAAAATATATATATATATATATATATATATATATATATATATATATATATATATATATATATGAAGACAAAAACGAAGTTTATTCTTTACCAACGCGTTTCGTCATCTGATGGACATTATCAAGGCAAATGTAAGGATTTTATTTTGCGACATATATTTGTACGCAGTAGTAAAAATATCGCTAGATTTTTAATTTTTTCAAATTTAAGAATGGTCAAAATATTATTTATGCTAACTGTAAAAGTCAAGGTAAACTATGAAGGATGCCAAGTGATTGAATGCTTACAAAACACACACATATATATATATATATATATATATATATATATATATATATATATATATATATATATAAGTTATGAAAAACTTGGTAATCCGTATGGGTAGTCCCAAGGAGGATGAAATCCGGAGAGCTCAATGTAAATCCAGAGCTACTATTTTAAAGAAAAACAGACCACTTTAAGGTTCCATTATAATAATTTATTTCACCAGAGCCCTTTAAAAGGACGCCGGATCATCAGATAGCACTTCAAAAAAATGAAATAAATTATTATAATGGAACCTTAAAGTGCTCTGTTTTTCTTTAATACATACATACATACATACATATATATATATATATATATATATATATGTGTGTGTGTGTGTGTGTGTGTGTGTGTGTGTGAAAATATATAAAAAATAGGAAGGAACTGGTTAGGTAAATAATCTAAAAGTCCCTTAGTATTTTAGTTATTATTTTTAAAAAATAGTGCTCGATACAAAAGTAGAGCATAAATATAATTATTTATTTAAAAATATGATTCCAAATCGCGGCATAAGAAGTCTCATGTTTCAAAACAAGAGCCGAAAACTTCAATGTAATTATTTGAATTAAATTGAGTTAAAATAAGCTCTGTTCCATCTTCACGCGAAATTTTTTTTGGAAGCTTCCAAAGATTAAAAAAAAAATTTCGCTTGAAGATGGAACAGAGCTTATTTTAACTCAATTTAATTCAAATAAATTATTGAAGTTTAACTTTTTTTGTTTTGAAACATGAGATTTCTTATGTCGCGATTTGGAATCATATTTTTAAATAAATAATTATATATATATATATATATATATATATATATATAAATAATTATATATATATATATATATATATATATATATATATATATATATATATATATATATATATATATGATGGGTTGTGAAAGGTTCTCCGACCAAAACGCTTTTTCACAAAACTATCTGTTTTTTTGTCACTTGTTCAAATATTTGGAATAATCATGACCAACAAATTTTCAGCACCCCCTCATATAGGAGGCGCAGTGGAGCGGCTCCGATTGGGGAATCGGAGAGCAGAGTTCAAATTACAGCCATGTTCATTACATTCACTTCCGTGCTAATAATCTTGAATAGGTAAGAAGCCATCACTTCTCTCGCCTGCTATGCATAAATAGCAGGAAAAGCAGGATCCGATAAGGTTTGGATGGCACCCTGACTTCAAAACCTGAGTCCGATTACTTGGGGACCTTTCGGTGCGCTGTGTACCATTTCTGTATATTCGGATCTTCCAACAAGCATGGTGGGTTCTGCAAAAACCTTCACCGCTATAACGAAATCATATGTGCGACTAGCTGTTTGATTCTAAGAACAATGCTGCTGAACCTTCATACACCGAATACAACGGAAAAGTTTCACCGTATAAGACATCTCTACAGATAAATATTCTGTCTTAAAAATGAGACATAACTTATAATTAGATCAAAAACTAGAATTATGAATGTTAACTTACAATATAGGCGGATCTTAAGTGAATTTTGTCAAAGAAATAGCAACTGCGTATCGGAGTCTATGGCACACGTAATAGAATTTGATTAGCCTTGTTCTTGATATTAAACCCGTTACTAAAGATATAAACTCACAGGGGACCACAAGTCACCGGAACTCTTATTTTGGAAAGGCAGACCGTCTCTACTTGAAAAATCTGGCGCAACACAATCTATTTCCACTTCCTCGCAGAATGTCGTTATGTGTTAGCATTATCAGAAACTGTTTTAATTCGGATTATCTTTTCCTTTTAACAATAAACTAATAAAAATGATTCTGCTCATGACAAATTATAAATTTTGCTACGTGAGAACAGAAAGATACTGAGAATGAACGGGACATGTGCGCAACATGGAAGCTTTAAAGAAAATGAAGATCAAACGGACACTTGTACTGAGGATCAGAGAGAGAATTTAAAATTTCTGGGACATATAATGAGGAAAGAGGGTTTGGTGAATTTGATACTGACAGAACAACTGGTGGAAAGAGCGCATCACATACATAAGGAGCTGATACAAATGGATGGAAGAACATTGACTGGGAAGGATCGCAAAGCGGAAAACACTACGAAAGATAGGGAAATTTGGAGAGCCATGATCACCTATGTTCTGAAGATACATGGTATGTAAAACATCTTTACAGATAAATATTCTCTAAAAATGCGACATTATCTTCTATATAACTTATAATTAGATCAAATAGGATTTTGAATGTGAACTTACAAGATAGGCAGATCTTAAGTAAATTTTGTCAAGGAAATAGCAACTGCGTACCAGAGCCTATGTTACACGTATGACACTTTGATTATTAGCCCTGTTCTCTATATTAAACAAGTTTCTATAGATAGAGAAACACAAGGAACGACAAGGCACCAAAACTCTAATTTTGGAAATACACCATTATTTCAGTGAGAACTCAGAATCTTTCTGCTTCTTAGATGCAAATTACGAACAAGTTAATTCCAGGATTTTACAAGTATATTAATCTAATGAAGATTTATCTAGTAACAGTTAACAACAACTTGCAACTCCTTTCATTTTCCATGAATCTAAAAGCCTGCACTGTTTTTCCTCAGTATAAATATCAGCCAGACTATCTACTGTCCAATTAACGATAAAACAAGGCAGCCTTTCTGGTCGTCGCATTTAAAAGAAATATATAAAGGCTATTATCATTGCATAATCTAATGAGTAAAACAACAAGAATAATTTTAAAAAATACGTGGGATCCATTCTATCCAACCTTTCTGATGGGGGTATTCAAGTGTTTGCGTTTGGTGAGGAAATGATAGCGCTGATGAGATCCCTGTTGTGTAATTGTAAACCTGATAAATCAGTGACTCATGAGAGATGAAAATGAGTATACAAAAACACGTATGTTTGTCATGGCGAAATAGTGGAAGATGGGGCAAGCGTTGTAGATAGGAAATCTCTCCAAGAACAACCGAAAATTAAAAAGAGATTAAGAAGCAAAAAAAAAAAAAAATTACCCTCCCGCCGTCAAAAAAAATAAAAAAAAAAAAGATTAAGAAAATATAAATAAATTCATTTACACAGGAATACGTGACCTATCATTTTCTGCTGGGCGGATATTTTTCCCGGCCCTCTGGGCTTGGTCCCTAAAATATGGATGTTGGAAATATCAAGATATGCTAGGATACTGATCGAAAATGTCGTTTGCATTGGAACAGGGTGAATATAACGGCAGAATTGAAACTTGGTCAGATTGAATCCCTAACGTCATAATCACGGATAAGGATTAGTTATAAATGACTGGCGATAAGAGAATCAAAATAAAATTAAAAAAATATATATATTTAAGTCTGCGTGTACCATATATAATCTAGTATAGTGCAAGATTTTATGATCAGATTTACGCAAAAATTGGTCTTCGTACTATATAAAGATAATTTTTTGAACAGTTTAAAAATCATGTATATTGGGTCACTGGTTGCGCTATAAACAGGTAATTGTTCCTGAGGGGTTCATGTAAAATATTCAGGGTGTCGTACTATACACGAAGTCGATTTCTACACGTATATATATATATATATATATATATATATATATATATATATATATATTATAAATTAATTGATTTAAAATATGTTTTTTTCCGCTACACAGTTCTAACCATGTTTCAAAAATGGAAGCTAAAACCCACGAATTTAATATTGCAATTAAATTAAAGACATTAGTTCCATTTTATCCTCAATATTTTAAATCAATTAATTTATAATATTAATGCTCTGTAAATTTACATCGAGCACTATTTTTAAAAATAAAAATACCTATAAGAACACCGGATTATATATCTTACTGTTCTTTCTCTCTCTCTCTCTCTCTCTCTCTCTCTATATATATATATATATATATATATATATATATATATATATATATATATATATATTATTTATTTAAAAATATGATTCCATCGCTACATAAGTGTTCTCATGTTTCAAAACAACAGCCGAAAACTTCAATATAATTATTTGAATTAAATTGAATTAAAGTACTAAGCTCTGTTCCATCTTCAAGCGAAATTTTTTTTGAATAACTAATTCCTGAAATTTACGCGTTTTATAAGCATATTCATTATTAAAGTTAAAATTACTATGGTAACGGCTAGAGCAATTATTTAAACAAAAGGGGCGTAAGAGTTAATAATTTGTATCAATATCTCAGTTGCATTCAAAGACGTCAAGTCAGGGTAAGGTTGGGGTGTCTAAATTTAAAGCGGAAGCTGACATCGTCTAGTCTGGTTAAGTGTCTATGGAGATTTATTTATTTATTTTTATTTTATTTTTTATTTTTTTCTGAAAGGGTTTTGTGTATATAAAAAAAAAACTCATAATTCGCTAACATTTGTTTTTTTGACGACTTCATATCTTTCTTTTTTTTATTGGGTAGGGCATTTAAACTATTTATTTAGACTATGGAGTTTAAAATTTGTATTTATTATTTTATTGTTGGTTTGTTTTTTATGCAAATTATTCAATGCGAAAATTTGATGATGTCGGCAAAAAACCGTTAACTCATGTCTATTGTTTAATAAATTTTTATTATTTAGGAACTTAATAATGTGTAGTTTTTCATGTAGGCATAAAGGGCATGGGTCCTCCCAAGTTTTACAAGTTCTAGCTTTGTTTATAATTTTCCATTTTACTTTTGGTGTTTTATTCATTTCCTTCAAATGCCAAAAATATTTAGATAGAGATGACTGATTTCTTTTATTTATATTGTTGAAGGAGCACTTATGCTTTCCTATTTTCTATATATTTTTACACAAACTCACACACACACACACACACACACACACACATATATATATATATATATATATATATATGTGTGTGTGTGTGTGTGTGTGTGTGTGTATGTGTGTGTATTTAAGCAGCAAATTTCAGGCATGTCTGATTGAATAAATTACAAACTTTATGTCTGCTTATTTTTATCATAATCTTTTCCTATTCACGAATATTTTTCCGTATATTACAATTGAATAAGGCAAGAAATGCACTGTAACTGTAAGTTTGGAAGTAAAAGTGATTCTCACTGCTACAGTGCATTTCTTATTGTAATATACGGAAAAATATTTCTGAATATGAAAGGATTATGACAAAAATACGCAGACATAAAGTCTCTAATTTATTCAATCAGACATAATATTTGAAATGTATACAATCAAACATATATATATATATATATATAGAGAGAGAGAGAGAGAGAAAGCGAGAGGGAGAGGGAGAGAGAGAGTGAAACAAAAGATAGCATCCGAGTATTTTTTATGAAATTCTACCTCCAGACAATTGTATTTCTTATTACTTTAAAACTTATTTTGTGGATACCCATGTCTGAATAGACGCCGTGTTTTCGAGAAATAATGTCAGATTTAAAATAAAATCCATTAATTTCTCATAAATTACATTGTTTTTCTTTAAAAAGCATAATTCTAACTAACTGCTCTCTGTTGCCGAGAGTTCCGAAGCCCAATAAATCGGACGATTACTATCGAGAACGCAGTTTCGAACCTTACTAAGGAGCACATATTAAGTCTCATGAATGCGTAAGCTGGTAGAAGTAATTCACACTGTTTACAAAACTAAATAAACCCAATAAATAAATAACAGGGCGTCTACTCAAATATGGGTATCCTTAAATGTAACGTCTAGAGTAATAAGATCTAATTTATGATTAAAAACAAAATCTATCAGATCGTTGCAAAAGTTGGTGCCCGATTTCCATTTTTAATATAAAATGGCCGCAACTTGACATTGGCGTTTGTTTTGGTGCCGATTTCTGGTGTGTTCGAGATTGAAAGCTTGAATCGTTCATTTGCGTGTCAGACTTTGTTGAATGTTGAGGTTTTGTTCACAAAAAATGGAAAAAAATGGTGGAAGAAAAGTGTGACTTTCGCCATATTATGCTCCATAGATTTTGGAAAGGAGTAGGCGCCGGAACTGCGACAAAAAATGAAAAAAAAAAAAAAACATTCAGAAGGGTTATTTGAATCATGCTTCAGTTCTTCGGAATGTCAAAAAGTGGTTTGGCTGAAGTCGTCAGAATAATTTTGACCTAAGCGCTCAGCAGCGTTTCGGGCGACATCCCGACGTCGATGAAGAATCCCCCAAAGATTTGTCATCGTGAAGAATAACCTGAAGATTTCGACGGAAAAGATTGTTAAAAGTTTTAAACCTGATATCTCAACGGTCTTCTGCTATTTGAAGAGACGTAAGTTCAAGAAAAACGGTCGATTTTGGTAACACGAAAACGCGAGACCGCATCTAGCAAAACATAACTTGCAGAAGCTTAATGGCGATTTAATAAGCGTAACTTAGATGTAGCAGCCGACCGAACATATGAGGCACCCAGTGAGGATCGAACTCAATATTCAGTCGTCATTGATCTAGTGAAATAAGCTTGCTAACCATTACACCACGTCGAAGTGCACCTTGCAAACGCTTAATGAATTGAAATGGTAAGCCCTCAAGCCCCTACCATATTGACTTGCCTTGACTCCTTCGGATTTTCATTTGTTCCGGTCACTACAGAACAGGACAAAAAAAATTGACTGCAAGTCTAAAACTATCTCACAACCTTCTTCCAACAGCAAACATGAAGTTTCTACACAAATGGCGAAACAAGCTTGTAGAATGATAGGAAGCAGGCATTAAAAAAATGGAGACTATGAACTTGATTAATATACGTTTTATGTATATACCCAACAAATGCCATTTTCAGGGTGTAAAATTTTATTTTTAATTTTCTAATCGGGGACAAACTTTTGCAATGGTCTAATCTCAATTTCTTGATAATTTTTGGCCACGCAAGTTTGTTCACTGGAAGGAGTGAACACAGTCTCGAAAGGAAAAGAATATCTGCTGAAACGTGGGAAAGACCGAATTTCAGCAAAGATAAAAAAAGGAAAATTATGAAAAACAAAAAGGACAATTATTTTTATCGGTATCACCCCATGCAAGGCAGTATAGCCATTAAAAGGCGAGGGGGTTACAGGGTGTGGAATAATTAGGAACAGAAAGATTAATAAGGAGCAGAAAAGAAAAGAGTAATCTGGAGAACAATGGATAGCTATTGACATTGCATTTAAATCTTTGCAGATTAAAGTTGGCTGGAAAGCATGGAGCCGAGAAAGAGCTCCACAAGAGAGAACTGCAAGAAAAGAAACTGTTAGCATAGAATTCATGGTTACATCGAGCTAACTCAAATGTAAATTGAGAGAGTGGGGGAGAAGAAGAAGAAGAAAGAGAGAGGGGGGATTTTGATATGGCTAGGAGTCCGACCGTTCTTATTGACATACGTCAGTCAACGTCAGCCAATGAAAAAGATGCTTTTCATTCTCCTCTTCTATATATTGGTGTCTTTTTACTTCATACGGTTTCATTTCCAGCTACTCCCCACCCTGGAATCCATAGCTCGGTAAGATTGTCTTTTTCTTGCATAGTGTAATGCAATGTTTTATATCTTTTAAATAGTAATTCCATAACAATACTAACTCTAGTCCTGCACGCGTACCCAACCCAAATCCCTCCTATACTAAATAAAATACTGAAATAAATTATGCATTTTTTAAGGTCTGACTCAGGAACAAACAAACATACATATATACAATATTAGATTTTTACTATTATATAGAGAGATAGACGTTGTAATAATGCATTACACCTGTTTATTATTTTGCACACACATAATAGTTGGAATATAATATTCAAATGTTTGTTTACAGGCGCGGATTGGCATAAGTATGTTTATACAAATACCTTAATTTCCCATGTATAATAATAAGCACCCCTAAAATTGTACTGAAAGTGTGGGAAAATGTTTCTACTCACGCATAATACGCACCCCTTGTTTGGTAATCAAACCCTATAAATTGTACCTCTACAATTTCATTACGATCAGCGTTTCCTACTCTTATTTAAAAAAAATGGTTTTAAACATAGAATAATATTATTCTAATTTAGTTTTATCATAATACTTATTTTATTTCACATTTGTAAGTATTGTTACGTACATATGATTGTATTTGACATCCTTATGGAGTTGTAATCGGCGAATGTTAGTGTCAAATTGTCGGATATTTGTGATGAGTAGAATGTTGTATGTTTGTGGTGAGTAAAGATGCCGTAACAACAGTAGTATGTCCCTAACTAAAGAATACCTTGTCTAATTTTAATGAAATTTGGCACTTCAGAGGTTCAAGATAAAATACGTTCCTAAATTGGTTCGAGTGTTACGTATCATTTCAGATGCATTTAGGGAACACACACACACACACACACACACACATATATATATATATATATATATATACGTTTCATTAAATAATATAGACATGTGTTGTATATACAGCAATACTTCTTATCGCAAATTGAAAGTATACAGTGATGTTTAAAATATATTTATTTGAAGCTATAAAATTGTGTTTAAAATATTTAGATTTCACATTAAATAACCCATGGAGGTTGGTATGCTGTTAAACAAAGGCAAAAAATCAATATGAAATTAGTCTTTCATAACATTAATCCATATAATATCCGACAATTTCTTAAATCAAACTTTATTCCAAAATATAACTTCAAAAAAAAAACTAAAACATAAAATACATATATAACCGCCTCTAGTAATTATGTCCACACAAATATGTATATACACAAAAGCTGAGTATCATCTACCATGTATTCAACTGTGAAAGCAGAATAACATATCATACTTGTATTATTTCAAAGCTCCCAAGAAAATTTAATTTCGACATTAAATGGCCCATAAGGAGTTGATATGCCGTGAAACAAACAAATCAAAGTTTTAGTTTCTTTCTTTCTTTAATATATTTTTCTTCTTTCCATACTTATTTTTTTTCTTTCTTTTTTTCCTTCCCTTTCTCAAATTCTTATCCTCCTCTTTTTCTTCTTATTTTACCCCCCCTTTTATTTTACCGCTTTTCTTTCTCCATCCATTATTTCCCGAGTTCTTTCCTTCTTACTCACTTTCTTTTTCGTTTCTCTATCCTGTCTTACCTTCTTAAGTTACTGCCTTTCTTTTTCATCTCTTTCTTATTCGCCTCTTGTTTTTCCTTGATTTGTCTTATATTTTTAGCTTCTATTTCCTTTATTTTCCTATTTTCAATTTATAGCTGAGGTTCTTCTTCCTCAGGGTTTTATGTCAGATGACCAGTTAAATCTAAGCGGCATTCGTCTCTGCGAACAAAATACAAAGAGCCAAAAAAAAAAACAAAAAAAAAAAACTAACTAGCAGTGTAAGCATGAAGACAACTGATTCCGAAATCTTTATCTTAGCGTTGAAGTTGCATATTCTCTGATGTTCGGCAGATGTGTAAACCACAAATTGACATTCAATGTTCCACAGTTGAAAATGAAGATAGGCTTTTAACTTCATTGCGGACGGCTAGAAAGGTAGAGTGTGCCCTAAGATAGGTTTGTTTTTGTGGGAATGGTTTGAACAAGGGATGGGTCGATGGATCACGGAATGAGATTGCGAGAAACGTTTAGAGTTGGCGCATTGCCAGCGGAGATAAAGAGCCAGCCGCCGACGAAGTGTTATCACCAAAGATTAGATCTCATTTCGAGCATAATTAAACAAACTTAGAAAGGTGTGTGTAGGTAGAAAACCATTCTTCCGGCACATCTCGCATATGCCGGATGAACAGTTCGTAACAAGATGGTGCAGGGGATGTTTTGGATAGTTTTGAACCATTTTAGCGTGCTAAATTAAAAAAAAATAATATATATTTTCTACCACTGGTTTTAGATTTTTCTTCTCCAGAATACTATGTCCTGCCCAAAAAGTGGCCATGACTGGGTTAGGTCACTATAAATATGAAGAAAAAACACATTCTTATTTGAAGCTTAAACGCAATCTTGGTCTTAATCGCATAAGACAAGGGTCGGCAACCTACAGCCCGCGGGCTGGATCCGGCCCGCGAAGGCATTTTGACCGGCCCGCGAGCCTGATTACCAATGACTCTATTTTTAACATGAGAGACGAGGCTTTCGAATTTGACTATCTCCCAGTTATCTTTCATGAGACTTATTTTACCAAGTTGTGTTGCCTACGTTTAATGTCAAATAATGGATACATATTTGTTCAGACCCTTGGCTACATTAAAAGATAACAGAAGCGAAAGGAACGATAAAGTGAAAGAGGCCAGGGAGGGACTGACATGCGAGGTAGCAGAAATCTAAAGACAGTTAAACATACGCGCATTATACATACATGCCTCATGAATGTGTGGATGATACCGCATGTGTACGTACGTAAGTGTATGTTTGCAACTATTTGTACTCGTATGTATGGGTATATGTGCTTCGTTTTTGTTTGATGTGTGTGTGTGTGTGTGTGTGTGTGTGTGTGGTTCGTTTGTGGAACAATTTTCAATAACAGTTTCAAATCTGCACGTCATAATTTCATCCATTTCACTTCGGTTGATTTTTTTTTTCACTTTGAAGTATTTTGACTTTCCTTGAGGAAAAGTAATTTTTGTTAGGTGTTTTTTTAATTTTAGATTTTCTTTTGTTTTTCTGATTTCTCAATGTTTATTTTCATTATGGTTTTAAATAGTTAGGTTGACATTGGTCTGCATATGTAATTTTCCTTAATTTTTCATTAATGGTCTTCGTCTGGCCCGCGACCCGTTATCATAACACGATCCGGTCCGCGGGGTCGAATGAGTTGCCGGCCCCTGGCATAAGATATGCAGATAACATTATGTTGATAAGCAGATTCGGAAAGGAAACTAAAAAACTCCGAAGTTGTGAAGGAAAGCAAGAAGAAAGGAAATGGGGAACACCTACTAAGAATGAAACTCTCTACTTAAAAATAATGTTCAACAAGAGATTACACTGTTATTATCACCAGATATTATTATGACATAAAACTTAGGTGTTTAAGCAAACCAGGAATTTAATAACATGCCAGCTTTTTTTTTCTTTTTTGAACGGTACATTCAGAATTAATTTGAATATTATGGGAAATTTGACTCGAAATAATAAATTAAAAAACAACTAAAGTTTGGTAAAGTGCAATTTGGAGCTAACCAGTAAAAATGGATTAGATATTGATCTCAGCGTCTCCAATATTAGCCAATGAAAAGTACAAGTTGTCTTGCAATAAGACATGTGTAGGCTACTGTTTTTATCATATGTTGTTCACATCAAATTCTTTGATCCTTCACCCAGCTGTCTGGTAATTAAACGATACCATTTTTAAACGATACTCCATTCTTTAGATAACCTTGTAACGCCGAAATAAAATCCTTGCTATTTACAAGGCTCAGCTGATTTTGACGCAACGAATAAACCTCGTTACTTATCAGTAATGGTCAAACAGTCGAAATAACATCCTTGCTATTTACTAGTTTCAGCTTAGTTTGACACAAGGTCATATATATGAAGCACCAGGTGGGGATAAAAACCACTTCCCGTCAGTAAAGGTCAGCTAGCCAAAATAACATCCTAGCTATTTACAAGGCTAAATTTAGTTTGACACCAGATTAAAATTTATAAAATATTTCACTTAAAAGACTTTTTTTTTAAATTCATGCAGTCGGAGCACCAGTGAGAGCAGATGCCATGGAAATATTTATGGAAAAGACAGAAGGAAGCCCCAATTACGTCAATGAGAAGGTGACTGGAGCAGAGAGCCCAAGTCAGGACCCTAAGTCACATTGCATATCCGTCTTTGTCGAGAACCTTGAGATGAACAGCAGGAGATACAGACAATATATGGCAACAGTATTTAGTTCATGGATGAATGATAGTTTTTTACATGTGAAGGATGGACTCAGACGAGAAAAAAACCTTCTGGCGCGACACTGAGAACCAACTCCTTTGCGGTAGATGAAGCTGTTGATTCAATGTAGTTGTTCCACTTCAGGTCAGTGGAAAACGTGAAGCCAAGGAGACGCAGTGAGGCTGTCTCGTGGGGAGAATGCTGAGTTTCTGCTCAAATTCATTCTTATTCCCACTATGTCATCAGCAGACCTTCATCTCATCATCTGTACATTGGTTTCGGGAGGTAGACACTTTTGAGGTATGGAATATTTACATGGTCATTCATGGCCATATTGGAGACGCCAAAAGTGCTGAAATTCAACTCTCTGAACAGTGTATCTATCTATATATAAAATTCTGTGACTTCCGTTAGTCCGTCCATTACATCCTCTAAAATAGCCATACATCGAAACCAAATTTTGAGAAGTGCAAACAGGTAAGAGGTACTAAGTGCATTTGGTTTTACTAGGGTGCATAGCATAGTACAATAAATTTTATTTCACTTTTTTGGAAAACTTAAAAGTTTAATTATTTAACAATCGAAATACTCCCAGTATTTAAAAAAACAATTTAATGGTTAAAATAACAAATGTATATTTAATAAAAATTCAATATTATTTTTGCATATCTTTTTTTTAAGTTTTTATATATACAAGAATCCAGTTCCCAGTTCGACCTGCGTTTGCTATAACTATAAACAAATCAAAAATCCAAACGTTTAAAAGAGTTGGAATTTAGCTCCTGAAAGAAATATTTACGCATGGTCAGTTGTATGTTGCATGCTCAAGAGTAAGAAATCTTAAGAATTTATTTTTCGCTGTTAAAAAAAAAAAAAAATTTCTTAAAAATATTATTTACCATAAAGTCCTGTAAAATTTAATTAAATTAAAGAAATTATTAAACTAAAAATGTTCTTTTTTCAAGAGTATTTTCCAAACAAATCAGCTGATTCGAAATTTCATTGATTGGTTTGGAAAATTGAATAAAACGTTGAATATGTAAATCTCAACAAAAATGCTAGTGATAATTATAGAACAGAGAGAACTAATAGAAGACTAAATACTGTGAAAATTTTCAACACAGAGTCAATCACAGTAACAGGAAATGACAGACATTTAAAGCCACAAAGGAAGAGCGAAAGATGTTCAGGGTTGGCAGAATAACATTAGAAACAAAGAAACGTATGCTGGATTACTAGCAGTGACATTGAGTCTCACAGGGTGCTTTTACAGTGCAGCATTGTGTCAAGACGAAGTCAATTTTAGTGTTTTGGACGTACCGGCGTAATAGTTAACGAGTTATCTAGATGAACTTTACAAAGAAGTTGTGATTTATAGCCTCACTATAGTGGTAGCTTTGTGTCAAAATTAAGCTAAGCTACTAAGCTTAGCTTAATTTTGACAAACAAAAGCTACCACTATTAGGATGTTTCGGTGTAATGGCTAACGAGCTTTTTGTTTAACTATGAAAATCGAAAACTTAAAAAAAGTCAAAGTAAATATTCTATTAGTCAAGAAATACGTGTACTTGTTATTATCATTTAACTAATTTTAATAAACTACTAGAAACTTTTTACTTACAGCCAATACTTGTTAAGCTGTGTCAATTTTTTAAAACTATTATTTAAAAAGAAGAAAAGGTCGATTGAACTAAAATAAAAATAAATAAAAAGAAGACAAAATATTGAGATAAAAAGATAATTTTTTTTTTAAATCAGAGAGATTAAATGTTTTGCTGACGTACATTTAAAGATTTGTGTAATTTTACTTATCTTTTTTATATGCATTCACTACAGAACCGACACCACTACAAAGAAATCGCTCCGAAAAATTACATAAAAAAAAAAAGAAGATTTTTAAAAATTACATAAAAAAGATTCCTATATTGTATTTATTTCTTCTATCAGCCATTTCCCAAAAGCCCCGTTGAATTCGCTGCGGCAAAATTAACCGCCGGGAAGGAAAGAGGAACAGAATGTATCGCAAAAGAACGTAACACGATAAAAAAAAAAAAAAAAAAAAACAGCGTCAAAGCAAAGCGGCCGAGATCGCGTGCGAGATGTCATTGAAATCTCGAAATCGGTGAGAATTCATCAAGTTCACAAATGGAGAGTTCGTCTTCTACTAGTGATTTATGATCCCTTTTCTTTCTTTTTTTTTTCTTTTTTTTTTTTTAAATATTTCTGTCTCCGTTCTGACGGCAGGGTTCTCTGCTTACAAAAATGCATTCGGATCAGGCTAAAAGCTCCTCTATTTTAATTTACGCTCTGCCCTTAACTGCTGTCAATTCTGGTGAGAGTAAACTCAACTACTGTGAATACAATTTCTGGTTTTTCGCTAAGTAGGTAAAGCGGGGAATGAACCTCCAGAGGTTTAAATATAAAATAAAATAAAAAAGACGGGTATTTTTGGAAAAAGAATCTGTACTTAAAAGCACACACATTGTTATAAATATATATATATATATATATATATATATATATATATATATATATATATATATGTATGTGTGTGTGTGTGTGTGTGTGAACAGGGTGTCTCAAAATGTATTAACTTTCTATATATTCTTGAATTTTTCTTTTTACATATCAAAGAATTTAATTTCATTTAATATTAAATTTAAATTAAATATTTAATTTTTTTTTTATATATATATATATATATATATATATATATATACCCGATGAATGAGTAAACCAGGAATTTTTGAGCCGGACTGTAAATGTGTAATTATTGATATATATTTTATAGCTTTGTTTAACTACATTGAATACTGTTTCGTCTGCACCATTGATTAGTTATTTGCTCACCTGTAAGCAATGGCTCACATATATAGTTGATCATATCTCCCTTATTTAAATCATTTCTGCATCTATCTGTCTCTCTCTCTCTCTCTCTATATATATATATATATATATATATATATATATATATATAAAGCGAAATACTATTAAAAACAACAAAGACTTTTGTGTTGATTACGTTTAATGATTAACTTTTACAAGTGAATGAACTTTCTCAGCCAAGGAGGAAATTTCATCAGATATTGTCTGAAGCATATTTCGGAAGGAACGTACAGGAAATATGGTCCAAGCTTTCTTCTTTTCTTAAGACATTCATATGTTAGATAGAGACAACTAGTGCATTTATTCACATTTTTAAAAGGTGTAACAACGGTATTTTTAAAAATAAGCTGTTAGAAGTATGTGATGAAAGCCTATGGAAAACATTTTTGATCTAAAGTCGTAGAACTAAAGAGTGTTGCGACATAAGTAGAGTTTAATATTACTATGCTGCTTATTAATGTCTGAGAGCACTATGGCTTGATAGGTGGCAAGTGAATCCCCGTGGCAGTGTGGTTGTGGTATATCCTATTTAATACATTTGGCGATTTTATTTACAGAGAAAACTTCTCCGAGTAAGCAAGTATATACACAACGTTCTTCTTTATATTGTTCGGACTATTGTCTTCATATTTGTTGCCCTCGAGGACATATGGCACAGTGGATAAAGGCGTTAGTTAGATACAGTGACAGGACCGAAAGTGTGTGAGTTCAATAGCTGGTTAAAGCGGTGAGATAACTGATAACTGACATCCATCAGACATGTAAGGTGGAACTAGAACAGTCTACCCCAGCGAAATAAAGGGTTCTGTTCGATTTTCCAACCACCTGAAACGGCCGAAACATTGTGATAAATATGGCAAAAAAGATGAGGACGATAGTCTGAACAATGTAAATAGTGTACATTTACACCTGATCTCAGAAATATAGATAGAAATATTCTTCTTATATAAGGGGTCGGTATTTGGATATATATATATATATATATATATATATATATATATATATATATATATATATATATATATATATATATATATATATATATATATATATATATATATATATATATATATATTATTTACTAGTATTAGTATACTATATATATATATATATAGTATTTTGATATATATATATATATATATATATATATATATATATATATATATATATATATATATATATATATATATATATATATATATATAGTTAAGTTACGAAAGAACTTGGTAAACCGAATGGGTAATTCAAGGAGGATGAAATCCTGAGAGCTCAATGTGAATACAGAGCTAATATTTAATGAAAAACAGACCACTTTAAGGTACCATAACAATAATTTATTTCACCAAAATCCTTTTTAAGGGACTCCGGATCATCAGGTAACAATTCCAACAACGAAATGAATAGAAAAATGGGATTAGAAATTGATGGGTAGTGTAATTTTTGTAATTTAACAGGGGGGTGAGAGTTGTAGTTAAAGAGACAAGTTAGAGTATAGGGAGGGGTTAATTTCATATCTCTCTTAAGCATGTTTTATATTGGGGTAGGAGGAGTGACCGAACCTTGACCTATTTAGATGGTTAACTTAACGGAAATGATATATAGGAATATATATATATATATATATATATATATGGTGTACCAAAAATACTTTTACAAACTGTTGGGTTGGTGGGTGCTAGGTTTACTGACATCGTTTTTCTCCAGCACAACAACTCATAACAAATATTCAAAATTACCTCCTTGCTTCTGCACACGCATGCACCCGTCGAATCATTGACTGGCGGACCCTTTGAAATATACAGTGTCGAATGGTTTCGCAGGCCCCTGTGATACGTTCATGAAGCGTCTTTTCATTATTAATGTCTAGAGCATAAATCAATTGTTTTAGGTGGGGTCACAGTTAAAAATCCAAAGGATGAAGGTCTGGGCAATTTGCAATGCACTGGTTCTCCCCTACCTATCCATAGATGTCAGCCAGTGCATCGAGAACAATGTGACTAACAAGTTCATCATGCCTGAACCACATGCATTTTCGTATTAACAGGGGTACATCATCTCGCATGTCTGGAAGTGTGTTCAAAATAAAGTTCCTGTAGACAGCTCCTGTAAGACGTGCTAGGAAAACATATGAACCTCAGAGATTCACCTAAAATTCCAGCACACAAATTAATCGTAAACTGATGCTGGTGTCTAGCCTGTATTGTATCATGGAGATTCCGATCCACTCACAAATGTTGGTCGTGTAAATTTGTTATTCCGCCTCTGCCAAATGTTGCCTCATCCGTAAAGAAAACCGAAGAGAGACAAACAATGGATCGGCAGTTTGTGAAATAAACCATCGGCAAAAGTTCTCTCGTGATGCTTGATCAGAGGACGAAAGACCCTGCACATGTTGCAAATGATACGGATAAAGGAGCTGCTCTTAAAGTACCCGCTATTCGGTACTATGAGAGGTACTACATGCTAGGATAACTTGACGTGTGCTAATATTAGGTTGGTGCAAAAATAATGACGTAATAATGTCGTTTTGTGACGTATTTTTTAACCTCAAAAAACGACATTATTACGTCATTATTTTTGCGCCAACGTAATACTTGGATCGTCTTTGAGAGAAGAATGTGTTTTTCATGGTCAGGCGTATGAGGCGGATTTTTCTCGATCCATAGTTTGTGGTGACACCGATCCTGTCTCAGCCATGCGACAATAAACAGCAGCAAAGGTTGAATGAATCGGCTGCCTTCGGTCTGGAAATGCAATCTGATACAGCCGTGCAGCCTCGCGTCCATTACCATTCGCGCGGCCGTATATAAAAATCATATCTGCCCTTCACATTATAAATATCCTTCCATTGTTTTTGTTAACTCACACTGCACTCGTTAAATGTTAAATACAGGCTAGCCACAAATGTACACGAGGGACAAATGTACCCTAGTTTACATCACAACACAGCGCCAACTACCATACATTTCGTTTAAACTTAATAAGTCAAAAACGGGAAAAAACGAAGGATTTGCGGACATATGTTTATACAACTTTTATTTTCAAGTATTTTTGATACACTATATATATATATATATATATATATATATAGTGGATTTATATATATATAGTGGATTTATCTGTAACCTTGGAAACATGAATTATGATTTTAGCTCTGTCTTTAAAACCCAGTAATTTTAAAAGTTACTCCAAAATTTGCTTGAGGATGAAATGGAACTAATGTCTTTAATTTAGTTACAAAATTAAATTGGAGACTTTTAGCTTCCATTTTTTGAAACATGGTTAGAACTGTAGCGAAAAAAACATATTTTAAATCAATTAATTTATAATATTAATGCTATGTAAATTTACATTGAGCACTATTTTGTAAAAATAAAAATATCTATAAGAACACCGGATTATATATCTTACTGTTCTTTCTTTTTATTTATATATACATATATATATATATATATATATATATATATATATATATATATATATATATATATATATATATATATATATATAGAGAGAGAGAGAGAGAGAGAGCAGTAACAAAAGTAAGGGAAGGGCATGCATGTATTCATTCATACACACGTGGTCTATAAGATATGTGACTGTAAGATAAATATTTACACATATCTCGAGAACTGATAGAGCTGGCACCAACCAGAGGACGTCTTACTCTGTATTGATGATCAAACAGGTTAACTTGTCACTTACAGATTGGTTGGTTTGTTTGTTTAATGACATATCAACTCCTTATGGGTCATTTAATTCCGAAATTTAATTTTCGTGAGAGTGCTGTTAATGTTGTTTTTACTATTGAAAGCTATTATTGGTATTTTTAGTATAAAAACCTATTTTTTGTCCTCTCATAGAGTTTTGATTCCAGTTTGGTTGTTTACTATTTACCCGTAGCTGGGACTCTAACAGGTGCTACCATTCCGGGTCAGGGTGGACCTGGGTACACCAGCAATTAAGAAGTGGTCCCACGCACCTCAAACCTCCCGATCAGAGGCCTTGCTGCCGGGTGTAGTTTATCGTCATACCCAGGCCGAGTCACTTATTGAAAGTTAGTGTAATTTCTTTACATATCGATAATCCTGCTACAAAGAAAGAAAATTCAAGTATTAATATAAGATCAATATTATCAGTCAATAACAAATCCAATATAGCTCTCACTGTTAATATATATATATATATATATATATATATATATATATATATATATATATATATATATATATATATGCTGGATGCTGACTTCAATGTTCACTTTTATAATTACATACGCTCTATTCCATGATATTGGACTCTTTAGTCCATAAATATACCATGTCATAAAACTATATTTTATCATATATAATAATAAACTCTCCCGTTGGTTTCGACGTATGAGGATCTAAAAACTTAACCAGTTGATTCAGTTATGAATTTTGTGCGATAAACTTAAGACCCACAAGTGATTTTCAAAGGAGGCCGCATATGGAGCAAAAGTGAGGATTTTGGAATGAGGTCACTTTTAGATTGTTTGACATTTTAGATCTTGCTCTCGCTTCTTGATTCAGTCTAACAGACTGAAAAACGCTGAGTCCACTAAAACACGTTGATCTGCACTCTACCCACCCCAAGGCTAAGCGCTCGAGGGTGTTATGAGGCATATATTGACAGCTGACAAGTTGCTCTTCAGCTTGTCTTTGTATCTAAGCTATGGGCGTCCTACATTCCTGCAACCCTGATCTAACTGGCTGTACATCAAGAATTTGGGTATCCTATCATCAGACATTCTTAAGACATTCTATCTTTATATATATATATATATATATATATATATATATATATCAGCACCGTGTTATAAATATATGAGAGTGTGGTGATAAGTTCTCGGTCTGATCAATATGCCGTTCTTCACAAAATCAAATATTTGATCATTTAATCAGATTTTGGGAGGTGGGTTGGTTCGTAAACATTTCCGAACCGGCCGCGTACCTAGACATGCATGTAAAAGTTTAAAGATATACTTCAGATTGATGAGCATGTGTGTTAGAGAAGCTGAAGCATTTTTTATGTATGTACGCATGCGTGTGTATGCGTACATGCAGTTGAAGCGCGCAGACGTTTTTCTCTCTGTGACTCATTTTCTCATTTCAAACAAGCCAAGCCGCACGTCGACGGCTCCTAATTAAACAAACGACGAAAGAATTAGTTCTCTTTCAATCAAGATGAAATTCATATCATGCATATGGAAGGTCTGGCCGAAAGAAAAACAGACTTGAATTGTATCTGAATACATAAATGGATTAAATCCGTCCGTTTGCAACCACAGCTTTAATTCACACAGATAGGAAATATTGCTAACAATCATGGTGGTATGAAACCTATTTTTTTTTTCTATTGAGGGTTCCCTAAATAAAAGGCCCAAGAGCCACTCAAACTAGGGTCAAAACACTATGAAACTATAAAAATAGATTTTTATAGCAAAAAAACTAGCAATACATTTCTGAAAAAAGTTACCAACAATTAGTCACTTATGTGCAATATGTGATACACGGTTAGGCGATCATGACTGACGAAGCAGATTTTTTTCCAGCGGTAAACCAGTTGCCATCCAAGGCTATAGAACCCAGGCTATAGAACCCGGCGTTTCTGCTATTTACCCAAAGCTGGGGAGAGAAGAAGAGGACTCATACCTTTCCCACGTGAATACTAGCAATACATTTCTGAAAAAAATTACCAAAAATCAGTCAGTGTCATACGCTTAGGTGATTATGTATGTTTCGATACATGATTGACGAGACAGATTTTCCCGCGATAGAACAGTAGCTATCCAAGGCTATAGAACCCGGCCTGTCCTGCTATTTACTCATAGCTGGGGAGAGAAGAGGAGGATTCATACCTAGGGTTTTAGCACGTAAGTGAATATAATAGATTCCTCAGTCCGAGTCGCTATCAATTATTCCATCATTACATGACCCATAGAGAGTTGATATGCCACTAAACAAATAAATTAAACTGACTTCAAAAATATAAGTAAAAAGTAAAATATATAACTATAACTACGTTTTTTTTTCTACTTTTTATACACAAGATTTTATTTAGAAAAAATATTAAATTTCGGCATTAAATGACCCAATGTGTTGATAGGCCGTAAAACAAACCAAAACAGGCGACTCAGTGTAGAGGGTCACTGAGTCAGATTGTAAACATGCGGAGCGGGGAGTAAGAGAATATTATGATTATGAGTAGAATAGATATCGGTTGACCATACACTTATTGAAATCAGCATTGTAGTCAAGGAAGTATTCCCTCAGGAGTTTGTTCCACAAAGTAATAGTTGTGGGGAAGAAGCAGTCCGAGAGGAACTTGGCGATGGTTTGCTATCGTGAACATGACAGGGTGGGTCCTAGCTGGGAACATTCAAGCTGATGGCACAAAGGAGTATAACTTGTCCGAACATCTTTCACAGAAATAGCGATATAGTAGTGAAAGGCTGGCAACGTTTCGTCTGTGAGATAATAATAAGGTGGGGAATAATTCATCAACCAGAAGGACGCGTAAGCGCATTTTGAACTCTAGACTGGATTGTGGACATTGGCCAGCACCAGCCGATATATGGCAGCAATACTACATTCTTGGTCTGGTCTATCTCTTGTAGAGATACAGCATAGTAGAAAGAAGCAGGAAATTTCTGGAGCAATAAATGGAACCGACCATTTTTCCAGCATCTTTAGAGATGATACGAATAAACACGATCCTTTTGGGGTGGAGACTGAACTTGAGGACCAGTAGCCTGTGTGAGGGTAGGTCCACTCATCAGGATTAGTGCAAGTTTAGAGTCTGCTTAGTGGTGATGAAATGTGATAAGTTTAGTTTTGTATGTATTAAATGATAATCTAAATGTAAGTGTATTTTCCTCAATCTAACCACAATATATATATATATATATATATATATATATATATATATATATATATATATATATATTGTGTGTATTTAGGCAGCATCTTTTCATTCATACACGTTTTATTAAATAATATAAACAAGTGCTGTCTATTTATTTTATGTAAATTCTTTTCATAACGTTTGATAAGTTTAATAATATTATCATTGAACGAAGAAAGAAAATCACCATATTGATCCATATTTATTAAGCAATATACGGACATATATATGTCCGTATATTGCTTAATATGTTGTAATTGACATCTTTGATAATGGGTTATGTAAGCTTACATTGTATTAAAAAATATGGATCAATATTGTGAATTTCTTTCTTCGTTCAATGATAATGTTATTAAACTTATCAGACGTTATGAAAAGTATTTACATAATACTTGTCCATATTATTTAATGAAACGTGTATATATATATATATATATATATATGAAGAAATATAGTCTAAAGATGTGCTATATTTATGGGATAAAGTGATCAATATCAAAGATAGAGCGTGTGTAAATATAAAAGTGAACATAGAAATCAACACTTAGAGGCGACAGTCTGTTTCATGCGAGATGCAATCATCAGGACACGAGTCGTGGCCTGATGTTCATTTATATATATATATATATATATATATATATATATATATATATATATATATATATATATGCATGTGGTGAAATGGATTTTGTCCGACAATTATTTAATATATTTTCTGTTTATACGTTATTTTATAGATATAATATATTTTAGCAATTGCTCTGTTTTTAATTAAACAGTATTAATTACATTTAACGGCCTGAATGTTCGAGAAATTTCGTAAAAAGTATGCGGTGTTCAGCAGTAATCGAACCTGTATTCCTATACGGAAATCGTCATTTGATCTGACGAGCTATACTATTTAGCTACAGAGAAGCGTTTGGTTACTAAAGTCCAAATTACTTCTTTTAAACATGATTTTTCTCGATCGATTATATCCGCTCACGAAACGTATCTTAACATTGACGCATAATTTCAACGAAAATTCTCAAAAATTCAGGCCGGTAAATGTAATTAATACTGTTTAATTAAAACAGAGCATTTACTTCAAAAATTTTATCTATAAAAATAACTCATAAACAGAAGATATATATATATATATATATATATATATATATATATATATATATATATAAAACATACAACGTGTGTTAGCACGTGCGATACCCTGTCTTCAGCAGCCGCCGACCAGAGGTGATATTACGGTTTCGGTGGCTATGGCGGGACCGCCACCCCTGGCGCCACCAGCAGCGTTTGCTACGAGGCGGGGTATGAAGATAAGCTAATTGATACATATATATATATATATATATATATATATATATATATATATATATATATATATATTCAAGGTTAGCCATGTAGAACTGAACCTATGGAAACTCTATGACGTTGTACGTAGATATTATTTTGATGATCATAGAAATAAGCATTAGTTGTGCAAGTCAAAAGTAGTTTCCGTAGTATGTTAGATTTAATTTTTAATGGAGAGGGAGGTGTATTGTTGTAAATATTCTTTAGAATTATATCAATCTTTACTCTAATTGGTACATTAGTAAATAAACAGTCAACATCGAGTGAGGCTATGTTTTCATTATTAGATTGCATATGTGTGTGTGTGTGTGTTATGTCCAGAAATGATTAAACAATTTTATATTAATCGAAAAATCCCTTTACGAGAGCGCAGTGTTGTTTTCTCAGTCACCTTTTAAAAATACCCGTTGATATCATACATACATTTTTTAGCCTTCCTTCCTTTTTGGGATCGCCATTTGGCGCGTCATTACGATCTTGTTGATCTCGTCCTCACCTGAATTTCGCTCAGGGAAACGATAGAAATCGCTCGGCAGTGAGGCTGACGAGCCTATAGATGATGTGATAACAAAAAATAAAAAATGATAACTGAAGCATTAGTATCGAACAATTAAAAAAGAGGATGGATATTATCCTCAAACGTCCGAACTGGTAATCACAGTTTTCCTTTGCTTCTAAGCCGCACACTTTTCTGGTGTTCTCCATACTGAAGGCTTTCCACAATGTCGATTGCTGTGAACGGATTGCCTGCCAATTCCGGGGCGTCGGTAGGAGAACAATTTATTATTAAATTGATTATTAAATATTCTTCAAACGCTTCCCAAATCCTTTCAGTATTTCGCGCAATCGAATGTCCAGATTTCACAGAAAGAGACTTCAGAAACGATTTAGAACGTTTGTTTAACTGCCAAGTGAATATACAAAATATAATTACTGAAGGTAATTTTTCTTGCTCCCGTAGCCTCGGAATCAAGTACACAGACAAGACTAAAAGTACATTTTTTTTGCGTTTTACAGTTGAGGTCTATTGCTATACACACATTTATCATATATTAATTGTGTTTGCCCATTCCTTCGTTATTTCGCAAGACCATTACGCCTTGCCAATGCCTCATAAATAATGGGCTATTCCGTTTTGATCGCGTGGAAAGACAAAAGATTTATAAGAGATGCTACTTGGTTTCAGTGAAAAAGAAAGAAACATAAAAATGTTTAAAATCTCCTGCTAATACCTCATAAACCATTCCATTTTAATCGTGTGAGAAGACAAAAGACATCAGAGACGCTACTTGGTTTCAGTGTGGAAATGCAAGAAAGCAGTGACAATAGATATGTTTTACAAGTGTTTCAATGAAATGGAAAAAGTTGTCATTTTCAAATCTTTTCATTTGTACCCACTTACTTCTTAAAATGACGTCCAACATCAATATTTACAATTGTTATTGCAATATTTTGTTAAAGCTCAGATGTTTAACGATAACATAGCGGAATTTCTACGGATTATTTTAGTGTCGTAGAACTTGCGATGAGCGTACTCAATCATTAAATTAAGAATTTCGATTCATCAGAATATTAAAATTGCAAAACCATGAGGTTTTCTCAGGTTAAAACTAGTATATAATAATGTCCAATTACTCATTTCCAGACACACTGGTCTATTATGGCGTCTAACCAATCCCATTTACAGACACCTACTCAGGCACATTTGTGTTTGTTCAACACCTACAGAGCCAACATGTGGTTTATACTTCAACTATACTGGGCAGAACGTAATTACAGTTTCTGGGAGAGAGCGTATCACCTGGCGTGAACGGCACTGAAGAAGACACGAAAGCTCAAACCCTCTGTCACAATGACTTGGGTTTCCGTGCTAGCAGAGCGATTGACGGCTTCTGAATAGTTCTTTCTAGACAATCTCACTCAAAAGTCGAGAACTTAACCTTAAGTTGAATACAGCAATTTTGTCTTCGACAATAATGAACACTACAATATATGTCTTGTAATAAACAATACCCTGATGATGACATCGTGCTGTGTCGAAAGTACTCGGAATAAAAGAAATATGTATCAACGCGGCGATTTTCTCTCGTCCTCCAATAACGACACCAAAAAGCTTATCCGTGAATATGAAAGGATCCAACTAAAAATAAGTAGAAAAAAGCATCTAAATTATTCAACGAAACATATCTCAATGAAAACATGCTGCCAATATATATATATATATATATATATATATATATTGAACAATAAAAAATATTAAAAAAGTAAAATCTTCAGACACAATGGGTTGTAGATTAATATTCTTTCGCTTTTTTTATTATTTTTTCATTTAGATTCATCGACTAGTTTCAGCCAAAATGGCCATCATCCTGGTAGCAGTGAACTACAGACACACACAGACACACAGACACACACACACACACACATATATATATATATATATATATATATATATATATATATATATATATATATATATATATATATGCCGGAGGTTGTTTATTTATTTATTTGTGTTGAATTGTTTTGTTTGTCATTGTTTTTTGTTTTGTTTTGTTTTTTTATTTTTGTTTTGATCGGTGCTTTTGTTGACGCAGTAGAAGTTTGTTTGTATCGCTTGTTTGGATAGTTTTGTTTTGGTTTGGGAAGATAATTAAAGCTAAATAAAGAAACGACTTCCGGTAAAATAACCACCAAAATAGACTACCCACAATGCACCACTGACCCGTATATATAAATAGCCAAGAAAAATAACAGCACTCGTGGCCTGACGATTGCGTCTAGCATGAAACAGCCTCTAAGTGTTGACTTCAATGATCACTTTTATATTTACATACGCTCTATCTCTGATATTGAGCACTTTATCCCATAAATATAGCACACCTTAAAACTATATTTCTTCATACACACACACACACACACATACACACACATACACACACACATATATATATATATATATATATATATACGTTTTTTGTCACGAACTGTTCCTTTTTTGTGATGAAATACATTTTAATATGTCTGCTTCTATCGCTCCCATAAAATGTTGTACCACTTCAAAAATATTTTAAATATCTATGAATATCTATTTTAACAAAAGGAGAGGAAAAAACACGAGAAAACAGTGGCTCATAGAGAAACAGTCCAAGGGAAAAAAAATAAATGGTGGCATCGTTTGGCATAAGTGAAAAAAAAAAATGTCAGTTCAACAGGGAGGGGGATTCAAATGGTGCGAAAAATGTCGCTGTTTGAAGAAAATAATGTCTTTGCTTAAAGCAAAATTGCAGATTTATTACGGATGATGTGTCTGAGCAAATATTGGTAAAGGCTTTCAAAAAACTCACAAATGCTCGAAACCGAAATTGGATATACACACATGCACCTGAATATATATATATATATATATATATATATATATATATATATATATATATATATATATATATATATATATATATATATATATATATTGATACACACGTATATATATATATATATAAGTGTGTGTGTGTTTGTGCTTGTGTGTGTATATATATATATATATATATATATATATATATGTAGGTATGTATGTATGTATGTATATGTATATATTGATATATATTGCAGATGCCCATATAGGAAAGGGATCAACAAGACTGTAACAAAATAAAACCAATTGTACAATGTTGTGAGTATGCTGAAAAATAAATATTTGTTGTGTAAAAAGAATTCTTCCTTAATAATTAGGCAACATGTGTACAGATATACTACATTATATATATATATATATATATATATATATATATATATATATATTTTTTCATTAAATTTATATATATACATATATATATATATATATATATATATATTTTTGTGTGTAAGTGTAATGTGCGTAATGTGACTTTGAAATATATATATATATATATATATATATATATATGTTTGTATGTATAATTAAGAATAACTAGCCCCCAATAGAGTCTGCCTAAGATGGCACACTGGAAAAAATATGCTCAATGCCATAAAAAAATGGCAGAGCTTTAATATATTTTAAGTCAAATTACAAGTGGGCAATGACCGACCACGACTGCTAGTTTCATACGCTTTCACAAACGGTCGCTAGGTGTTTTTTTTCTTTTTACTTTTTTCTATTTTGTCTACCGCTCAGAATATTAGAGAAATCATAATCAAGAGAAAAGCCAGTGAATACTTAAAAGAAAATTAAAATGTATATTCTCTTTCTCTCTCTCTCTCTCTCTCTCTCTCTCAAATATATATATATATATATATATATATATATATATATATATATATATATATATATATACTGGCGAAAAATATGTTTAAGACCGATGGTTAAAGTTTTATTCATTTCAGAATATGTTTCTAATAAAACAATATCAGTTTTATTGCGTATGCAGAATATATTTCTCTTTCGAATGATGTAAAAATTGTATATTTTTGTACAACATGAAAAATTTTAAGGCTCGATTAATCTAAATGAGCCAAATTTGCCGGCAAAATAAGTTTAAGACTGCATGGATGCTATGCAAATTATTTGCAAAACGGATTGTCACATGGCTAATGCATTTATATAGTGTAATAACTGCGCATTATTATACAATTAATTCACTATGGGAAACCATCGTAGTCTTAGCCCAGTGACTAGATCAAAATAGTGTTACTTCATTAACAAAACGTTTCCTTTATGAACATAAGCAAGTAATTAAAGTGCAACAAAATGTCTTGTGTTCAGGCTTGGAAGTTTTACCAGGATATTGAACAATATAATGATAGGCAAAGATCAGGAGCTCCAAGAAAAACAACAGTGCAAATGGA
Organism: Acanthosepion pharaonis; assembly: GCA_903632075.3. Taxonomy (NCBI): domain Eukaryota; kingdom Metazoa; phylum Mollusca; class Cephalopoda; order Sepiida; family Sepiidae; genus Acanthosepion; species Acanthosepion pharaonis. The sequence continues at coordinate 519,032 of CAHIKZ030002001.1, forward strand.
TAGACGAATTCATAGGCTTTCCGAAGCTTACCGAATGCTGACGGCCATGGATATTTACATTTGCAGACAATTATCTGATAAAACTGGCGTTAGTTTACATATGTAATAAGACATGCAGGAGCGAGGCTGCTTTGCAAAGTCATTTTCAACGTTGACGAGATGGCCCTCTTCTGTAAAGAAGTGTCGGTTATTAGAGAATCTAGAGGGCCAGGGTCTAAGCTGCGAAGCGATGAGCGTATAAGTACGAAAGTGAATGCAACAGTCTCCGACGGATCCCGAAGTCAGATCGCCAATTCCATTTTTTCCGCGCAGATGATTGTTACTTACCCACACACCCTTATCTATCTATCTATCTATCTATCTATCTATCTATCTATCTATCTATCTATCTATCTATCTCATTATGTTGCTATATCTATCTATATACCTATCTATTTAATAATGTTGCTATATCTATATATCTATCTATCTACATGGTGGGTGTGGCAAAACTTGCGCTAAAGGTTTTAGTTGTTTTTCTCATGATGCAATTCAACTAATTTTATGAAACCTGGGAAAAAGTGACATGAAATAGGTCTGGTTGTGCAGTTGAAATTGAGAAAGAACTCTTAAAAAAGGTGATGTAGACTCGATCCCGGAAGATATTCCCTCAGAGCGTGTATGTAACATCTGAGGGAACGTTGTTCTATCTCGTGCTGGATTTGCCAGTCTTCGAAAATCACATGAAAATCGGCAATGTAATGCCGACTATGCTAATATCCTTCCTGACAGACCTGGAGTCATGTTAGTTAATATATATTATGAAAAATAATAAAAATGGAAAATATTTTGTGTGAAACATTTAGGACTTCATCGGATGAAAGTGATTTTCTGTTGCTTCAACTACAGTTTTTGTTTTATCCATTTTCGTATAGTGTTTTTTACTTCAGCCTCTGCTAAAAAGTGTTGACCTCTCAACTTATCTTTCAATTTCAGGAACAACCGCAAGTCTAATGATGCCAAATTGTGGCCTCACGGAGGTGAACCTTCCATAATGTCGATTGTAGTTCAACCCGTACACACAGAAATAAACACTTGATATCTCCACTTCAAAGAATTAATATATTTATATATGTATATGTGTGTGTGTGTGTGTGTGTGTGTGTATTAATTAAATAATTAAGAAAGAGACAACCTTAACGTTACATGACTATAATTTATTTCTCCAGAAAATATATTTTTCCTGGTTCTTACCAAAGAAACCAAATTCCTTTCTATCTATCTATCTATCTATCTATAGGGGGGGCGAGGCAAAATTTGCAACAAATGTTTTACTTGTTTTTCTCATGAAGCAGTTCAACTAATTTATGAAACCTTGTGCATTTTATTATCATAACCTTGCAATAATAATTGCCCACATTTTTTTCAGATAATTATGTAAAAGATGAGCGTTGAGGAAAGCAAGCGTCAAAGGTTGTGTGATATGATAAACGCACATGTTCATCTGCAGAAGATTTGAAGCATAGTTTTTACTTTTAGCAAGTATTTATAAACAGAAGGAAAAATGTTAATTTTTCAGAAAGGTTTCAGTGATGTTGTTAAAGGAACCTAAGAACTCTTGAAATTAGTGTCAAAGCCTGGGAAAAAATGATGCATAAATTAGGTCTAGTTGGAGAAAGTAACTGTTGATAGTTGCAATCATTTTGATGTCAAAAGAATTGAGCATTTGAAATTGAGAAAGAACTCTTAAAAAAGGTGATGTAGATTTGATCCCGGAAGATATTCACTCAGAGCATGTATGTAACATCTGAGGGGAACGTTTGCCAGTCTTCGAAAATCACATGAAAATCGGCAATGTAATGCCGACTATGCTAATATCCTTCCTGACAGACCTGGAGTCATGTTAGTTAATATATATTATGAAAAATAATAAAAATGGAAAATATTTTGTGTGAAACATTTAGGACTTCATCGGATGAAAGTGATGTTTCTGTTGCTTCAACTACAGTTTTTGTTTTATCCATTTGCGTATAGTGTTTTTTTTACTTCAGCCTCTGCTAAAAAGTGTTGACCTCTCAACTTATCTTTCAATTTCAGGAACAACCGCAAGTCTAATGATGCCAAATTGTGGCCTCACGGAGGTGAACCTTCCATAATGTCGATTGTAGTTCAACCCGTACACACAGAAATAAACACTTAATATCTCCACTTCAAACCTGGTCATGTATTTGTCTAAACGTCTATGAAATAATAATTACAATCTGTCGAACTTTTCGTTTTGAAACTAGTAATTTATTTTCTTTTAGCTGTATTCATAATCTAGACAAATGAAAAGAAAAATAAGTTCTCTCTGAATTTATAGTATTGTTCTCAGTTGTCAATTGTCCTCATCTTTGTGATTGTTATCACAACATTTCCGGTGTTGTGCTCTGCAACCTTAATCAGATGTTTGTCTGTCCGTGTAACCTTCAGGGAATTCTTTAATCTACGGGTATAAAGTGTCCTCTTTCCACTGAGCACGTCTCAGGATATCTCGTCTGATTCTCATTTTAGTACTGTTCAGTTATTGCTCGCTAACCGGTCTAAGGGACTGAATTAACAATTATCATCATTAAATTCACGAACCAACATTTTAATCAACTCGGATTAAGAATTCTTGTAATTGAGCGGAATAAACATTTGCTCGGGAATTTGATGATATAATGATTGTGATTTCAATCCCTGGGTAGGACTATTCCGACTTGGACTCAGCGGAAACTGAGCAAACAGCAACTGAGCAGTACTCAGTAAGAACTAGATGATATACCTCGAGATATGGTCAGATGCAACTACTGTAGATTAAATAAAAGCTTACCCAGATCAACCTGGTGAAGGCTGGAGAACAAGATGGCTGACACTTTGTGATAATAACAATAAATATGGGGACAATAGTCCGCATGTAAATAATGAAAAGAAATGAAAGTTCAAAATAAATGTCTGAAACACTGAATATGAGATACAATAATATAAACATAATTCTTGTTTTGGTTTGTTTGTTTTTTTTAGCGCGTATTTCAGTTTATTTGAATCTTTTATTAAAAATATCAACTTCTGAAAATCCAGTCTTTAATCGAGCATATGACACCGAGTTTACAAGATTGACGGTTTTAAAAGTTATTCTACATACTTCTAAAAATCAGACTGACGGTCTACTCTTTTCTCGGGGATCATTTTGGTCCAGATAAGTAATTGCCGTCTAGATGAATATTTAAAATGCAATACAAAACGAATTCGAAAATCCTTCCCTTGATGCAACCAGTTTTATTCGTCGACATAACTGAACACAGGATGACCTCATCAGACAAAAGTTTCTTCGAAATTCTTGTTCTGCATGACCGTCTTGAACGCATCATTAAATATAAAGGAATGGTAATTTGTATTTGTTTATTACCTATGTTCCGGCTATTCACAAATGTGTATAATTATCTGTCTGTCTCTCAAGCTAACCTGATCTGATCAGATTCTCTTTCTTTCATTCTCTCCATATATATATATATATATATATATATATGTGTGTGTGTGTGTGTGTGTGTGTGTGTGTATGTGTTTAAATAAATAAATATATATATATATATATATATATATATATGCGTGTGTGCGTGCGTGTGTGTGTGTTTAAAATAGGATACAGAAAAACCAACAATTTTTTTTTTTAAATTTGTAAAATGGAAAACGTTTCACGTTTCATTGAAAATAGATTTGATTAGGCGTTTCGACATTCAAGGCTTCATCAGATCCAAAAAAACGAAAGAATAAAATGTGTCTATGTATTTGTATGCTTAAAAAATGAATCATAGTATTTTCCCCTAAGCTGTCATTTCAGCCGCTAATATTTATTCTGGTATCTTTTGTTTACAATTCTTAGTTCAAGTCGAAAGTTGTTAATGTATCATCCCAGCTTATTTGTAACGAATTAAAAGCAAATCCTCTTCGCATACACACAAATACACATATCTCTTTCTTTTGTTTTTGGATTTGATGAAGTCTTGAAAGGCGAAACGCGTAATCAAATCTATTTTCATGAAACGTTTCCCATTTGTCATATATATATATATATATATATATATATATATATTAAAAAAATTGACAAAAGGAAAATGTTTCATGGAAGCTAAATGTGATTACGCGTTTTGCCATTCAAGGCTTCATCAGATGCAAAAACGAAAGAAAGAAATGTGTATTTATGTGTATACTTAAATAATGAATCATGGTACATTTTCCCTAAGTTGGCATTTCTCGTGATTAAAGAAAGAAAATGAGTGACTTTTAAAAACAGCCGCTAATATTTATTCTGGTAACTTTTCTTTACAATTCTTAATTCAAGTTGAAAGTTGTTGATGTATATTCCCATCTTGTTTGTAGCGAATTAATGGCAAATCCTCTTCTCATTATGAGAATGGCTCGAAGGCAAGAAATTCATTTAGTCTTTCCTTAAACGAATCCAAGGCAAATCCTTATAGAATTCTTCAGAATGGCTTGAAAGTACAATATTTATGCGTTTTCATGTCTCCATGTGTGTTCCGTGTCGACAATATATTTTTTTTAAAATATAATACAGAAATTCCGACAAAGTTGTTAAGAAATTTTACAAATGGCGTTTCTCGTGATTAAAGAAATAAAATGAGTGATTTTTAAAAATTTAGGATATGTAACCCGGAATACCTAAATGAAGAAGAGAAATATATTGAGAAAACTTTCAAACTATACACACCATTTTATCCTCAACACTAAAAACGAGTTTACAAAAGCCCCCAGCCCCCAAAAATTAAAAACAAAAACAAAAAACAGACACAATCAATAAAACTTCTAACAAAAACTACACAAAATTTATAATACTGCCCTCCAACACTCTGGTAATCTCTCAAACAAATTAGTTATCCCTAATGCTAGGATCGTTACAACCATCCCCAAGACAATCAGAGATATAATTAGGAAATAAAATAAACCCAACACCAATTTAAATGCCGGGATTTATAAAATAAATTGTTTACAATGCAAAAAATGTTTATCTCGGGGAAAATATCACGTGATCTAAAATCCTGCACCTACGAACACAAGAGAAACTTGCGTTTGGACAAACAATCTAACTGTCTAGTTTTGCATCGAAACGATGCTGGAGATAACTTTAATTTCATTGATGCCGCCCTAGTTGAAAAAAAAAAGAACATAATTCTCTCAGGAAAAATACATTGAAAACTTAATGATAACATTATTACCAACAATAAACACAAGTTTAAACATTCTCGAAGCCCTTACATTTAATGGACGTTAATCCAGTGTGGTATACTGAACAATAGAGTTTGTCCACTTTCCTGAAAAATGGATACTGGGACTTAAACTAAACTAAAACTTTATAATTATTTAACACTACCTGTCTATAAGCCTCCCTCCAACCCATATTACTTCTCCTTTGTAGTCTGAATTGTTTGTTTGTTTTTTTTTAATAGATAACTTGCCCATTGCGCCCCCGAGCAACTCTCGTCACCCACTTCTCCCAATGAGTCTTTTAGTCCTCACGTACATGAGCGAGTTTCTTTTGGTATCTTTAGGTCTCGGACCGGTACAATGTTTCTGACCCAAGGAGTTCTATTGCTTTGACTTCTGTGCAGACACAAGATGTCCACTCGGAGTATCACGTATGTATATACTTTCCTGGATTGATTGTTCCTTTATTAAGGGCACTGAAGGTAGACACTTTCTCGGCTTTGGCGTTATCCGCCTGATAGTCAGGGATCCGAACCTTCGAGTAACTCCGTAGAATACTATCCTATCAGCAGGTGTATATCGGGCTATTGTACTCTCATTTTGTGAATGGGTTCTGGACCAAGCAGTAGTCTCTAGTGGGGCCTCTCGATGCCATGATGAAGGGTACTACTACGGCTGCATTTCTGGACAATTCTCTCCAGGCTATTTATACAAGCAACTCCTGTGGGTGTGTCTGTTTCATTACTTACTAGTCTTCCATCAGCCAATAGACACATGAAACCAATCAAAATAAAAATGAACAAAACTAACAAACCCAACTTTAAAAATCAAAATAGACAGTACGTATACTATCTCCTACACCAACGTGAGGGGTCTACGTTTCAACTTTCTAGAAGTGGAACATCATCTTTTTCAATCCGAACCAGAACTTCTTTTACATTCTGAAACCGGTATCAAGATTCAAGCACGCCTGATGAGCTCATAGTCTCGTGCTACTCACCTCTTATAGCAAAACACGACCACCTATACCATCACAACCATGCACATCAGGGTAAATTTCCCTGTGACAAGGAACCTGATATTCCATGTGTGCGCTTCCGCGTGGTTCTTATCCATAGTACCACATTCGTCTTTGCCCGCTATCAATCTCAGGACGAAGGGATGGTAACCTTCGACCGAATATCTGAGAAGATTGATAATATCCCACTCAATTTCTCTCAGCTAGCTTTCCTATCAGCGGCGAGTTTAATATCTACCATAAAAATGTCTAGTCCACTCCAACAAAACCGATGATGAAGGCAGATATTACAGAGACATCTCCATCGCCGAGATCATCGAAGATCCCAGCCGGGTCCTGGATGTGACGGCACATCAGGCGAACCTCCTCGACCTCTTTTTAACCTCCTGTCCTGATAAATGCTTAGCAAAAGTTTTCCCCGCTAGGCACGTCAGGCCATTTCCTAATTAGTGTTCAGATTGAAGGAAAACCTAAAGCATCTCTTGAGGTACCGTTACATTGTTCATTAATTGCAAGGTATAAAAAATTCAAAACTGTTGAAAACCAAAGAAGAACAGGTGCTTAACGGAAGATTTCTTCAAGATCTTCCAAGAAATTAATGCGTCAAATTAAACAGAATCCAATGGTTACTCGTCAAGAGTTGAAGGATGATTTGCTTACATCAGGAATCTGTGTCACTAAACAGACAATAAGCAATGAAATTCATAGGAACATTCTAAAGTCTCGCGCCCCTCGGAAAACTCCACTCTAAAAAAACACATACATTCCAAGTTGAAATTCGTTTGTGAACATAAGAATTAAGAAAAGTCGTATTAGGAAAGAGTATTATGGACAGACGAAACCAAAACTGAGCTGTTTGGGCATAATTCTAGAAATAATGTATGGAAGAAAGATAAGGATACTTTCCATAAAAAAAAACACAGTTCCAACAGTGAAATTTATTGGGATTGTTTTTAGGCAAAAGGTGCTGGCAACATATCAATAATAGATGGTAGGATGAATGCGGCAGCATATCAAAATATTTTGGAAGCAAATTTAATGATGTCGGTTGAAAATCTTGAACTTCCTCTTGATTGGATCTTCCAACAAGGTAATGATCCTAAACACACTGCAAAATCTACGAAGAAATGGCTTGCTGAAAATAATGTAAATATCCTGAAATGGCCAAGTCAGTCTGCAAATGTAAACTCAATTGAGAACCTGTGGCGTTATTTGGAAATTCAAATCCATTCGAGAGCTCCAACAATAATCCTGGACTAAATGCAAAGAACAATGGAATAATATATCAACAAAAATTTGCATCTCATTGAGAACTACAAGAAAAGGTTAACTTCTGTAAAAGTGAATAATGGCTATTCTACAAAGTGTCAAATGAAGATTATGTATTCATTTTTTGTATTGTACGAATAATTTTTTCACGCATTAGAATGGATAAATGGAATTTATTTCTATTAAATCAAATATTTTTCTGTTTTCAATGCATATTTAGTTATTATGCAACTGTGTACAGTTAATTATATGAAATATGTTTATTCATTAATTGTAAATACAATAAAAAAAAAAAAATTGTATATGTGCGAATATTTCTTTCCCCCCTGTATATGTATATATATATATATATATATATATATATATATATATATATATATATATATATATATATATATAATTTATATCCATCGACGTCTCGTTTCTTTTTATGCTTATATCACTTGCTCTGTTTCTTTCTTTCTTTCTTTCTTTCTTTCTCTTTCTCTCTCTCTCTCTCTCTCTCTCTCTTATACACATAAACACTATATTTATGTCTGTCTGACTTCTAGTCTATTTATATTTGCGTAACTGATTCTATCTATCTATCTATCTATCTATCTATCTCTCGCTCTCTCTCTCTCTCTCTCTCTCTCTCTATATATATATATATATATATATATATATATATATATATCCTTGTTTACTCCTATCCATTTATTTACCTATCTTTCTCGCACCTATCTGTCTTTTCATATTATACACGTGTATAGATTTGCGCATGCGCGCATATGCTTTTATTTTCCTTAAAACGAAAACCTTTACCATGATAAAAAGATATAAATATTCAAATATCTAAAATGACTCATATACACAGCTCTCTTCCTCCGCGTGTGTGTGTGCGTTTGTCGGTGTGTGTGTGTGTGAGTGAGCCATTCCCTGGCGTCCTAAATAGACGTATCGTCTCCCACCCCACAATTTGATAACAGCCAATTTGGCTTCATTGTCATTTTCAATCGGATGCGTTCCCTGGCGATGAACCGACAAGTCCAAAAAATTCATCCCCTACCCAAACTTTTCCCGCTCACAGGTAACACGCATTTTCCAGTCTTCTATCACCTGTAGAAAATTCGATGTGAAAGCCGGAAGTTTTAAAGCTTTTAATGTTTGGCTTTAGTTCCTCTCAAATCGCTTTTATTTGGAACGGGGGGGGGCATTGTTGATGACACTATCAAAGATTGACCGTATCAAAATGTGGAGACTTCTCGCTGAACGATGCTCCACGGTCAGATATCAGTCATATAATAGTATTATTTGAAAATAATCAACAATATTCGAGGCTATGTTTAGTCAAAATTCAGTTCTTTCGTGGTAAGACTGTTGTGCTCTCTCCAGGGTGCAGTCCTGAGCGAATGTATATGGAGGCTGTACGCTTTTCAACTCCCATATCCCCACCTATCAGCCAAGACAAGATTCAAAGACAAGATTCAAAAGAATGCAGGACATTATATCTGGGGCCGACATGGCTGAAGGAGATGCTGGAAGTTTGTCAGTGTTGACAGCTAACGTCCTTCCGGGAGTCAGTCAGGAATGCAATAGGTCATGTATTATAAGTACAAACATAATAATCTGGATATTAAGACATTCAATAACGATAATTCCTAATCTAAAAATCTTCGACATATTATACTCCCTTGTAATCTCATATAACCAGATTATCCTTGATATAGTTAGTGGCGATCTATTTTGTTTGTTCCATTATCACTTTCTTTTCGTATTGTTGTAAAGTACCCATTTTTCATCGTACGTCAGTTTTTATAATCGGATTGACCCCATGCAAGACAGTACTGCCATTACGACAGAGGAGATTACTGTCTGTGGAAGAATTAGAAACAGAAAAATTAATAATGATCGGGAAGAGAAAATAGTAATCAGGACAGTAGATAGCGATTGGCGTTGCATTTAAATTTTTGGAGATTAAAGTTGACTGGAAAACATGGAGCTGGAAAAGTATTCCACAAATTCGGACAACTTAAGACTATTACGTCTATCAATACATCGTCTGAATACTATATCGCTTCAGGATGGAAGTGATCATGACACTATTTTTTATTATCTTTAATGCCAGTAAAACACAAGAGGTTACAGGGTTTGGAAGAATTAGGAACAGAAACAATAATGATGAGCAGAAACAGAAGAGATTAATCATTGATACAGTATATAATGATTGATATTGCACTTAAATCTTTGCACATAAAAGCTGGTCGGAAAGCATAGAACCGGAAAGGAGTTCTACAAGCGAGAAGTGCGAGAAAAGAAACAGCATAGAATTTATGGCTATATCTAGCCAGCTCAACTGTAAATTGATGCGATCCTGGAAGGTTAATGTGTCTGCCAAAAGGTATATAAAGAATGTTGGAGGGAAAAACGGTTGGAATTTGTGAGTAAAACGTCCAAGATCAGTCTGCTGGTCCGAATCGCCATCGTCGTTTATCTCATATCCAATAATTTTATTTCTTCCTTGTTGATGATGACTTTGATGACTAAATTCGCCCACAATGCGCAGGTTCAGGACGAGAAGCTTCAAGTTTCACCAAAACTTGCTCCCGTTTGGCTTTGCAAGAGTTGGTTGGAGGTGAAAGAAAATCAGAGTGAAAGTAAACGCCGATGGCTGAATTTGTTTAAGGTGGATCTCAACTGGCCACACAATTTCATGACTTTCTTCTGCGGCACATATGTAATCCAGTTATGAAAATGCAACGTGTAGCGCCTTCTATAAGATATCCATCATGCGTAGCCCTCTTCATCCGCTGGTTCAACCGTTAAAATCTGTTGTAATTATCTTCTTGTTTCACCGTTGGAGTATTTGGGGTCGGTCGCACATAGTTTGGCTTCTGCTTATTGACTTTAAAACAAAGGGTGGCCCTGCTCGGAGCATAGAACTCCCGATGGCATTGCTTAGAGTCATTTGAGCACAAGGACTAACCACCATTGGTGGTCCGTATATTAAGTTTAAGATAACAAAAACTATTGCTTTATTAGGAACTTTCTTGAAGAATTTAACTAATTTAGATAATCCAGCAGTCGAAGAAAATTTTGAATTACTTTAAGAGAGAGGGCGTAATATTGGACATTAGGATAACGGTTGATCGCATATTTCGTAACGAACATTTTTACAGCTTGATTGGGAATTTTTATTCGTTGACCACAGTCAGCAGGTCTCGGATTACGATTTCTTCCTTGTGTGTGAGATGAAACAATAGCCAATGCAGTGACAGTATTCGAGCTCTCTTCAACTGAAGGAAATCAAACGCGCAAATTAGAGGGGTTTTTTTTTTGGGGGGGGGGTGCGGGATGGTCTTTTATGTGGTCTGTCCCTTTACAACGTGAATGAACATGGCTCTCCACAACTTTCGATCCTTTATAGGTCTAAGCACCAGTCTCTGTTCTGCCATCCTTTTTCACATACTCTTTAGGATGATAATTATTTGTTCATGTTTTCTGAAGATGGTCAGACAAAAGGAAACATTTGCTGGACGTTTTGAAATATTTAACAGAAAATACAAAAGGCGACACTGAAATCCAAACGCATACTGGGATAGCGAAAGACGCCATCCAAACGTCTAGTAAAATATTTGGTCTCCAGGAAACACTACTGCTCCTACTGCGGAAGTACATGTGATGCTACTAAATTACAGGTTAAAAAATGACTTACTCACCGACAGTATCATCTTCTTGCTCGCCCTGGGCAAACGTTGTCCCAACTCCTTCCGTGATGACCGGTTGATACCCCAGGCTATAGGCCCTAGTTGGGGAAGAGATGAATTCACACCTTTCCGAAGGGTATTAGTATGTAAGTGAATGTAATAAACTCTAATGGATTTCAAAATTGGCTCCCCGATTCCTCAATCCTAGCCGCTATCCATTACTCCATAGTGCTATTTTTAGCGAATTTAAGTATCTAGAAAAGTACTATGGTTTTATTGTGTCCCATAACAAACCCTTTGGATGTCATTAGTCACTGTAAATCGTAACCCAGTTATTTATATCATATAATGTGTATGTTAGTCAATGCGTGACAGAGAAAAAAACGGAGAGAGTGTATTTAGGTTGCGTTTACGGAAAGACAAGCCCATTCTTTTCTTAATGAGTAACATTATCATTCTGTCACTACTTCTCTATTGTTCCAAAGAAGCCTCGACTGAATGTGAAGATCTTCTCGATGGAGAAAAGGTCACTTGGCATCCACTTGTTATGCTGAAAACTTTCAAAAGAGACCGGGCTGATCGGTCCACAGTCTACTGGTTTTAACATTCACGGGTAGCCAAGCAGAACACAAAGAAGGCACATATAATTACTTTTCGAGCATCGTAACACACAGAGACGCGACCAACGGATATTAATGGTGGATATTACCATCGCGTTCCTCGCTTGCTCGATTTCTTGAATCATGCATTCTTGGCGTGTCTTCCCCACACCATTATAATTGCCACATTCTCTCTCTCTCTCTCTCTCTCTCTCTCTCTCTCTCTCTCTCTCTCAGACCCTTTTCATTTTTTCTCGCCATTATTCTCACTCATTAATTTTCTTACATTTTTTTAAAACATTTCTCTTTCTGCCCAGTACTTTCTTTTTTCCACTTCTTGCTCTGATTCTTTCACTTAAAACGTTTTCTGTTTTCTCGCTTTGGTTTAAATATGAGTTTTCTTCGTTTTGAGGGAAAAATTTCTGTATTGTTTTCATTGTTGTGTTTTTCTTGTTTTTTGTTGTTAACAACGCACATATATCAAATGTAATGTATATCTGTCTATCTAACTTTTGTCTCTTTTCTCTCTGTCTCGTCCTATGTTCTTACCACTTGAATATATATATATATATATATATATATATATATATATATATATATATATATATATATATATATATTTCGATTATAGATGTTGTTCAACTTATAATTACATGAATCATTCATACAAAAAAAAAATATAGAGGTTAATGATTTAAATGGCTAGAATACATCTTCAAACAATTTCAATAAGATACACTAACCCCGAACCTGTATATGAATGATATGATCCCTGTTTATAAATTCCAGTTGCATAAGGTCTTTTTAGTTTTTACAAGCTTTCGTCTGTTCCTACATTTAAATCATTACACTCTATATTTGTTTTTTGTATGAATGATTCATGTAATTATATATATATATATATATATATATATATATATAAATGAAGAAATCAGACGATTCCGCCATCTTGGTTTGAACCTTTCGGTATCTTCAGGCGATTTTGGTCAATTGATTTCCTAGCGCTTTACTTTTTAAAATAAAAATTTATGAAAGCTATATTTAAAAAAAAAATAAATAAATGAATAAGCGCCCGACATGAGTTGTGGTAGATGGTGACGTGGTGGAGGAGTGAAAGAGGAAGAGAAGGAGGAATGGAGGTGGGGGAAATCAAGTGTATTTGAAATATATCGGCGGGGGATTAAATGAAATATACATACGGAGGATTTCCTAATTTTCTATATTTAAAACGTCCATATATTAATGTTTTATCTTTTTTCATATGTATATTGAGCACCTTTTAATACTAATGTTCCTGGTCTAATTAAACCCTGACAATTAACTTCTTTTATTTATATATATATATATATATATATATATATATATATATATATATACACATATACACACCCACATACACACACACACACACACACACACACACACATATATATATATATATATATATATATATATACAATATCGTAATATATAATGTATAATCTCATATCAGCACCTGTAGATTTAATAAGGCGGTTAATAAAATTAAAGGAATAAAAAGCCAAAATAATGATAAAATTGAAAATATTTATGCTGTATTAATCTTTTGATATTTATTTAAAACTGAACAAGTTACATTTGTTCAATAATTATGATACTTGGTCGCCACTCGCTAACAGTTTCTGATAATTTCATGCCTGCCACTCATGACCTTGTCTAGGATTATATTTCAAACCAAATTTTACCATCATCAAAATTACTCTCCACTTTTTTAAATTATTTTTGAATTTAGCGTTGGTCTGACATCTAATTGGTTAATCAGGATAAACCAACAAGCCTCATTTTAATTTTGACTTGTCTGTTTTTTATTTAAAAATAATTTTTTAATCCCCAGTTATTTACCATCGCCTGAGGAGGCACAATTTTAATGTTGAACCATGAAAGTTATTGTGTAGCGATTTTAACATTTTTTATCTCATATAATAAATATTAAGCTCTATTCTGTATTAAGAACTTTTAAAAAAAAATTAAATGCCACAGATAGTGGAATTATGCCCCATTTGTTCTTATCAATACCTGTATATATATATATATATATATATATATATATATATATATATATATATATATATATATATATGTCTAATTGAATAAATTAAGGACATTAGGTTTTAATAAAATCCGTTCATACTCACGAACAACCTTCCGTGTATTGATGTTAAAGTATGAGAGAAATGTGCTATAGATGTTTATATTTCTTTTATTTTCATTTCCCAAGTACTTTCGAACTTTTTCGAAGATCATCTTCAGGGCTACAAGTAATACAAAACTATATGTTGTTCATTAATATAAGTATTTATGCAAAGTTGTGCGTTGTTATCCATTACTGTAATTTTTTTCGTTATGTTTTTAAATGCAAAACGTCTGATAGTTTAGAAATTCATAAAGAAATTTAAAAATTGCACCTCTCATAGAACACTTTTTGAAGTTTTGAAATGGATCTTCTAAGCATTATAAATGACATCCCGTTCTATAAATACAGGTACCAGTTTCAGAAGCGTTTAGATGCTATAGTTAAGGATATTAATAAATCCAACTAAATATTTATGAAATCCGACAAAACCCACTAAGCTTTACAAATTTAATCTCAAGGATTATATGACACTAATCAGAAATAATTTAATTAGGAATTACAAAAAGATCCATTTTAAAACCGTGTAAGCGTTCTATAAGAGTTTCAGTTTTTAAATTTCTAAATTCATAAGAATCTGCTATATCCGAAACATCTCGATTCGGAAGCAAGGATATTAACAATCAAATCAACACCGATTCTAGAAATATTGCTGATAAACTAAAAGTCCGCAATAGGGTTAGAAAACTTTGCACTAAAGAATCTCATGTCCTACTTAAAGACGATAAGCCAGATTTTCAGACCAAACTTCCTACAAGGATCATAAACCCTAGCAGATCGGAAATTAGAAAGATAAGCAAAGTTATCCTTGAACGTGTTAACAAACAGATCAAAAAACACCTTGAACGTATACACTGGATTGCTATCACGGAGGTCATTAATTGTTTTAGAAGCATCGGCAAGAAAAACAGCTACACTTTTATCCAGTTTGATATCGTCGATTTCTACCCTTCCATTTCCTCTTTACGCTGGCATTAGAATTCGCTAAAGTTTATTCAAACATCTCAAGTGAATATGTAAGTATTATAATGAACTGCGGAAGATTTGTTCTCATCCACCATAAAGAATAGCGAGTTAAGAACCCTTATGATTACTTTGACATTTAATGGGATCATTAGATTCGGCAGAGTCTTCTGATCTTGTCGGTTTATATATTTTATATAACCTTACTGCCTATGAGGAAATCAATCTAGATATTATAGGGTTATATAAAGATGATGGTCTTATGGTTGTAAAAAAGAATCCACGAAAATTAAGGTAGATAAATTAAGAAAAATGATTCACAGGGAAGTAAAAAATTTAAATCTTAAGGTTAAAATAAGCACCAATATTAAACAAGTGAATTTCCTCGATGTCATGTTAGATCTTGTCAATGACGATTTTCAGCATTATATAAAAAATAATTTCAACCCAATCTATATTCACCCTAATGACAATCACCCTCCATTTGTAATTCAACATATTCCTTCTTCTGTAGACTATAAGCTCATCAACGACTCATCGGACAAATATGTTTGAGAAACATCGCAGCGTGTACAATAAACTTCGTATAGTTGCTTTAATTTCGGACGAAAATAAGGAAGAAATTTCCACCATTTGGATATTTTTATTATGCTTTTCCTTGATCTAAATTTTCGGCTCACTCTGTCTTTAGAAATGTTGTTTAGTAGAAGTAGGTCAGAAAGTTGACAGGTAAGTCTACGGGAGAGCGTGTTTGTAGTAAAACCAATACATGTAGTGTGTTTATTAAACAATCTCTGAACGAGCATGTAAATAGATATACTACATTGGTTTTTATTGCAGATGATTTAGTTGTGCGGCTGTATGCTTATGAGGTCAATTGTTTTAATTTTTTTATAATATATGATGAGCTTAACTTTATTAATATTAAAGAGTTTATCATTTCTACATATTATTTTTTTGAGTGTTGTTCTATCATGTTTGTAATTTCATGCATTTTAAATTAATTTAAAAATTAAATTAAATTATTTAAATTAAATCAAAACAATTATATGAAGTTTAGAACGGCTCATGATCAAACATAATAGACATTCGTTGCCTGTTATACTTAACATCATATGTTTGAATAACGAACAATACACTATATATATATATATATATATATATATATATATATATATAACCTATTCAATGCGCGCGCTCGTGCGCGTGTGTGTGCGTATTAATGAAATATAAGAAATTAATTGTTTTAAGACTAAAAAATCAGCTATTTAAATTTCGTCGTTGCCGAAACTTTATGGCATCTTACGAAAAAATCGTATTAAATCTCTTAAAGTACATATCAATTACGAAGTCACAAACTTTCATATTAATTTAGGATATCATTTTCTTCAGCCAGCTCCGAAAAACTACAATAAATACTTTCGGTCATGTCTGCAACCCGACCATATTTTGCTTTTTTTTGTTTATATTCATGAAAATTGTTACATATATATATATATATATATATATATATATATATATATATATGAAGCATATTTGAGGTTTATTCATTTGGGCATTTCCTGCAGTTTATAGTTTGATTTTTTAGATGGATTTGTGACAAATTTTATGCTTAGTTTAGACAATTTTTTTTTCGGCTGTAGTTCTGCTAAAGTTAGTGGGTAGAATCCTACATTTTATTTTATTCGACAGGTTTGCCATGAAGGACAGCTTTTCTGTTTTGGAATGAACTTTTTGTTTCGCAATGAACATGAAATAAGTTATTGAAAGGTCTTGAAAGCATTTTCAGTATATTTGTCCTCCTCGTGTAAATATTGTGGGCTGCAAATTCTGTGTGCTCTTAAATATATATATATATATATATATATATATATATATATATATATATATTCTATGTGTGTACGTGCGCGCCCATGCATGACTAACATAGGATACGATGCTCATTAGTTCTTGATATTTGTCGCTACCAATCTTTTGGTTATTCACGACTTAATATGTAGTTTTTATATATATATATATATATATATATATATATATATATATATATATATATATATATTATAATAAAAGAAAGAACATTAAGATATATAATCCGGTGATCTCATTGATATTTTATTATTACAAAACAGTGCTCAATGAAAATTTACAGAGCATGAATATTATAAATTAACTGATTTAAAATATGGTTTCTTCGCAAATTTTGATTTCCAAAATTCACTTGAAGACGAAACAGAACTAATGCTTTTAATTTAATTATATAATTAAATTTAAAGATTTTAGCCTCGGTTTTTGAAACATGGTAATTCCTGTGTAGCGAAGAAACCATATTTTAAATCTGTTAATATATATATATATATATATATATATATATATATATCAGTACTTAATATAGTTTTCTTATATTTGAAAGCTCCAGTGTGGAATTTCCAAAAGGCTTGATCACCAAAATTATGCAAGATGACATCTAAATGAACGCTTACATGAGTAATCTCATATGAGCACCAGTTATTCAAATCGACTGTCCAGAACTGCTTAAATAAAGAAGTATGGAAACTCTGGGTTACAAATGTTGGTAACTTGACCTTGTGTCAAACATGGAAAGTATAGAAAATAATAAATGTTGTTATTAATCGGTCACTGAGCAATGTACATTAAATTCAACTGGAGTTGATAAAATCAAAATGATTCTAATGATTTTCTTTTTTGTGTGTCTGTTGGTCTGAAACTATAAACTACAGTGGGGTAAAACGGAACAGAAAGGCGATTCTGAAAAGCCATGATTCTTTTCCAGACAATTTGGCACCAAAAAGGCTTGGGTTCTCGCCAATTATGTTGTGAACGAACCAATTTCTTCATTCGTGATCTTATAACATTTGCAATTCAAATTTAAATAGATTTATTATGTTTGCTCATTTATTGTTTCCATATATATATATATAAAAAGAGATGGGGGCATGGAAATCGAGAAAATCAAGTAACATATATATATATATATATATATATATATATATATATGTGTGTGTGTGTGTGTGTGTGTGTGTGTGTGTGTGTGTGTGTATATATATATATATATATATGTGCATGTGTGTGTTATTTCATTTTCTTGCTTTCCTATGCCTCTCTCTCTCCCTTCTATATATATATATATATATATATATATATATATATTTGTATACGATACTTGATTTTTTGCTTTTCATCTATCTCTCTTATATATATTTGTATAAGAGACTTGATTTTTACTTTTCATCTATCTCTCTTATATATATATATATATATATAAGCACCATATATATATATATATATATATATATATATATATATATATATATATATATATATGTATGTATCAGGGGAGAATGTAAGGAAACAATGCGTGTAAGGGATTACATTGCTGACGAAATAACTGCGTATTTTCCGCTGTCGCTACTTCTGTGTGTCGTGTCTCTTTAGTACGTGTGCGATTATGGCTCTCCACTATTTTCTATCTGTTAATAATGTTTATTTTTTCACTATAACTCCCTCTCAATATTCTGGCATTCTTTTATAAAGGTTCATTAAGTATTGTAGTAACTGCTTCTATTTCGCCTTTTTTTCCTTCGATGTGTCATGTAAGTGTCAGATTCTCCAAGCCCTCTTTCCTCATTATGAGTCCCAGCAATTTCAACTGTCTTTCTGATCTTAACCAATAAGTCTCCGTTTTGTGCTAATTTTCATTAAAACTTCCTCGTTGCTCACATCTTCTCTTCATTGGCATTCTCAGTATCCTTCTGTAGGGCCTCGTCTCCTGTTCATCACTCACTTCCCAATCGATATGCAACTTTCCCTGACAAAATATCTTTGATCTTCTAGGTGTCATGTCGCTTCAAGATGAGTGAGGCCGTGGCTCTCCACAACTTCTTATTCTTTGTAGCTCTTAGTAATGTTTCTCTTTTTACTATTCCTCTCAGTTCATGTGTGCCATCCAATTACAAAATTTCGTTAGGTTAAGTTAATCACTGTTTCCAACTGTTCCTTTTACTTTCAATATGCCCTGTGTGTGCCAAATTTTCCACGCCTTCTTTTCTTAATATATATCCTCAAAACTTTAACTGACTCTTTCTGGTTTTTAGTATCTCAATTCTAATTATATCTGATTCTCAGTATGTCAAAGTCTCTAAAATTTCTTTCTTTTTTTAAATCTGTAGTGCACATAAGGAGGCACGGTGGAGCAATGGATAGCGACTCGGATTGAGGAATCGGAGAGCCGAGTTCGAATTCCAGTCAATTCCATTCACTTACGTGCTAATACCCTTGGGAATGTATGAATCCTCTTCTACTCCCCTGAGTTATGGGTACATAGCAGAACAAACTAGGTTCTATAGCCTTGGATGGCAACTGGTCTACCGCAAAAAGAAATGGCAACCTGCGGGAAAAAAATCTGCTACGTCTGTCATGTATCGAAAGATACATGATCGCCTAAGCGTATATCACGCATGGCACATAACTGACTCAGTCGAAAGAGGAAAGAGGGCTTGGAAAAAAAAAACTCACAGGACATATTGAAGGCAAGAGCGACAGAGAAAAGCAGCCCATAACCTACGTAAATGTAAATGTATGGCAGAACGAGATATATGAAAAAGTGAAAATTTACAAAAAAAACTACAAAGGAGAGGAAAAGTCTTGAATCTTTGTGACACAGAGGAGAAGAAGAACTTTAACTGACTCTTTCTGAGTCTTCTGTCTTTCTGTCTGCTTTATGTATTGTAAGAAGACAGCCACGCTTCATGGAGATGAATTGTTATCATGCTGGTACACACAAGGAAACATGACAAGTATAAAGGAATGTAAATTGACTGAACAAGATTTGTGTATGACATATGTGTCATGATAGGCTCTATTTTCACTAGTGGTCATTGTGAACTCTTGCAAGACTCACTGTTACTAAGCAGATGCAGATTTGTACACCCTGTTGAATGACCGGCTCCATAAATCATGCCATATCCTCCAGACACGAACGCAATTGTCAGCGAAAAAACAACTGGAAACTCAATACGTTTGAAAATGTGCGAGTTTTCCTCCTCAAATGTTGATATACTCAAGCCCAGATGAGATACGATAAGTGATATCTTGGTAACAGTTAAGGAAGTGCACAGCGTACAGTACGCTGACTGATAGGTTTAGCGACACAATCATTGAACTAATACGTGTCTTGCTAGACAATCTTCACCCTTGAATCTGTCTTGAAGATTTATAAATCTACTATTCATTTGTGCATTGTTGCGAAAATCTGCTCTAATGCTTTTTAACTTGGTCTAGAGTTTCTTGACAAAATCCAAAGAAGAATCTGCAATGTTATCATTCCTGAATTGGTCTGTCGGCTTCAATTACTGTCCCACCGCCATAACAGTCTCCTTGTGGATTTTCTACAAATGTTTAAATGGAATTTTTTATGAACTTTCCACTTAGGAACCTCTTCTTCACGAATTTAAGACTAGTACAAGATTGGCAGTTAGGTCTCATGATTTTACTATTAAAAGTTCTAGGTGTAACCGTAAGTTCTATTTCATTAGTTTCTTCTCTCACCCTCATCACCCGTGGAACTTTCTTCCAGCGTTTTGCTTTCGTACAATCTACAAAAATTTAAATTCGTCTCCTTTAATTCTCTTCTTTTGACCTTCCTCCTTAGTATCACATTGCGTCTTAGTGGCTTTATCACCTTGAGGCGAATGATAAAAGAGGATGTGATTTAATGCAGTTTTTCATATTTGTAATTTGTTGAGAGTTTCATTCTTCCATCGACTTGGGGAAGCCAGTGATTTTTATCCTGGATTTTCATATTCCTAGTATTTCATGGCTTCTGTATTCGGGGATGACCCTAGAGAATATGTAACCACGTGGGTAGAGTGCCCCCACCTTTCCGATCACTGTAATCATACCATAATCAAGCAGAGTTGAATCCACACTGAGAATCAGGACTGGTATCACCACGCTGTCACAACTACACTACATTGCAATCTATTGTGCCTTACATACGACGTTCTGCTCTGTAAATTCCTACGAGTGGGAAGAAAGAATCTTTTGGGTAAGTTATAGTCTAATCATTTGGCCATTCAATTAATATATATATATATATGTGTGTGTGTGTGTGTATGCGCATGCGTGTGTGTGATAAATAATTTGTGAATTATAGTATTGTTATGGTAAGGTTGATGGTCACACACACATACACACACACACACACACATACCTACATATATATATATATATATATTTATTTTTCTGTGCGTGTATTTGTAGAGAAGCAGGCGAAGACAAAGGGAAGAAATAAACGATTTTCAACATGAATCTACAAATTTAAATAAAATTTTATTATTGAGTATTAGTTTTCTTTTCAATTGAAAGAAATGCATGATAAAAATTCTTTGCAAAAAAACTTCACACAAAATATTTTTGTTTGGCTTTCTTTACAATACAACCAATTCAGTTTCATGGAAGAAACAGAATGCGTCTACATGTGAGAAAGTGTGTTCGGCATGTATTTACGTCGTTTTATATATGCGTGTAATTTCATAGTAGCGGAAATAAGCAGTCAGTGAACGATTGTGGCATTAATACTACTGCTAATATTACTATTTTTGACAATAACTCGGTTCGTATGTTCTTTTTTGGTAATATATTACTAGAATAAATATGCGAAAATGTAATTAATTAAGGTTTGATAATTTCCGCCTGTATAACGAACAACAACTTTGCTCAAAGGTTAACTGAAAAACTAACTTACTAACTTAACACCACAAAATATATAAGGAAAGTATTGGCTCCAGAAATCTAAAAGTTAGATTTTATTAAACTTAGAGTTTATTGGTTAATAAATATTTTCCCAATTTTAAATATCTATTTTAACGAGTGAAAATATTGTTGATCTTTTTTTGGAGTAAGCCTTAAAATTTTCGTAGCAGACGATAAAATTGTTGTTTGAAAATTCAAAGATTAACGCGCGTTTCAATTGAACGTCGCTGATTGGTTAATATATACGAATACAGAATGGGAAATCGGAGCTCACAATGCGCAAACATGAATCAATTTTTAGTTTAAGTAATATAACGTAAATCTATTGCATTTTTCTACACTTCTGTAACAGGTTTCCACGCGCGTGCGCACACACACACACACACACATTGATTGATTGATTTATTTTTTTACGGCCTATCAACCTTCATAAATATTTTAGATAGTAAGAATTTTGGGAGATAATAATGACTTACTGATACAATTCTTACTAATTAACCCATAGCTGAATAGAAGAGGTTGATTCATAAAAGAGAATTTAATACAAAGAACCTGACTGAAATTGGAACCTTGGGTCCAATCTCCAATTCCCAGCCGTTATTCATTACACTACCCGTACATCCCAGCTTACACAGATGGTATTCCTTATCGGTCACCTATATAGGTACTGACTAGATCGATGTTGCTTAAATTAGCAGATCTTTAGATAACCAATATTTCAACGTGATATGGTCGGAAGCATCTGTGCGTGGGCGCGTTCCTGTGTGAGGAAGTTGGAATAAATGAT
The DNA here is from genome assembly GCA_903632075.3 of Acanthosepion pharaonis. Taxonomy (NCBI): domain Eukaryota; kingdom Metazoa; phylum Mollusca; class Cephalopoda; order Sepiida; family Sepiidae; genus Acanthosepion; species Acanthosepion pharaonis. The sequence continues at coordinate 541,518 of CAHIKZ030002001.1, forward strand.
TTCGTAGTTGATCCATTGTAGTCTTATATTTTCACAGAATGATGATTTGATCGATCGTTCGCAGTAAAGCGATGTGTTAAGTTCATTGGTAAGAAAGACGGTACTAAAAACAATTATTGATTTACCAATTTATATATATATTTATTAAAGACATTTTTATGTTTAACGTTCTTTTTTATAGATACAAGTATTTAAGCAAATGCTCTGTTTATAATAAACAGTATTAAATAACATTTACCGGCCTGAATGTCCGAGAAATTTTCATAGAAAATATTCGTCATTTGACAGGATTCGAACCTGCATCCTATACGGAACCGTCATTTACGCTGATGTGCCTTAACCGACTCGGTCACAAAGGAGCGTTCGGTATGTTAGGTCGAATTTACTGCTTATAAACTTCAACCTTCCATGAATCTCGGTTAAGGCACGTCACGTAAGGTGAGTCGGTTAAGGCACGTCAGCGTAAATGACGGTTCCGTATAGGATGCAGGTTCGAATCCTGTCAAAGGACGAATATTTTCTATGAAAATTTCTCGGACATTCAGGCCGGTAAATGTTATTTAGTACTGTTTATTATAAACAGAGCATTTACTTAAATACTTGTATCTATAAAAAAAAGAACGTTAAACATAAAAATGTCTTTAATAAATAAATTGTCGGAGTTTGTCCATTTCTTAATATATATATATTGACATTTACAATATTATCAAAGATTGTTCATAGAATATTTTTAAAATCTTAATCTAGGCAGGCAGAACAAATCACGGAGTTAGAATAAACAGAGAAATCTGGAATTTCTCTGATGAATCTCTATTTGTTCTGTGACGAAATCGAGACTTGGGGCAATTTGATATTTTGACAAGAAAACGACCTTTCACCAAAAGAGATCAAAATGAATTCGACATGCCGACAATGTTGACATATTTTTAACGAACGTACATCGAATGTTTTGATCGTGACCGATTTCCGATTTTCGGTGCTCATTTTACTTGACCTTCTACCACACTGGGTTTCATATATGAAATATCTAGTAGTTGAATTTTAAAGTTAAATTCTTTTTATCTTATATATTGAATGTCTGTATCGTATCAGGAATTATTCGACCATATTAATTGGATGGTAAAATAATTCTAAAAGGTGTTTGTCATATATATATATATATATATGTCTGTGTGCGTGTTTGTGTGTCTAGTGACAAGAAGAATTAAATGTAACATATTCAAATGTTACATGTAAAATAATGCTAAAAAAATTAATAAAAGAGTTCGTAAACTTTTATAAAACAACTCACACAATAGACTAGAATGAAAATGACCACAATTTTTAATTAAAAATGCTATTTTGATCAACAGGGAAAGTAATTTGCTGAGAAGAAAGTGTATAGAAAGTACTTTAATCGCTACATCATCCACAATAAACTTACCCTCAGATTCTTACATTATTTCAACTTTCTTGGCAGAAATATGAGGTACTTAACAAAAGTGATAAGAATATCAACAAAAGGAAAAAGAAACCAAATAAAATCGCATAGAGTTTAAAACCAAAGATTTTTTTTTAAATTTTAATTTAAAAGATTAAAATATTAGCATCTACTCACCTTCGTGCGCATGCCAGTCCCATTAACGTAAACATCACAAATGCTAGCAGTCAGGTATAATATGTATAATGTATATTTATAAAGACACACACACACACACACATATACACACACATATATATATATATATATATTACGATAAACGTGCAATCAATTTACAAATACATGAATTATTCACACAAAACTAATGCAAAGGTTAATGATTTAAATGGCGAGACATCCATCATCGCAAACAATTCAAATAGTATACAAAACCTCCAGATCCGTTATGAATGAATTGATCCTTGTTTTATAAATTTCTGCCGTATTAGTTGTTTATTTTTACTACAAACTTTCGTCTGTTCCTACAGACATCTTCAGTTAGAATAGATGTTGTTCTTGTTTTCTCTTGAAAAATGAGTTATTGGTTTTGGAACTATATTGAAAAGAGTTGTTGGTTTTGGAACAGACGAAAGTTTGTAGTAAAAATAACAACTAATCGGCAGAAATTTATATAAACAAGGATCAATTCATTCATAACGGATCTGGAGGTTTTTGTATACTATTTGAATTGTTTATGATGATGGATGTCTCATATTTAAAAGCATTAACCTTTGCATTAGTTTTGTGTGAATAATTCATGTATTTGTAAATTGAACGTTTATCGATCTTAAATAACTGTGCGACTTTTGGATAATAAGTGCGACATTACTGTAATTATTGAACAATATAGTTCATGCCACTTTGACAGAAAAATTTACCAGTAAAAATTTGTTCATCACCATATTTGGTATAAACGCAAACACTTTAAAATTTAAAATCAAACTCAGCGTTGCTTTGGCGCGTTCCAAAACCAATAACTCATTTTCAATAGCATTTTCGGATACAACAACACATATATTTTCGTTGTCCTCTTATTACTAAGAGAAAAAACAAGAACAACATCTATTCTATACCTGAAGATGTCTGTAGGAACAGACGAAAGCTTGTAGTAAAATAACAACTAATACGGCAGAAATTTATATAAACAAGGATCAATTCATTCATAACGGATCTGGAGGTTTTTGTATACTATTTGAATTGTTTGCGATGATGGATGTCTCGCCATGTAAATCATTAACCTTTGCATTAGTTTTGTGTGAATAATTCATGTATATATATATATATATATATATATATATGTGTGTGTGTGTGTGTGTGTGTGTGTGTGTGTGTGTGTGTGTGTGTGTGTGTGTGTGTGTGTGTGTGTGTGTGTGTGTGTGTGTGAAAATATATAGAAAATAGGAAGGAACTGTTTAGGTAAATAATCCAAAGTCCCTTAGTATTTTAGTTATTATTTTTAAAAATAGTGATGACAATTGTTTTTTCGACGACTAGGTTAATTGTATTAAATTTAGTATAGTATATTATTAATTTTAATTTTTGCTTGGATCAGTGGGGGATACATTAGTGTTTATGATTCTTTTTTCAGAATTTATTCCTCCTGTTTATAGTTAGAATGTATTTGATTACGGTATAGTAGTTTGATATGTTTACAGTTATTTGAGGACGTATTTTCTTCATATGGGATAAAAATATTTGAAAGAAAATTTTGGTATTTTTCTTGAGCTATTTTCTATGGTCACCGAGAAATTAAATCGTGGACTTGAAAGGATTAAAACTAAAATAAATAGAAAAATAATACGTCTAAATTAATTTAACAAACCTGCTTGAATGACAATATTCTGCCTATATATATATATATATATATATATATATATATATATATATATATATATATATATATATATATTATTATTTATTTAAAAATATAATTCCAAAACTCTACATAAGAGTTCCATGTTTTAAAAGCAAGAGCCGAAAACTTCAATATAATTATTTGAATTAAATTGAATTAAAGTACTAAGCTCTGTTCCATCTTCAAGCGAATTATTTTTTGGAATAAATTATTTCTGAAACTTTTGTATCGAGCACTATTTTTAAAAATAATAACAAAAATACTAAAGAACTTTGGATTATTTACCTAACGAGTCCTTTCCTATTTTTTATATATTTTTCACACACACACACAAATTCGAAATTGTTATATACATAGCAATTATTTTCCCTAAAGAAAATGTAAATAATAAAAAAGTTATACACCAGAATTTCCGCTGCGATCGGGAGGCATTGGTTCTACAATCACAAGCATTCTTTCTGTGATCATTATCTAAAACACCAAACAGCTCTTTCTCATCATTTCTAAACATTAAAGGATATAAACTCCACAGATAGAATGGAAGATTAAAGGTAAGTCTCAAACCCCTAATAGCTACAGAAATAGATATAATTTGTTCCTGGAAGAAAAAATTAAAATAATTAGATGTAAAAAATACTAGCCCGCTAGTGAACCAAAGAAATGAAATCATATTTAAATTTCACCATACAAATAGATTTAAATTATCTCATAAATAGACTTTTTATTTTGTATTTATTTTGCAGTCATACAATTATTTTGCATTATTGTAAGTTATATGTTTTTGATTTTTGTGTGTATATATATATATATATATATATATATATATATATATATATATATATATATATGTGTTATTGTGTATATATGTAAGTATGTGTGTGCATATATATGTGTGTATATGTGAATATATGTATATGTGTATATATGTATATATATGGATATATATGTGTATATATGTGTGTGTGTTTGTGTAAATGTGCGCATGACTATATATATATGTATATGTACATGTGTATATGTATGTGTATATATATGTATATATGTGTGATATGTATTATATATGGATGTATATATGTGTATTATTGTGTATGTATATATAATTTATATAATGGGTTGTGTATGTGCATATATATATATTATGTGTGTATTTATGTGTGGCTATATTTATGCGTTTATATTTATGTACATGTGTACATGCATGTATATGTGTAAATGTGTGTATGTATATATGTATGTGTATGTGTGTGCATTGTATATATGTGTTTACCTGTTTTTTATGGATGTGGATATTTGTATATGTTTTTATATGTATAATCCGGACATATATATGATTTATTTTATAATTATGAATTCCATTTGACACAATTAATTTAAGTATTTTTTTTAATATATTATTTAATTTTTATTTTTTTCACTCTTTTTTATATATATGATGATGATTGATATTATATTGATGTAGATTAGATGATGACGATGTAAATTTTGATTTAATTTCAATGTATTTCACAAGCTGTCACTTGTACTTCCTCCACCAAACCCTGCTCACCGTGCTGACGCCTTGCTTCTCCTTTTTCTTTCCCTACTCCTTTCTCTCAGTAATGTAAATCCCCAGAAAAAAATGTCTAGGCCAAGTAATTTAGAGATTTATTCCTTTTCACTTGTAATTTAATTTTAAAATAATTTTTAATAAATTGTCTGGGTAAATTGAAACCATTTTGCAATTTTGATTTGATGAGGTACACATAAAAAATATCTGTCAAAATTAATTTATTACCGAAATGATGTGTTAAGCTTTTTCCTTCTTGAAACCATTTATTTTATTTTCAACATCATCACTTGATAAGACACAGAGTGTGTTGAAACAAAATGGCTATTTTTGTAGTGGTCTTATAACATACTTATGTTATAATTTTTTATAAAAAATAATTATATATATATATATGTGTGTGTGTGTGTGTCTGTGTGTGTTGTGTGTGTGTGTGCGTGCGTGTGTGTGTATGTGTGTGTGTGTGCGTGTGTTTAGTACTTTAAACGTTGTTTTTAGGGGATATTCGTATTTGAATAGACGGTTCGTTTGTTTATTAAACAATATATTTATTTATTTTCCTCTACCGACCTAAATGTTCTATGAATATCAAAGAAAATTGTATGCTCTCTGGTAGGATACGAACCTAAGTCCCTCTGACAAACTAAGGTGCAAAGAACCGGCTAATCAGACAAGGCCGAATTTGCCCTTTAAGCGAAACCTCTCCCGTCAAAGATCTCTCGATATTTTTTTTTCATATTAGCACACTTCCGTATCCAAAAGTAAACAATGCGAATTTTCTAATTAATAGATTTTTATTAATCCGACAGATTGTTTATCACCTTAAACATTATTTTAAGTGGATACTCATATTTGAGTAGACTCCCCGTTTATTCATTAAACAGTATATTTATTTATTTTTGTCTACTGGCCGAAATGTACGATAAATCCTATTAAAGAAAAAATAACACTGTCTGGCAGGATTCGAACCTGCGTCCCTCTGGGAAGCGTCATGTGCAATGACAACTGAAATATTTAACTGTCCATCGTAGTTTACATGTGATAACAATCGTAATACCGGAACTAGCCATCGAGAAGGCGACCTGAATGCCCGAATAAAATATTGGTAGGAACAACAAATTTAGCATAAAGTTATGTAATTATTTTCAAGAGAGGTTGTTATTTTCCATGGAGTAGGCGTTAGCAATGTTTAACGTTATTACTTACTTAGTATTCTAAACATGTGAAGTCTTACTTAAATTTTGACTAATATCCTCATCGTTGTTGTTTTTGTGACAACGTTTCGACCGTTTGGACCTACGACCTTCTTCAGATGTCCATCGATCCGGTCAGTGAATTCCGAACTAAACCCTTTATTTAATCTACTACGGAGAATTGGTCTCACGCCGCTGTCCTTTTTAGATCGGCTCTGTTATTGCTAGCCTCGTTTCCAATGAAGTTGTCCGTACCACCCGACCCAGAGATTGAACTCACAACTACTATGCCACCAAATTCACTAACCAACGATTTAATCCAAAAGGCAATTTTCTATATCTCTAAGGCAATGACGTCCCAACGATGACAATTTTACCCTCGTAAATTAAATAAAGTTTCAGTTCGAAATTCACTAAAGATTCCCCGGATTGATTGACTCCTGAAGAAGAGCACAACAATCGAAACGTTGTGATAATAACAAATATTGAGAGAATAGTCCGAATATAAATAATGCAAATAAAGATAACTCCGCTTCTAGAAATTTAAACAGAAATTCTCGCCTGGCCTTTTCCTTTTGCACTAATATTTCGCCGGGAACGACCGTAAAAATCGGCACATACATATGGTCAGATTAAAATAGGGAGATAAAAAAAAGATGGAAAGTAGATAGATAGATAGATTAGCAGATAATCGAGGAAGAATAAAATGTATTAAAAGATTGAGAGAGAAACCAAATCACGAAAACAATACATTGGTTCATGAATTTTGAGGAGGTTATAAATAAATAATTTTCGATCCTATTTGCATAATGACGAAAAGGCATTAGAAACTCTGGCCCCGGTAGCGGAAATGGACCGTGTTTAATGTTTAAGAATTCCTTTTTATCTTTTGCCTTCCATCGCTTCTGTGACACGACATTTCTCTAATTAATACATTTCGTATCGTTAATAAAATATTTGCTCGCAAAACAAACAGGTCTCCTTTATTCGCACTTTATATGTCGCTCACTCCTTCATTTATTTTTTTTTTTTATCATTTCACCCCATGGAAGGTGATATTGTCACTAAGACGAAAAAGATTACTGAGAGTAAAAGAGGATGGGAAGACTTTATAGAGAAGAAAAGGCAATAATAGAACACAAATATATCGATTGACGTTGCATTGACATTTTTGAAGACAGGGATGAGCTTCGTCGATCGAGCAAAGTTGAACGCAATGCATTTGCTTTATAAAGGCAAATCTTTCTCGGCGTCTCGGAAAATACTTGCTCAGATTCGTATCCTAACGTAAACAAAGCAATTTCTAAATAAGTGATGGATTTTCATTTATTAATCTGTTATGTGCCACGCGTGATACACGCTTAGGCGATCATGTATCTTTCGATACATGACTGAAGAAGCAATTTTTTCCCGCAGTAGGTTGCCATTTCTTTCTGCGCTAGACCAGTTACCATCCAAGGCTATAGAGCCCGGTCTGTCCTGTTATTTATCCGTAGTTGGTGGGGAAGGATTAATACCTTTTCCAAGGCAATGGATTTGACTGGAGTTCGAACTCGGCTCCCCGATTCTTCAATCCGAACCGCTATTCATTACTCCACCGTGTCTCCTGCCAAACTATTAGAATTAAATTCATGAAGTCGTGGTACCAAGGAGGAGAGATCATTAGAATAACGGCCATGAAATTATTAATACAAGACAGAAAGTGGGAAAGCGTAATGTTATTAGTTCTGACCTGACTTCATCGAGATGCCAGGTCAGGACCAATAACATTGCACATCCTTTTTTGGATTTTATCGACAATTTCGAGATATATATAGCAGAAACACTAGACCAGATATAGCATCATTATTCAATACACGGACGAACGGTAGGAAAACGTTTAGATCCAAGGCGCTTTAGCCCGACTCGGCCACGTAGAGCTTCGTCGATCGAGCAAAGTTGAACGCAATGCATTTGCCTTATAAACGCAAATCTTTCTCAGACTATCGGAAAATACCTGCTCAGTTTCGTATCCTAACGTAAACAAAGCAATTTCTAAATAAGTGATGGATATTCATTTATTAATCCAACAAAGTTTATTACTTAAACGAATAGTAAATTTATAAATGTATAAAATAGATTCCGATGAGAATAATTGTCTGGCACGTTACAGTGACCAGACTTTCCTAGCAACAGACTTAGCAATCGTTTCAATATAATAACACTCCATTTTATGTCAATGGAAAACGCGAGACGTGAGAGCAAGAAGGCGTAGTGAATATTATCAAGTGTCACATGTCAATACGTTATTCTATACGATCCATTTATATTTTATATATTTAATAGAAAAATATAATCATTTATCCCTCTCATATATATATATATATATATATATATATATATATATATACACACATACATATATATATATATAAATATAAATATACATATGAGTTTGTGCGTTTACATATATATATAAATATATATATATATATATATATATATATATATATAGAGAGAGAGAGAGAGAAAGAGAGAGAGAGAGAGATTTGTTTTGATTGTTCAACCTCATATCAACTCCTCATGGGTCATTTAATGCCAAAATTTAATTTTCTTCGGAGCTTTGAAGTAATAAAAATATGATACATCTTATTCTGCTTTCACGATTGAATTATCATGATAGGTGATACTCAGCCTTTGTTCATATATATGTTTGTGTGGACATTACTAGAGGCAGTGATATGCAGTACCGGATTTACCTCTAGGCTTAGCAGGCTGAAGCCTAAGGCCTTAAAATCTAGGGAGCCTCCAGCCAAATTGCATAACATTTATGACACTGTCATAGGCCTTTCTTGCACATGCATACTCATTACAGACTCTAAAAGAAACTTCAGTAATTTTAAACACCCGCCACTATCTTCGGTTTTACTAAAATTATTTAACACTCTTCCATTTTCCTCTACTCGTGAAAATGAGGTTTTTTGAGGGACCTCACCAGTGAAATAACCGGTGGCTTCTCTTCACCTATATCCGGTCCAGATGATATGTGTGTTTTTTGTTGTGGTTTTGTTGAAGCTATAATTAGTAATACAGTTTGATTTAAGAAATTGTAGGATATTATATATATTAATGTTATGAAAGAGTTCTTTCATGTTGATTGATGTATTGATTGTAATGATTGGTTGATACATTTTAATTCATGTTGGTTGAAGTATTGATTGTAATGATTGGTAGATACATTTTAATTCATGTTGATTGAAGTATTGATTGTAATGATTGGTTGATACATTTTAATTCATGTTGGTTGAAGTATTGATTGTAATGATTGGTTGATACATTTTAATTCATGTTGGTTGAAGTATTGATTGTAATGATTGGTTAATACATTTTAATTCATGTTGGTTGAAGTATTGATTGTAATGATTGGTTGATACATTTTAATTCATGTTGGTTGATGTATTGATTGTAATGATTGGTTAATACATTTTAATTCATGTAGGTTGAAGTATTGATTGTAATGATTGGTTAATAAATTTTAATTCATGTTGGTTGATGTATTGATTGTAATGATTGGTTATGTATTGATTGTAATGATAACATTTTTAATTCATGTTGGTTGATGTTGATTGTTGATTGGTTGATACATTTTAATTGATTGGTTGAATGATTGGTTAATACATTTTAATTCATGTTGGTTGATGTATTGATTGTAATGATTGGTTGATACATTTTAATTCATGTTGGTTGATGTATTGATTGTAATGATTGGTTGATACATTTTAATTCATGTTGGTTGAAGTATTGATTGTAATGATTGGTTGATACATTTTAATTCATGTTGGTTCATGTTGGATTGGATGTATTGATACATTTTAATTCATGTTGATTGGTATTGATAATGACATTTTAATTCATGTTGGTTGATGTATTGATTGTAATGATTGGTTGATACATTTTAATTCATGTTGGTTGAAGTATTGATTGTAATGATTGGTTGATACATTTTAATTCATGTTGATTGATGTATTGATTGTAATGATTGGTTGATACATTTTAATTCATGTTGGTTGATGTATTGATTGTAATGATTGGTTGATACATTTTAATTCATGTTAGTTGAAGTATTGTTTGTAATGATTGGTTAATACATTTTAATTCATGTTGGTTGATGTATTGATTGTAATGATTGGTTGAAACATTTTAATTCATGTTGATGTATTGATGTATTGATACATTTTAATTCATGTTAATGATTGGTTGATACATTTTAATTCATGTTGGTTGAAGTATTGTTTGATTAATGATTGTTTGATACATTTTAATTCATGTTGGTTGATGTATTGATTGTAATGATTGGTTGAAACATTTTAATTCATGTTGGTTGATGTGATTTGATTGATACATTTTAATTCATGTTGGCTGATGTATTGATTGGTTGATACATTTTAATTCATGTTGGTTGATGTATTGATTGTAATGATTGGTTGATACATTTTAATTCATGTTGGTTGATGTATTGATTGTAATGATTGGTTGATACATTTTAATTCATGTTGGTTGATGTATTGATTGTAATGATTGGTTGAAACATTTTAATTCATGTTGGTTGATGTATTGATTGTTTTTTAATTCAATGATTGGTTGGATACATTTTAATTCATGTTGGCTGATGTATTGATTGTAATGATTGGTTGATACATTTTAGTATAAATATGTATTGTGGGTAATTTCTTCAAAAATAAGTATTGCTGCTATTTTTATTATAAAGATTTAGTTTTATACTTTCATTCTGTTTTGTTTTTAATTAAGGGTTCACTATTTAAGCATAGCTGGGACCCCCAACAGGTGCTGCCACCCCAGGTCAAGGTGTCCTGGGAACAACAGCATTCTTCCAAAAACCGAACAGAGGCCTTGTTGTCGGATGTAGTTGAGAGAAAGAGAGAGAGATTGAGAGAAAGAGAGAGATATTGAGAGTGAGAGAGAGAGAGAGAGAGAGATGATAGGCTAGTGAAAAGTCCTGACCAAACAAGAAACATATAGAAAAGTAGTACACTGATCAGCACGTATGATACTCTCTGTCTGACAAAACATGGACACCTGATAATGGCTAGTTGATAAATGGCCGGGATGATGTAATATCAACTTTAATAAGCAAGACAAAAACAATAGTTCCATTAAGTCAGAATTTATTTTATTTATATATTTTATTTTGTGAATATTTGAAGATTGTAATTACATAAATATAAACTATATATATATATATATATATATATATATATATATATATATATATATATATATATTATAATTATGTTTTTACAAATATGTATCCATTGCGAAACAGAAATTACTGTTTCGAAACTGAAATTAAATCTTGGTCTCATTTTTCAAGTTGATGTTGAGAATAAACTGATTCTAAGGTTCTCCTTCAGCTTGGAGAAAAACCGAATGTCCCAGGGATCAAGGTCTGTAGGGTGGGGAGCCTGAGGGACAGTTTTAATGACAACCAACCATCTCCTTGCTGTCACAAACACGTCTTTCTTTCTGTACGACACAAATATTTCGCATGTTCAGACCTTCAAGAATAATTCTGTGTACAGTTACCTTACCAATTCTAAACTGCATGATTATTGTCATCCAGAAAATTGCGACTTTTCACAACCAGTTCTGATGTTCTGACGTCTACAATTTCTCCCTTCCATTTCGCTAACCGCTCTTCACATCCTCTCCATCGAACCTTGAACCTCTTGTGCCAGTGGAAATCAGACACTTGGCTCATACAAGTTAATCAATAAACAGCCTGGAGCATTTCATACGTTTCTCTAACAATTTTTCCCAGTTTAAAACAAAACTTTGTGCTAACATCCTAACTGCATTCTGCAAACTTGACCGCATTGACAAGCAGTGTTTATTAGGATGGATCCATAGAGCACTTACAGCCGTCTCCTTCAATCTGGAATAACAAAACTTGGAATGTTAACTTATATAGTAGTTTTATACTAAAACTAAAATAATTTAAGAAAGTTATAACTGCCTCCCACCAAAATGTCTTTAAACTTCTTCAATGACCTCGTGTATGCATACAGGATGCGATGGGTTGCCATTTTATATTTTTAATTTTGCGCATGCGCGTTGTTTGTTTTTTTTAATTTTGTCGACTGCACATTAGAGTAGGTTCAATTGTGAGAAAAAGAACATGACCGAATTCACACCGCTAGAAATTTTTTAAAATGGCATGCTGTTCTACTTGGTATTTATGCCGGAATCTCCAGTATGAACATTTCAGAGTGATTGGAAGTCAATCTGAGGACACAGAGAGGATTCGGAAAGAGTTGGATTGAGTATAATTATGTTTAAGAAGGTACGGCAGTTCTGAAAACTCACTCTGATCTTTGTGATTAGAAAATAGCTCCCACATTTATTAGTGAGGACCTCAGACTCAACATGGAGGAGTATATCAAGTGCTTTCAGGAGGTAGTGATGCTTTGGGTCAAGAGGGTGGCTGCTGGAAGACACTATGTCTAGTAACATGACTCTGCACTATGCCACACATGCTGGAGAATCCAGTCATGGCTGTCAAACAATTTCTGCAACCACATCACCCCATACATCTGGCCACATAATTTCCTAGACTGCAGCTCCCTTGATTATTATGTGTGAGTCTGAGGCCCTGTTAGAAGATGAATGGAGGCATAACGTCGCCATGACTAATGGTTCTCAGATTGACACCCAAACACTCTGAAATGTTCGTATTGGAGCTTCCGGACTGAATGCCAACCGTGCATGCTGTTTCCAAATTTCTGGCAGAGTGAATTCAGTCATGGTGCTCTCTTTCTTACAGACGGTGCCCAACTGACCCTTCTATACTGTGCAGTCGACTAAATCAAAAACAAACGACGTGCATGCGCGAAATTGAAAATATAAAATGGCGACAATTTAAACATCACGCCATATATATATATATATATATATATATATATATATATATATATGTTTCAAAACAAGAGCCGAAAACTTCAATATAATTATTTGAATTAAATTGAATTAAACTACCAAGCTCTGTTCCATCTTCAAGCGAATTTTTTTTTTTTTTAATAACTTATTCCTGAAATTTACGCGTTTTATAAGCATATTCATTATTGAAATTAAAATTTCTATGGTAATGGCTAGAGCGATTGTTTAAAGAAAAGTGGCGTAATGTGTTATTAATTTGTATCAATATCTCAGTTTCATTCACAGACGTCAAGTCAGGGTAAGGTTGGGGTGTCTAAATTTAAAGTGGAAGATGACATCGTCTAGTCTGGTTAAGTTTCTATGGAGATTTATTTATTTTTTTATTTTATTTTTTATTTTTTTCTGAAAACGTTTTGTATATAATAAAAACTGACATAAGTCGCTAACATTTGTTTTTTTGACGACTTCACAAAGGGTTTTATATATATATATATATATATATATATATATATATATATATATATTTTATATAGGTAAAAGATGTGTTTGGTAATCCGTATGGATAATTCAGGGAGGATATAATCCAGAGAACTCAATAAAAACAGTCTAAATATTAATTATATTAAGAAACAGACAACTTTAAGTATTCATGATGATTATAATTTCATTTCTTAAATCCGAAATTCCGTTCTAATTCTTCAGATCAACATTTTCATAAGAATAAATGGGTGACAAATATTCCAGGTATAAGAAGAATTCAGTATTGTTATTTTTAATTCATGCTCCATGTGTTTGAGAGTGGCAGGTTCAAATTGGTGGCAGGAGAGGCTGGTGGCAGCGGAGGTTGAAGGAGATATATATCCTGCTACCATTTTAAACCTGCCTCCTCAAACACATGTAAGCATAAATTAAAAATAATAATAATGAAATCTTTTTATACCTGGAATAAATGTCACCTACATTTGTGCGAAAATGTTGATCTGAGAAATTAGAATTGAATTTCGATTCTGAGAAAATAAATTATAATCACCATAAACCCTTAAAGTTGTCTGTTTCTTAATATATATATATATATATATATATATATAGAAAGTGAACATAGAAGTCAACACTTAGAGGCAACAGTCTGTTTCATGCTATATGCAATCGTCAGGCCACGTGTGCTGTTATTTTTCTCGGCTATTTATATATATATACGGATCAGTGGTGCATTGTGGGTAGTCTATTATGGCGGTTATTTTACCGGAAGTCGTTTATCTCTTTATTTGGGTTAAATTATTTGTTTTTATTTATATTTAATTTTTATTTCTTATTTTATTTATTTTTTTAATCGGTGTTTTTATTAACGTAGTAAAAAATTGTTTATATCACTTATTTAATAGTTTTGTTTTGGTTTGAGAATTTAATTAAAGCTATTTGTTCGGTTTTGGGGTTAATTGTTGTAGTTTATTCTAACTATTATTTTTGCAGGAACAGTTTTTAATTTGTGTTTATTTGGGTTGATTATCTTTATTTGTTTTTTCTAATGGTAACTTTATCGGGATTGGCTTGTTTATTTAAATATATATATATATTAGCAGCATGGCTCGGCGTTGCCCGTACTTGATTCAAATATCGTACAGCAATCGCTATCAATTCTTCTTAAACATGATGTCACTTTAGATTAATATGTATCTCAGCATTCCCGCACACAAAATACTCGGATGTAATTAAGAAAATTTTGTCTACTGCTCTGATAATGAATGAGATGTTTAAAAGTTCTTGAAAGAAAAAAGAAGAAAGAAAAGACTCCAATTTTTATACTGATATATAATCGAAAATTGGAAAAATACAATGAAAAATTAAACTTAAATTGAATTTAACACACAGGTAAGTTTTTTTCTGGATTTTCTCCCATAGCTAAAATATCAATCAATTTATCTCACTAGTGTCATCAGTGACAGCATGCTAAACATAATTGCGCAGTTGAAATAGTTGAATAAATATAGAATAGAATATGAAAGTTAATGCAATATTGTCCCAAAAAATACTTATTCCTACAATGACAAAAGGTTTCGGCTTTAAATAACTCACAAAGTGTTTATAAACCGTAAAATAGAAATCAACCATCCATTCAGTACATCTTATTAGAAAATCGTGAAATATTCTATAACAAAATTAAACAGGCAGACCTTGTTAATTTAATTCAATAAAATTTTTCATATATATATATATACTAGCAGCATGGCCCGGCGTTGCCCGTGCTAGATGCAAAAATCGTACGACTCATACAGCAATCGCTATCACTTGACTTAAAATATTTTTGCC
Organism: Acanthosepion pharaonis; assembly: GCA_903632075.3. NCBI lineage: Eukaryota > Metazoa > Mollusca > Cephalopoda > Sepiida > Sepiidae > Acanthosepion > Acanthosepion pharaonis. The sequence goes on from CAHIKZ030002001.1 coordinate 556,811, forward strand.
CTTCCTTGCCTTTAAAGGAGTGCCCTTTGCCGTGCTGATGTTGCTACATGCCTTACTTCTTGCCTATTTCACACTGCGAATTTTTTCTAAGCTCTATACTAAACATTAAATCTGTTACGAAAAAAGAACTAAACAAAATGAACACAAAACTATCAGCTTTAAAATAGGACTCATAACTGGAAAAACCGAATGAAAAAAAAATGTGAACAACAAATACTTTTTCACAACCAACCCAGTTCTGCGGAATTAGAATCAACGTTGAATTTCAGCAAGCGAATGAGACAATTGGAATAAAGTGCCATGCAGATTTAAATTTTTCCCATTTATGATGAATGCAGCTAACGATTTTTTTTTTTTGCATGCTAGCATGCTAGTTAACATTCGTGTCAGTCAGCTGTTGGCTCTCACGCTGGCCAATAGAATGTTCCTGCCTATTTGTGGCAGCCAGCTATTGGCTCTCATTCTGGCCAGTAGAAAATGGCCGCAAACTACATGAAAACTGCCGTAGAAGCATGAAAAAATGGATTATTTTCACTATCGATGGGAGTTGGGAAATGCGAAGTCGGTCTTGGCCCTCCCGCTAACTTGGAGCATGTGCATATAAATTTTGGTGCAAATCCGTCGAAAATTGCGGCCGTGAATTCGTTACACACACACATCCTGCCTTTTTATATACATACATACATACATACATATATATATATATATATATATATATATATATATATATATATATATATATATATACGTTTGTGTGCGTGTATGTGATGTTTCTGTGTTTCGCATTTAGTTGTCTCTGGCTTTTGTAAATATCAAGAAAGAGATAAAGGATTTAATAATCCCTATCGCAGATACCTACTCAGGCGTTTTGTGTCTACTGTACACCCAACAGAACCCACCTATGTTTTCTACTTCAACTATACTGATGGAATCATTGTTACAGTTTCTCGCGAGGAGGGGAGAGAGCAGGATCGTCCTTGATCAGCAGTTTGAACGCACCCTCGGTCACGGTCATTTGTGACTTCAGACTAGTGCAAAACTTTCCGCCTATCCAATATCACTTACAAAACTTGGGTCAACTCTTGGCGTAGTTTTCAGGCACCTTCCAAAGTTCCCGCACGCTGGGGTCACATTCACAGATAATACCAAGTAACCTTCGGAACAAATCGACCAGTGTGAAATTTGAACCCTGACCTGTATCTTCATATTTAACTTTAAGGATTACTGTTTCAGTTCTTTCATATATTTATATCTAAATATCACTCAACTTGCTCTCATCCTCTTCGCTTCTTCCTCTACCATTCTTTATCTCTCGGTATCTTAGTAGATCTAAAGAAAGTCGATTTCGATTAGGCAGACATTACGGAAGCACTTAAGTGTTCAAAGACAGCATTTACTCTATATGCTTCAATCTTTCGGGAGTTTGTACCTTTGTAAATTACGATAAAGCAATTTGGTATCGATTTTCACAGCAATTTAGCGTGTTTCTTTTGAATCAATCTCGCTTCATTACTAAAAATTATGGAGCATAAAACATTTCGAAATCACAGGGTTGAACACCGTGAAGGCATAAAGAACGCTGGTACGCTGCACTAAGCAAAAAATAAATAACAACTGGCAAACGTTTTCTCTCTCTCTCTCTCTCATATATATATATATATATATATATATATATATATATATATATATATATATATGAGTGGGGGCGAGAGATAGAGAAATGATGTAAATCCTTGCAGAAAGAATAAACAAAAAACAGTTTCGCGTATTGATTGACCAGTTTGTACTTGGAGTTCATACCTTATTGGATCACAAGCAATCTAACAAACCAACCAAACGACTCCACGCACTACCGTGGAAGCGTAAATTATATATATATATATATATATATATATATATATATATATGTGTGTGTAATAATGTGTGTGTGTGTGTGTGTGTGTGTGTGTGTGTGTGTGTGTTTGTGTGTGTGTGTGTGTGTGTGTGTTCAGTCATTAACTAAAAATTATGTTTCATAAAAACAATCAAATAGGAAGGAAAAGCCGGGGGATTTTCACGAGTCTTACTCGTATATTTAATTCATTTTTAAATCTGTTTTTGCTGCCACAAAGTTTCGCCAGATTTCTTGGTCGAATTTCAACAGGACTGAAATAAATTATTTAATTTTTTTGTAAAATATACAATGGTCTTCTATATGCCACTATATGCCATATCCTTTTTACATTTTATATATACATACACACACACATATATATATATATATATATATATATATATATATATATATATATATACATATATATATATGTAGTTATTAAAGACAATAGGGAAACTGTAATGGTAGCCGACGCGTTTCGTCCAATGGACTTTTTTTCAAGGCAAACGAAAATGAATTTATTAAACAAAGTCACTAATAGTAAGAGAACAAAATGTCTTAGTAAATGGAAGAATTTAGAGAACGCTATTTTCATACTGTTAACTGAAAATTGAAAAAAAGTCCACATTAGAAGAAACGCGTCGGCTACCATTATAGTTTTCTTATTGTCTTTTACATGAAAAAATATTGTCTTTTTCTACAAGTTAACCCAGGATTTTTCTACACACACACACATATATATATATATATATATATATATATATATATATATATATATATATATATATATAGGGCTCGTGGTACCTTCGACGCTGAAAATTGTAACAACATTTTCTGCCTCTTTTCTGAGATAAATTAATGTAACTATTTACACACAATCGTCGGGTTGTTGTCTTTGCTTTTGTCTCAATCTACCACTATATTACCATATTCACGACGTTTCAATCGCTTTACGCCACGGTCTTCGTCAGGAGATATGTCTCAGTAACTATTTTTTACCAGTGTATATTACAATTTTTTGCTATTGTTCTCTAGCACTCTGTAATACTGATTCCCATATTGTATTTATGTCTATGCTTGGCCGACTTAGCAGATTTTTGTGGTATAAGCGCTGATTCTTTAATTATTGTATTATCCACTGATGTTCTCTATTATTTGAACTTCATCCGACAGAGAGCGGTGATCTCCCTTTTCCCTCCATATATGATCAGCTATGCCCGATTTTTCTATTTTCCCTCGTGTTCCTGTAGTTCGAACTTCCTCACGTGTTATAGGTTGGAATTTCGAACAGAACCCTTTATTTAGTCCACATTAGATTGTTCTAATTCCATGTATCTTTTCTTTTAATGTCTCAGTTTCACTTTAGTAATTCAGCTCCCCAAGTTTTTGTTCTCTCTGTTGAACACAGAACTCTTTAGTTAAGTCACTTTTTGGATTGCTACTTCTTATTAATTAAGTCATGTGTCATTTGCGGGTTATGACAATAAAGATAAGGACAACAGTCAGAACGATGTAAATAGTGTAAATTGTAACTACATGCTTGCAAGAAACACAGACAGTTCCTCTTTTCTCTCTGACTTCCTGCTTGAAAGGATAAATCTTTTAAATCTGTCAATGTTAGGGGCAAAATCTGGCAAAAAGATAGATTTTTGCGGAAAAAATTCAATAGTAACTCTAAATGAGTTTATTGGAACGCTGACTTCGAATTCCAGTCGATTTCCTTGCATTCACTTACGCGCAAATACTTTCGGGAAATGTAAAAAATCATCGCTTTTCTCCTCCCAGCTATAGGTTAAATAGCCGGACTTGTATACAGAAAACTCATTGTCATTCTAAAAAAATAAATGTTAATGCTGTATTCACCTTTAAATAAATGAATTATTCTTACAATAAAAAATGTTTCGACTTTAAGTAACCTATAAGGGGTTGATAAGTCGTAAAAAATTGGTGCAAGACGTTTTTGCAAAGGATTATTCTAGTGAATTGAAGCTAAATAAACAAGTGATATACTATATTTCTAAATGGTAGAATTTACCCGATTCAAAACAAAGGCGTCAGAACAATATTTCAGTTCCATTGTTACATTGATAAGGACACAACTGACCGTAAAACGTATATATAGTAAATTAACTGTGTTTTGTTTTCTTTTTTGCTATAGAAAACCATTACAATTGGTTATTTGTTTATATGTCAGAGCATCTATTCTCTCTCGTGAAAGTGACAGGGTTGATAATAAAACATATCTAGAAAATTAATTGAAAATCCTTCTTACAATAGAAATCCGTTATAATTATTTATTAAACAAATACGTCAGAAAATTTATTCGCTCACATGACAGCATCAGGAGTGACAGTTTATAAAGTGTTGACCTCAGTGCCCACTTTTGTATTTACATACGCTCTATCGCTGATATTGAGCACATTATCCCATAAAGCATACTTTAAAACTATATTTTTATCGTATATGACGATCCGCTTAGGTGAAACCTTGGTAGGTTTGTCTGGCTCTCTAGGTTTGACTAGGTCTGCTCTACTTTGTATTGAGCACTTTTTAGTTAGTTGGTTAATCGTATCGGGGTTTTTTCTTTGGGCTTTGGACCTGTATGCTGTACGATTATTTTCGACAGACGTTCATGTTCCTAGCTCTTTCTTCTTTAAAAAAAAACTTTTTTTTTCCTTCGATATTGATTTGATCATTAGCAAATCAAGAAACCGAAAAGGTTTTTCGAGACGAGTGTAATTTACCTATATATATATATATATATATATATATATATATATATATATATATATATATATATATATATATATATATGAATGGAATAGACAACCACTCATATCCAATGATGCCCATGTGCTGGGGCCGACTTGCTAATGCCCATTGCATACCCCAGCTCAAGCACATTTTGTTTGCTCAACACCACAGGGCCCACCTGTGGTTTATACTGAAACTATGTTGAGCTGACTTTAGTTACAGTTACTGGGAGTGTGTGCCTTATCTAGCGTGGTGAACATTCTAGAAAAAGGCCAGCACGCTCAAACACACGGTCTCGATGACTTGTAACTTTGTACTAGCATAACCATCGACGATGACAAAGGATTCCCTCTACGCAATTTCACTCACAAGGCTTAGATTGACACGTGGGTATGATTTTCAGGCGCTTTACACACGTGATTCCCGCTGGGATTGCCTGATCCAGACCGAGAAGTCACCTTTCTGACAAATTGAATAAGGAATTTATTCTATCACATGTAATAATAGCCACAAAGAGAATCTTCAAATTAGCATCACACTAAAAAAAATATTTCCACTTTTTCATTAATTTTCCTAACATTGTTTTCGGTATATAAAATTTATATATATATATATATATATATATATATATATATATATATATATATAGTTAGAAAAACTGCCGAAAGAATTATTTCCGTTAACAATAAAAATTTTTTAAAAAAGGCGACATGCATTTAACGGATGTCAGAATTCGTTGAAAAAATACACCCCTACCCTCCCTAAACTGGACCTCTTTTTCGAACGTAACTCATAATTGATACAACAATAGTTAATAAAAATGAACACGCTACAGCCCCTGTCTAAATGATTGGATTTCTCTGTATCCCTGGAAAAAGTGAATTATGAAATTTTTGTGTGCGTTTAAAACTTGGTAAATTTAAAAAGTAAGTTACTCCAATATTCGTTGAAGATGAAATAGAACTAATGAGCTTCCATTTTTGAAACATGGTTATTACTGTGTAGCGAAAAAAACATATTTTAAATCAGTTAATTTATAATATTTATGCTCTGTAAATTTACATTGGGCACTTGTTTTGTAAAAATAAAAATAAAAAATATCAATAAGAACACCGGATTATATATCTTACTGTTCTTTCTTTATATATATATATATATATATATATATATAGATAGATAGATAGATAGATAGATAGATAGATAGATAGATAGATAGATATAATAAAGTTGAATTAAACCAGGAAACAGTAATATTAAAAAGTCCTCAATAAACATATAAAAAGATAAAAATTTAACATGTAGAGTTTTAAATGCAGAAAATTAGGAAAATAGCCGATTCTGCTACTTTCATTTTCTTAACGCTTTATTTTTAAAAAAAAGAAAATGTGTGAACGTTATATTTTTAAGAAATAAATAAAGGAATAAACGCACCACGTGAGGTGTGGTAGAAGGTGAGGGGGAGGTCAGGTTTAATGGAAATGTATCTGTGGGGGGGGGAATAAAATGAAATAACGTTCTTTTTATCCCACTTCAAATGAACTCAAAACGAACTTTTTAGTATGTATACAACGGGACATAATTTCTGATTTAATTTGTTTTTTTAGTGGGGAGAGGGGTTGGATATGTCATCATAGCTAACTTCTCTTGTTGACAAATGTTGCAAAGATTGCCATGATTGTCATAAGGTTTTGCTTTTTTTTTTTTAATTTTCCAGTTCACAATCGGATCTTTTCTATTTTTTCCTTTAAATTAAAAAATAAATTAAGCTTTTTGGTCTTTTTTCTTTTCTTTTTTTTTTTTTTTTTTTTTGTAAATCTCCTAATAGCTTCGATTTAATGTCTATCAGAGAAAGAATCTGATAGAATTCAATTTAAGGAGAAGGACTTAACGAAAATACTACTGCACAAAAATTAGTGCTTCTAAATTGTGGTTCCTTTAGTTTTATTAATGACCCTTAAATTTTTAAAAACTTTGGTTGGTATCTCTTCAACACGTTTACGATGAGAAGCAACCACCTGAAAGAGATTTTTTTTATGGTATAGGTTTTGATTGTATTGTGGTGAAAACTGCGCGAAATGTAAATCAGTTACTTGCATCTTAAAAATGAACAAATTACGTTCGTTATTGCAAGCTCACACATACGAAAATAATATCTTAAAATCTTTTCAATGCAATAACCAATACTTTCCATCATCTATCTATCTATCTATATATCTATATATATATATATATATATATATATATATATATGATATTACTTGGTATGGATAATTACAAAAGGATATAGATACAAAGGGAGCTCAATGTAAGAACAGAGCAAATGCTAATTATGAAAACGGAGACTTTAGAAACCCCATGGTAATATTTTTTATTTCGCAAAACCAATGCTTCGGTTTTTGTCTCATCAGACCAAAACCAGTATCAACAATAATAATGATTTATTGTTCAGACTGGTTTTGGTCTGATGAGACGAAACCGAAGTATTGGTTTTGCGAAATAAAATATTAATCTTAGGAAATTTTTTTCCGACATTAGTTTGTATATTGCGGTTAAAAGGTGAGTTAAACCATATAATGTCTGCTTATACTTGTATATGTATCATTTTCCGATGCCTTTTCTGGTTTCTACAAATGGTGTTGAGTTTTTATTTTTTTAAATTCCAGCCCAGGTCCGAATTATAAATGTTTTTCGAAAGAAAGAGATAATCACTTCGTTTTACCATATCATCGACTTAAGTGTAAAAGAATTCCACAGAATACTGAAAGAAGATTCTACAAATACAGTTCTCTAATCAAAGAAACTTTCAGAGACATGTTTTTGCATTAGAGGCAGTTAAGTAATTCCTACCGTCGTCACGAGCCGATGTATGAGATCAGTTGAAATCTGCATCGGGTCGTTCTTGGACTGTTTTACCGGTTGAATGATTCCACAAACTTCTTACCCCATGCGTTGTTTATGACAAATCTCAAACGGAAAATGGGAAAACAAGGTAAGAAATGGTGTGATTCTCGTCAAAATGGGACTTAACAGGAATTGAAGCGTGTCTAATTAGATTACAACTCAGGTAGTCTGGTGACAAAATTAGGTTGGGTGACAGCAGAATTCTAAAAAGAAATCTTTTTCGCTCAGATATCAAATTCCTTGCGTTTTGTCTGTCGGCCTCTTTTCAGTTACGGATATAAGTTGAAGGACGAATTAAAATGATGCCACATCACTGCAAAACTTCAGGAAAAGATGGCAAAAGTCAAACCAAATGGAAGACGTTGCGCTTCGTATAGTTTAAAGATTTTTTGAAAATTCCAAATCGAGGAATCCTAAGGATAAAAAGCAAAAAATAAAGGAAAGCCACAAGAGAAAGACGATTGGCAATGTTTTATATGTCATTGTGTTTTGCAGAGCAACAAGTAAAGCAGGATTTGTATATCGTTTCAAAGTTTATGATGTAGTAGAAAATAATGAAACATTTACTTGCATTTCTTATGGAAACTATGTAGAACGCGACAAGGTTTAAAGTTACATATGTGTTGTCATGAGACGTGAACGAAATAAGAATTAACTATATATATATATATATATATATATATATATATATTATGAAATGGATTAAGTCTGGCAATTATTTTAATATATTTTCTGTTTATACGTTACTTTCCTAGATACAAATATTTATGTAAATGCCCTGTTTATAATATACAGTATAAATTATATGACGGTTCCCTGTAGAATGCAGGTTCGATTCCTGTCGGAGGACATATATTTTCTATGAATTTTCTCGTACATTCAGGTCGGTAAATGTAGTTAATATTGTTTAATAAAAACGGAACATTTACTTAAATATTTGTATCTATAAAAATAACGTATAAACAGAAAATATATATACATATATCAAGTATGTGGTGCAGTTCAATTTACATTACATGAATCATTCATACAAAAAACAGATATAGAAGTTAATGAGTGAAATGGCGAGAATACATCTTCATAAACAAATTTAATAAAATACATGAAACGAATCCCAAAAACATAAAGTACGTTAAAAAAAAATAATTTGTTTTGTCTAACAGGACAACGAAAATATGGATGTAATCCGAAAAAAAAAAAATGTTTTAGAAATGTGTTATTGTTATTGTAAAAAACCGGTCGCAACGCTGAGGTTGAATTTTTAAATTTTAAGATTGTGCGTTTTTAACTAAATGGTAAAGAATTCTTTTGCTGGTAGGTTTTTTAGTCAATGGCATGAACTAAATTGTCGAAAAAAAACCTTAGAATGGAATTTATAAAACAGGGAAGTAACATTCATATACGGTTCGGGGTTAATGTAATTTATTAAATTTGTTTGCGTAGATGTATTTCTCGCCATTTATATCATTAACTTCTATATCTGTTTTTTGTAGGAATGACGATATGTAAAAATATAAATATATATATATATATATATATTTATATATATATCATGCCATTTGGAATCAGGCCGACTCCATGAGCAAATTAATTAAAATTGTTTGCAAAGATGTCTTGAAATTTTAAATCCTTAACTTTTAATATCTGTTTTGTTTCCGGTGATTTTTTACATGTTTTTTTGCGACGAATTTTTTTTTATACGATATAAATTTTATAATTTATATATAAATGGGAATTTTCTGAAATTTTTCTCCGACAAATCCAGCGAAATTTTTTCTTTTTTTTTTCTTTTTTTTGAAACTTAAAGACCTACATAACTGTCATTATTATTAATGCAAAAATCTTATAAGTGATAAGAAGCTATTCTCGTTCCAGACAACCTTTTGGTTTATAGATTGAAACAAAAAAATTAATACCAAAGAAAAAAAAAAAAATGTCTTAATATTAACAAAAAAATGATTAAAAAAAGCAAACGACAAATTATCGAAAAAAAAAACCCAGAAAGCAGTATTCAAAACACCATAAATAAATTTGTTTTCATGTATGAATTTGTTATATTGTACAGCATGTTGTCAATACTATCAACTTTTCCTTAAAGGATCGTCGGGATGGCTGATTTTGTTTCGACGATCCATTTAACCCTAAATTATAAAGAAAATAAATTTTGATCTTTCCCCTCTAAAGGGCTTTAAAGTGAGTTCAACGATATATTTGCAACTTAAAAAAACGGAAAGAATTCTTGAATAATGCAAATAATGTTCCAGTGATATTTACACATCAAAATTTTTGATATTATCGAAATATATACATAAATATATATATATATATATATATATATTTATATATATATATATATATATATATATATATATATATATATATATAAAAACTAACCAGCATAAACACTTGCACTCTCAACTATAAAAGTGAATGTCCTAACTATTACAAGACAATTATTATGCAAAATTTTAGAAATCCTTCAAAAGTTACCTCTCACACGGAAAAAATTTCTCCGCTGACTTAAAAAAGAAATTAAACAAACTCTCATTAATAATGACTTTCCTAATTACATTGTTGATGAACAAATTAGATGATATATTAGAAATATTAATATAAACCAAAAAAGGACATAATATTTCCTCAAATAAGCCTAAAAATATCGACCTGCTATACTGAAACCAAATACACTACCAACAAAATGAAAAAATGCTAAAATAACTAAAATTGCTAATATATCCCCAACTGACCCCAGTAAAAAAATAGAAAACGAATTGTATACTATATTAAATTTAATACAGCCAACGTAATCATCCGCAATAATTCTTCTCAAATAAAAATGAATAGACATAATATGTCCAAATTATTCATCCCAAGAAAGTCAATACAGTCACTAAGATGGAAGGGGTTACTGAGTGTGATAAAATATAAGGGAAAAACATTATAAAGGAGAGAGAACAATGTGTTGTCATGGGACGGGAAAGAAATAGTATTGTAACTCTGTCGAACACTCATTCATTGTTCAAGAGACGAAAGAATCATTTAATATATATATATATATATATATATATATATATATATATATATATATATATAATTATTTATTTTAAAAAATTATAACATAAATATGTTATAAAATCACTACAAAATGGCGGCCATTTGTTTCAACACCCTCGAGTGTCTTATCAAGTGATGATGTTGAATGTAAAATAAATGGTTTTTAAAAGTTTCGAATTAATTAACAATCCTTCACAAATTGAAACCGTTTGTTTCAAAAGCTAGATGGACCAATATATATATATATATATATATATATATATATATATATATATATATATATATATATATATGTAATCATCTGACCTCAAGAAAAAACAATAAAGTCACTAAGACGCAAAGGTTTCCTGAGTGTGATAGTACATAAGGAACAAACATTATAAAAGAGCAAGAACAAAAAAAAGAACGCGAATTGAGAAGACAGAAGTTAACCATTCATGTTACATTTACATTTTTGTGAATGGTCGCTGGAAAGCAAGAAGCCGAAAGAGTTCAGTTCTAACAAACGGAAATGCGAGTGAAGAAATTGTTAGCATAGAACTTACGGATGTATCTAGCGATTTCCACTGTAAAATGATGAGACCTCATTGCCAATCTAGTACTGCGTTTAAATTCATAAAGTTGAGATACCAAAGAGGAAAGTAATATTTATTTTCAGTTATACAAAAATGTGGCACAAGGCCAAAAGGAGGGAGAGGAGAAGGCTGGTGTTCAATCAGTTTAGCGAACCGCGATTACTGACCGAAACATACCACAGTATTTCTTAAACCAAAACAACAACAAACTTACCAATCTTTCTACAGTCACCATAATACCTCAAAGTCTCTACGTAGTTCTAACTAGTTCCCATATGTACAATCTGTCTGGTGGGGGGGGATAAAAATAACAACATTTAAAAATGAAAACCCAATGACTATTTACAACGGATAGAATTTAATTTTACCAAAGAGGAAAGTTCATCAGAACATTTACCATGAAACTATTTACAGAAAATGTACTGGGAAGCTACGTCATGAAGTTCGGAAAGAGACTGAAGGTGAGATGCCAGGTTAAGACCAATAAAATTTCAGATTCTTCTTTGTATTTCATCTAGAATCTCTAAATAAATAGCAGAAGCACTAGTCCAGATGTGGCAGCAACATTCAATGCGTGGACAAATGGTAGAGTTATAAATGAGTAAAATAGATTTATTACACACACACACACACACACACACACACACACACACACACACACACACACACACACACATACATATATATATATATATTTATATATATATATATATATATATATATGGTAAAAATATAATTTTAAGGTATGTTATATCTATGTGTAAAATCAGGGATAGAGCATATGTAAAAATAAAAAAAAACACTGAGGTCATCACCGAGTGGCGACAGTCTGTTTTATGTTTGAACTCAATCTTCAAGCCTCGTGTGGTGGCTTTACTATGTATATATGCTGTTCAGTAGGGCATTATGGGTAAACAGGTTGGGTATTTCCAGATTATTATCCTCACGGTTATTGGGTAGGAAGCAACGGTTATTTCAAATTATTTTAAAAGTTAATGAATAGAAATAATTGTAGGTCAAAAAAATAATGATTATGTTGTTTGTTGATTTTTAACTGATCATGTATTATTGAGTACTTAGCGTATTTTGTATTTTTTCATTAATTCTTTGCTGTTGATTATTAAATTTATTGTGTTTTTGCTGGAATTTGTTATCTATTAATTGATTTATTATTTGCTCAATTTGTTAATTTATTTATTTTACTTATTTGCTTATTTTACTATTTAATTATTTTTCTTTCAGGAGTTTGTTTATGTCTATATTTCTGAGATGAGGTATTATGTACAATATTTACATTTACATTAGTCGAACAATAACCAGTAATAAGGAGTGCCAGAGAAAAGCAATGATAAAAAAGTTGCAATATGAGCTCTGGTAAAAACATGCAAGGATAACAGCAAAATTGCAATATGAGCACTGGTAAAAAAAATGCTGAAAACATTAGGTTTATAATACCCAGAAATTCATACCTGAAGGACACATGGCTCAGTGGATAAAGGCGTTGGTTAGATCCAGTGACAGACCCAAAGAGCGTGAGTTCAATACCCGGTTAAGGCAGTGGAGAACTTTCAGAGGGAAAATTAGCAGGAGATAACTGCTAAATGACATCCATCAAACTTTGAACTAGTTTTCGATTTTTAAGTAACTTTGTTATCGTGTCTACATTTTAAAATGAGTTCTGATCGTTTATTTACTAATTTGTGTTTGTCTTATAAAGATATTATAGCTACTTTTCTTCTCCAGAGTTTACAGTTTTGAATTTATTACTGATGCTGCCTTCCTTATTTTCCATTATGTTTTGTTTTATTTTGGATTTGGATTTAATTTCCTACATTTTCTTATATTTATATATAACAAAAGATTTATCAGTACTTAAAACTTTAGACAATTAGAAAATTATTTAACGAAAACCTGCTTCCCGCTAGATAAGGACCCTAATCTACACACACTTAACCACATTCAGTATACATATTTAATTATTAGGTTGGTGCAAAATAATGACGTAATAATGTCGTTTTTTGACGTTAAAAAATACGTCAAAAAACGACATTATTACGTCATTATCTTTGCACCAACCTAATACATCACCAAGGGAATATAATCTTCAATAAACACAAATGCCATATCTGTAAACATATCATCACTGATAGCAGTTTCAAGGAAACTCACATAATAATCCAAAAATTTAAATCTCATATATTTGCTTTTCTGCCACAAGCGCCAACAACGTAACTATGGAGGAGGAAAAGGTACAGAATAATACCGACTTCGATTTAACAACCATAAAAAAAATAACATCAGGGAGAGCAACAATACTTTTTTCATCACAAAACACTTCAACCGACCGTATCATAACGCAGTGTCTTCGTTCAACAGCCGAGAAGAGAGACGTAGATCGGAGTTGAAATTTATTTTCAAAATAAATTCAAACATTTAAGCATTAAACAGGGATTTGGGTTTACTCAGAGTTTATAACTTCCACAGGGAGACCTCCAATTAACAACATTCTTCGAAAGAGTAAGTCTCACTTCTTTGATTATTCCTTGCATCGTTGATAAAGGTCACAGGCGTGTTCGGAAATTCCGACCTTAAAATTCATCTCTTCGTGCTCCGTTTCAGTCAAAAGGTTAATATGGAATAATTATCAATTTTATTGACAATATTAGTATCATTTTGATGTTTGATCATTTAAATTTGATTAACCGTCCTATTTAATCTTACTCCCATCGCTCTCTCTCTCTCTCTCTCTCTCTCTCTCTCTCGTTCTCTCTTTATATATATATATATATATATATATATATAAAACAGCAGAGCAAAATATTATAATTATTTTCTATTTTAGGAATATTGTCCCATCGCTACACAGGAATTACTATGTTTCAAAAAAGAAAATAAATGTTATATTTAATGATAAAATTAATTTAAAATTAAAATTAAAATCCATACTTCCATTCTCAAGTTATAAAATATGGTTATAGCGATGGAACCATATTTAAAATGGAAGGATACCCGTCTACTAGGGCGGTTAGCCAATCCTATTTAATGTTTGCTAAGCCAACCTGTTATTGTATACTTTTGCTGAGCAGACCTTAGTTACGCTTTCTGGGAAGGCGTGTTATCAAATAACAATTTGAACAGGGCCAGCACACTTAAACCCTCGGCCACCATGAATTGTGACTTCGTGCTAGCACATCTATCGACGCCCCTCAATAGTTCCGTCTACCCAATTCCACTCACAAGGCTTGGATCAATCCGTGGTATGGTCTTCAGGCACTTTCAAAAGGTGCCGCACGCTGGGATCGACCTTGATCCATTCCGATAACATCAAGAAAGTGAGAAAGCGAACGGCCATACACCGATATATATATGTGTGTGTGTGTGTGTGTGTGTGTGTGTGTGTGTGTGTGTGTGTGTGTGTGTGTGTGTGTGTGCAGATATGTAGAAAATAGGAAAGAACACGTTAGGTAAATAATCCGGAGCTCTTGGTATTTTTTGCTTTTATTTTTAAAAAACAGTGCTCCATACAAGTAGAGCTTAAATTATAATTATTTTTAAAAATATTCATACATAAGAGTTCTCATGTTTCAAAAACAAGAGCCAAAACCTCAATATAATTATTAAAAATTAAAATTGGATTAAAAAGTATCAAGCCCTGTTTCATCCTCAAGCGATACTATAATTCAATTTAATTTTAATAAAATATTGAGGTTTTCAACTCGTTTTTGAAACATGAGAACTCTATGAAGGTCATTTTTTTTTAAATAATTATAATATATATATATATATATATATATATATATATATATATATATATATATATATATATATATATACTCATAACTTACCAAAACTTATTACTTTCTGTTCGATCTCTCTTATATAAAAAGAGCATTGTTAAGGAAAAAATTATGTTGAAAATACATATATCTTATTCGATCTTCTTCAATTATTTTTCTTCACATAAAATGGATATTTGTGTAAAATCAAAATGTTTCTTCATAAGCAGGTGATGTATTTTACTTGCGTTTTTATTGCGGTAAATGCAATATCAGCAAGGACAATTTATTAATTTTTTTTTTAATCTTAATTTACGTAGACAGAAAAAAATCCCTTGGGGTAGAATAAACAGAGCAAATCTGTATATCTGAAAAGAATTCCCATCTGTTGTGTGGCCACATCGAGACGTCGGGCAATTTGATATTTTGACAAGTGAATGACCTTTCATCGAGACAGTTCTAAATGAATTCGACATGCCGACAAGATTGACATAATTTGAGCGTACCTACATTAAATATTTTGATCGTTGACCGCATTATCTTCTTCAAAGGTGCTCATTCAAAGGGTCTCTGTAGCACATTGGATTTCGCATAACAAATTCAGACCTGAAGTCTAGTCATGAGATTTTCTTTATACGGCATACTGAATTATTCTATCGCATCTGAGAACCACAGAAAGAAAACGGTGATAAATGGCTAGACATCAATTGGATAAAGACATAATTTATGGTTGTTAGCAAAAGGAACAGCCCAACATGCAAATTAGAAGTCATTCAGAAATCAAATAAGTATCTGCGAAGAATTTTGACAATGGGTGAAATGTATGAAAACTAAAATCCGAGGAGGCATTGGATATAGCGAAAGATGTCTTTCAAAAGCTAAGTAAAGAATTTAAAAAAAAAAACATCAATTCATTGGAAACAAAGATAATAATACAGAAATGTTACGTCATATCAGTCTTCCTCTATGCAGCAAATGCTGGACAAAGTTCTTCCAAATGATAAATAAACTTGAAGCAACAGAAATGTGCTTTTACAGAAGGATGCTGAGGATATCGTAGACAGAATATGTGAGCAACGACGAAGTTTTAGGGACAATAGAAACAAAAACGATACTTCTAAAGGGTGTTTCATTAAAACGGATCAAAATCAGCAGTAAATAAATCAGTGTTATTGGTGAAATTTTATTTATTTCTCTATTGGATCATGATATTTAAGTCACGGTAATTATGTGTGAAACATAATATCACCCAAATGTCCGCCAAGGCTTCGGCGGCACACCTCCACTCGATAGTCAAAACTTTTGATGACATCACTGCATAATTGATCCTCGATCTTACTAACATGTCTTATTATCTCATCCTTCAGCTGTTGAATTGTTGTTGGGAGAGACTTTACTTTTGAGATGACCCCAAAGGAAAAAATCTAAAGCCGTCAAGTCCCACGATCGTAGTGGCCAATTGACTTTGTTTCGATCTGGGAACTTCTCATTCAATAAAGCAATTGTCGCATTAATTGTGGGACATGTTGAGACGTCCTTTAACACGGTGTCTAACTGTTAATCTTTCCATGGTTGAAATTGCCAAAGACTTAAGTTGTTAAATCTGAAAGAAAAAAAATCATTAGATGCTTAACCTTAATTCACATTTAAAATAGATCCAAATTATTGGAACACCCTTTACATAACATCAGGAAGAGACAGAATTTTGTGGGCACGTAATCAGAACAAAATGCTTGTAAAATTCGATGCTCACAGGACAGATCTAGGGCAAGAGGGACAGAAGAAGAGAAAGCATAAAATATATGGTGAGTTTGAATGAATAGATGGTGAGCAGATTTGGGGAGAGATAGCAAAAAGACGAAATTTATTAATCTATAAAGAACAGGAAATTGTGGAGAGCAATGATCGCCGACGCCCTGAATAGATACGGCACATAAAAAAAATCTGAAACATTGTGCAGAAGCAGACACACTTTTGGCAAAAAACCTAATATAGAGAAGTGGAGCACATTTTGAATTCAGAATTGTCCTCCTGCCACCCAAGGCTATGGGACTCAGCCTGTTCTTATATTTATTCATAGTTCGGGGAGGGGGGCGGCTTTAGAAGAGTTGGATTCATACATATCCCAAGGGTATTTTTACACGTAAACGAATATAATAAACCCTGCTTGAATTCGATCGAGGATCTCCGATTCCTCAATACAGGCCACAATCAATTGCTCCAGCGTTCCTCCATCATTACGATTATTTTGGACTAATCGTCCTTCATTCACCTTCGCACTAAACTCCGATCTTCCGATGTATGGGGTGAGTAATTTTGAGTATTATGGAATCATAAATTCAGTATTTGTTCCTTTTTGGCTAGTGGCGCTCATGTGAATACCTATGCTTGGTCGACAGATCAGATCATTTTCTTATGTCATGTGAACAAATTTTTTTTAACCTTTTCCCTCTCCAGTAATGTTGTCTATTTTTTTGACATTATTCCATAAAGTCACGTGTCCACCACTCACGCCACAGATAAGCAGTGCTAACTAATTTTAAAGTGTATGCACGGATTACGCACTTCTACAGTTCCTCACTTCTTATATCTAAGAGGTGGCTAGCAATGCCTTTATTCTCTTTTCTTCTGTAGCGTTGCAGCTCAGACCAAACACCAAGGTTCGTTCTCAGCTTGCAGCTTCTTCCAGTCAAACGCGTATAGTTAAAAAAATAAAACCATGATCCGATTGTAGGAGTAGGTAAATTTTATTCGGTTGTAACATTCTACTGTAGACGAACAAGACAGAAGTAAAAGGTGGAGAAGTCTAACGGACTTGTCCCTGTTTGTGTTATTCTCTGGGCATCTGACTTTTTTTTCCAAGGTACTACTGTCTTATAGATAACAGTGTTTTTTGTCTTGTCACCTCTCACTAAAGAAATAATCAAGAACACAGGGTTTGTCTTCACTCAGTGACCTTCTTTGTCAGGATCGTTTGACCTGACGGTTCTGATGCCCACTCCAATAAACTGGCTTTCTTTGCCCAGATTATAATTGTCGAAACAATTTATGTAACACCTTTGAGATGTTTTCCTTTAACTAGATATCGACTGACACTGATATCGCCACACTTCAACTACATGGAAATTTGTATATGCATTTCTTGGCCATATTTTATTCCAGTGTGGGTTTTAATTTGGTGAACTATAAGAAAAGAATTAAAATATTTAATTTCAAATGAATGTTTCTTTTCAATGAATATTTTCAAAAATAGGATTTTAACGTGGGAGGAAAATAATGCAAAATATGTTTTGTTCAATTATTCTTCGTTTGCTTTGTCAGCAAGTACAATATATTGCTTTTATCGCAAGTTTTGAAATAAAACCGTCTTTCACTGATTTACAGTTGAATTAATCCAGAGAATATGAAAGAAAGAATGCGAACCCAGATCACAGCATTGTTTCTGTATGAATATTCAGACTCAAAGTCAAATAGCAGTTCGATATCGATTTATGCCAATAAAAGAAAGTAATTGAATGAGTGCGGGTCTTTTATGTTCCTTTCAAAAATAGAAAACTATTTCTAGCGTTCTGTAATTATTAGAGGTCAATTTAATATTTTTAACAGGTAACTATTTAAAACATTGAACACGGATTTTAAAATGATTTCTTCAGACTAGCATATACAACATCCCTTGCAGCTGCAGCAGTGAATACGAAAGTGAAAATAATCTGCTAAACCTAAAAAGCAGCAATGACCGAGCTTCAAGATGTTTGAAAATGTTTCAAGGAGACGCTGCTGCTTCAGTTTAAGCCGAGTGACATATTATCCTGTTCAGTCATGATGGTGAGAAAAATTTGATGTAAAGTCCATTTTTTTAATATAATTATCCACTGGTCTCCCTCGGGAAAGGTATGAACATATCTTGGCATCTGTTTTTCTAAATAATTTTTTTAAATTGTTTTTTTTTTTTTTGTTCTTTCTCTAATTTCACCCTAAGCAGGGCAATAATGCCACCATGACGCAAGTAGCCACTGAGAGTTGAACAGAATAACAAGATTTTAGAAGAAACCAAAAACCCGATCCTACGCAAGAAATAAGAGATAAAAATCTACTTCTGTCCAAAGGGACTGGAGATATGTGTGAAGTGGACGATAGGTGTACCTGTCTATCCCTACTGAAGAAAAAAAAAAGAATAATTAGTAAATAAAATTTCAGAGTTCAGACGGAACCGTTAGAAGTATGGAGAAGTAGACTTTACTAGGAACCGGAAACCCAATCCTAAACAAAAAAAAAAAAAGCAAGAGATAAACCTCTACCCCCAGTTCAAAACCGGATGATTCATATATTTATTTCTTCAGAATGGTTTCTTTGTAAAAGAGTCGATTCTTTAGCGAATATATGCAAAAATGATAGGCAAAAGAAATATACGGTTAAGTGTATGTTAAGTGTTGTTATTTTTTTTTTATCATTTCGCTACGAGAAGGTAAAAATGCCATTAGAACAAGGGTGGTTACAGGGAGTAAAAGTGAATATGAATGTGAATGTGAAAGATTGAAAATGGGGAGGATTGAGGAAAGCACAAAAAAGGAACAGGCTTCAAGAAAACAGAAGATGGCGTTTGACGTTGCATTTAACTTTTTGAAAGTAGTAGCTATCAGGGAAGCCAAAAATCGGAAGGGAGTTATACAGGTAGGAAGCGCGAGACAAAATCTTTTAGAGTAGAAATGACAGTGGCAAGTAGCTAGTTCAATAGTTAAACCTACTTGACAATCTATTAACAGGTTTAAATTCATGGAGTCGGGGCATCAGGGGAAAAAAAAGCTCGTCTGAGCAGTTGCATGAAAATATTTATAGAAAAGACCTACCGAAGCAGCGGTGAGGGTTTGACCGGAGACGAGATGCCTGTTCAGGATCGATTCTATTGTAGACCCTCCTCTGGATTTTGTCAAGAATTTCGAGATGCACAGTAGGATTACCAGACCAGATATGGCAACAGTATTCAATACACGGACGGTAGATTTATAAATGTGCAAGATGGATTCTGACGAGAAAAATCTTTTGGCACGATCGAGTGAACCAACCTACCCTGCAGAAGACGTAGCACTTGACTCGATATAGTCGCTCGACTTCATGTCAGTGGAAAACGAGAGGCCACGAAGGTGTATAGTGTTGATCTCTTGGAGATCAACACTATACATCAACATCAGCTATCCTGGTAGGCAGAAACGGTTCTCTGTTGTGATGAAATGAAAGCAGTTTTGTTTTGAAAATTTAGAAGCCATTCCTTGCCCCAGTTAACCAGACATTGGAGGTCCTTTTCAAGAGTAGTTGCCAGGCTTACTTTGCCGGATCTGTTGGATTTGTTCGTAAGGCGGGAGTAAATGATAATGGTATCTGCATAAATATCTAGGTGGGAACTTCATTTTCACACCCGTCCTAGGCAAGACGATATACTACATCCGCATGCTGGGTAAGACGATAAACTATATCCAACAAGAGGGCCTACAATCAGGACGTTTTGAGAAGCGTGGAACTACTTTTTAGTTGCTGGTATTCACAGGTCAACCCTGACCCCGGGTGCTAGCACCTGTTAGGGGTTCCAGCTATGGGCAAATAGTAATTCCCCAAACTGAGGTCAAAACACTATGAAAGTGTAAAAACAGGTTTTAATACCAAAAATATATTTTTGTAAAAATTATTATCAGCAATGAATTTTTGAAAAAAAATATTCTCAGCAATAAAAATCTTGTCAGCATTAAATGACCCATTTACGTTGATATGCCCTAAAACAAAACAAACCATTTTCACACGATACTTTACGTTATTTTTATTTTATTTTAATCCCAAATTGTTTCTTCTTTTTGAATAATAATTTTAAAAAATGATAGTTGCAGAAGTATTAGCTTTATGAGAAATTTTCTAGTATTTTAATGATAATTAGTTAAACAACAATTAGTACATGAATGACTTAAAAAATAAAATATTTCGAATTCCATCTTGTTAAAAAAAAAGGCATATCTGGCTAGCAGTTTGGGTAGAGAAATCGGCCAGCCGGGATCGAATTCCGGTCGAATTTGTTAAGATCAACTTCGCGCAAGTAAAAGGTATGGATTTCTCTTGCCAGCTATGGGTTAAATAGTATAGCAGGCTGAGCTTTTTGGCCTAGCTTTGCAGGTTTTCTATGAGAATAACAACTCTAAAATCAAAACTGGTTTGTTGTACCAATTCCTCCTCACCAAAAACTATTTGCGACAGAAATCAAAGTAAAAACAGGTGGCATGGGGACGGAGGAAATTTTAATGGAACCAATTTTGAAGAGAAAGACCTACAGATCTAACCTACTTACACTGTGGAACCACATCAACAAATATTCAATACTTTAATTTGGTCACATGTTTCTTCAATTGGACATGAAACAAAGTGTTGAGGGGTCCACCCCTTTTTACACAAATGAACTCACCCACGGTATACATATATTACTGCTAGTGAATACTCGTGAAGACGAATGAGCACGAACGTAACGAGCAAGAGTCACATTGAGCAAGCACGTAGACTCAGTAAGAAGTCAGTGATACGTCGATACCAAAGACTGTATATATATTTTGCTACTAACCCGTATTCCTGGAACTACTAACCTGCCTTACTTTACATTAATACATTTATTTTCCTATATTCCTTCTTGGCGTTTGTTATTTATTGGTACTGGATTTCAACCCGGAATCCGCAACATATATATCGTTTGTGCTGGCAGCTGATTCAAAAAATGACATACTATCTGTTGTTAAACGGGGCAAGCAACGGCTTGTTAATTTTAACACCTCCAAAACGAAATTGCTCTCATCTTAGAAAACATTTATTAATTTGCATCAGAAATAATAAAAAAGGAATAATTAAACTTTCGGGAACAAGTGTCACTTAGCCGGGTGTAGGATCACATTTAGAACGGCCAGTAATAGAGGACGAGTAGCGAGACGGCGGTTATTATTGGCTGAAGCAAGAGAGATATAGAATCGGAGGCCAATAGAATTCTCACTTGCCATAGGGAAGATCGGGTTCGTTAGTCTCTCGTGAGAGAAAACAGAAAAAACAGTGAAGATGTCAGCTGTCTACCCACCGGTGAAAGTGAATAAATTGTTGGAATTCTTGGGTACCCTGTAAGTACTAGTGAGCTAGCCAAAATGATCTGACTCATTTTATAGTTCACCAATAGAAGGGTTAACTAATCAGAAGGCTCAGAATATTCAATGCGACGTGTATAAAGGCGGCCATGTTGTTTTTTTCCGAATATTAGTTGCCAGCCTCTGATATCGAAGACCTGAAGAATTACAGAACAGCTGCTACTAGTGATATTGGCGTTGTTCCATTGAACACATTACGTATTGCACTGGATTCTATATTCAAAGACTACGGCAAACATGGTCAACATAAATAAAAAGATATATTGGAAAGGTTTTGGTTTTCATTTCTCGCCATGCAATATTTCCTGTTCCCTTGTGAGTCTATAAGGGACTTTCTCAATGTTCGGGTAAACCAACAGAAACGGGAATCGAAACACAATGCGGGGTGATTTTCCAAGAGGGTGAAAGTCAGTGAGAAGTCCCCGGCTCCATGTTTACATGTAGAGGCACAGGAAAAATTATTTTCTATATACTTAAGAAAATAAAACATTGCTTAACGAAAACTGAGATCAAAGAATAAGAATCAGAATCTGTGACGATATTTGCATTTTTTATCATTTCACCCCAAACAAAGCAATAAAGCCACTAAGACACAAGGTGCTACTAAGTTTGAGAGGATAAAAAAAACATAAAACATTATTTAGGAAAGATAACAATATAACAAGAGGAATCATAATAAAGATAATGATTGACATTGCATATAAAAATTATTGAAGATCAAACTTGACTGGAAATCAAGAAGAGAAAAGAGAGTTCCACAGGTGAGAAGTGCGAGAAAAGAAAAAAAAACAATGAAATTACGGTGACATCTTTTCAATTCAGCTCTAAAATGATGAAACCTTTTTGCCGATCTTGTACTGAGCTTAAATTCATAAAGTCTAGGTGCCATAGAGGAAAGTTCATCAGAACAATTACCATGCAAGTATTTATAGAATAGGCACGGAGAAGCTACCTTACGGCGATGGGAAAGTGAATGAAACAGTGAGGCTAGGTCAGGATCAATAACATTACAGATTCTTCTTAGTATTTCATCACGAATTTCAAAATATATAACAGGATCACCAAACAATATGTGGTAGGAATATTCGAAGCATGGACGAATGGTAGACTTATAAATATGAAAGATAGATTCTGGGAAGAAGAATTGTCAAGCTAGACATAGTAAAGCAACTTTCCTCGTCGCAGACCTAGCAATTGATTCGATATAATCTTTTCAGTTCAGGTCAGCAGAAGACGTTAACTTTAGAAGGCGCAACATATCACTCTCCTGCAGGCTAGCATCAGCCATGCTGTAGGCAGAAAAACGTCTCTCAGATGATTAACAGAGACGAAAGGAAAGAAGATCTATGTCTATAAATCACAAACCTGCGAACATTTGACGCGACCTTTTAAAAACTGAAGCAAGTTTACAACAACTGAGCTGCTTCGACTATTCATCTCGGCTGACAGCGGAAATTCTTTCGCTGTTGAAAAGAGCTTTGGAAAGAATTTCAAGAATTGTTTCTTTCACAGAAAAACAATTCCATGCTACAATTGTGAGTTTCAGTAAACAAACTGTCTTTTGAAAGTAATGCATTCTTTGCTATGTGAGAACAGTCCATCATGAAACGCCCCCCCCTGTGAATAAATCATAAAAGAAATTGCGATGAAATAGAATACCATATATATTTTATTTCATATTCCCGTATGGTCGGGTTATCTGCGACCCAGCAGCATTATAAACACGACCATCGAGCACAATGGGGTCGATGGGGCTCCATACCTACGAATGCAGCGAGTGCGCTGATGACACGGGTGAGGACTTCCGAGAGTAAATTCAACGAGCAAGGTGGATGGTTCCACCCATGGAATCCACGCATACGTGTCTATAACTACAGGAAGCTTTTAGGTTAGAAGGCATCGATTGTGGTTTGAACTGGAGAGTGATGCACTTCGCCCGGTTCAGTTGCCCAAGATACATAATATGGCTTTTCTGGCTTTAAACCCAGATATATGAAGAGAACTGGTCACGTTCACAGCTCCGCAGAGAACCTTCGACCATATCCAGTTATGGGACTCCCTTTAATGGGGCTATTGTGGACTCTTCCACTTACTATAAAGTAGTAGGAAAGTAACACTCGGGGGGGGAACAGTGATATAGACTGAACGCTGGTCAACCGACACACACTCTAAAGTCATGTAACACACTTCTGTTGTATTTACTGTTCAATACACTATTTATCTGCAACCTCTTGTTTTGTTATTCCTTAACCAATTACTTGGTCACAATATCTTGAGGCTTACTTTCCTACTGCTTTATAGTAAGTGGAAGAGTCCACAATAGCCTCATTAAAGGGAGCACACCACAACAGGGATCTAAAATGATGATATTGATTCTAAAAAAAATTACGTAATTGAATAAATATTTTTAGGCAAATATCAACTGGGCACATCAGTGTAAGCTGAAAAAGTACAGTTTTCTGTAATGGCTAAGTAATATCTGAACGACTAATATATTTCCTATTGAAGTTGGATAGCATAGTTTTTTTGTAAGAACTCAACTTCAGCTAAAGTTTTTTTTTTTTTTTTTTTAATCATATCACCCCATGCAAAGCAGTGAAAGCACTAAGAGACAAGGGGGTTACGGAATGTAAAAGAATTAGAAAAATGAGAAACATTATTAAGGAGCGAGAAAAATAGAAGTGTAATCAAGAAGACTGTAGATAAAAATTGACATTGCATTTAAATTTTTGAAGATCAAAGTTGGTTGTAAATCCCGAAGCCCGAAGAGTGTTCTACGATCGAGAAGTGCGATAGAAGAAACGGTTAATATAGAAATTTTGTTTTAAATCTAGCAATTTCTATTGTAAAATGATGAGACCTTGCTGCCATTCTAATACTGCGGTTAAATTCATATAGTCTAGTTACCATCAATGTTAAAATAAAGTACTAAAACGCATCAGAGGAAAACTTTTTCAATTTGTCATACATCTTTCCCTTAATATATATATATATATATATATATATATTACATAGAATAGAAATCCAAATTTACCTCGATCGAATGGCTATTTCAACCAACAAGAAAGCCTATATTGCCAAAATGCCAATATAGGCCTCCTCGTTGGTTGAAATAGCTATTCGATTGAGGTAAATATGGATTTCTAATCTATGTAATTTATACGCTCTGTTATAATAAATACATTGAGCTCTTTTTGTGGATCAGTTTTAATATTTTGTATTATTTCACTTGGATTATATAGGAACAGATTATTACACACACGCACGCACACACACACGCACACACCCATACACACACACACACACACATATATATATATATATATATATATATATATATATATATATTCTTTTTTTTATTACTCGTATTTGAAATAAACACACCATTTATTATTGTTATTTCAAACAGTGCATTACGTCTATCTCCCTGCATGTATTATATTGAGATTTTTTGAATACGCATGCCTTTTTTTTCATTTCCTTCTTGGATTTTTCGTTTTTATACATTTTTCATTGTTTATTTTCTTTAAATGTTTTTTTCGTATCTTTTCTCTTTGCTCATTCCCTCACTTTTTCTTCACTGCCAATTATTTCTCCTTTCATTTCTTTGTCCTTTTACTTTTATTTTTTATTTTTTTTTATCTTCGTTTATTCAAACACGTCTTCTTTCATTCCTACCCTCATCTTCAGTCGAAGCTTTTCCCCTTCGTTCATTCCTTCCCTTTTATCTTTTCTTTGTCTTTTACTTCCCCGCTTATTCTCCTCTCTTTTCCCGCCTTCTCCTTCTTTGTCTCTCATTCTTAACATTTTTAGCATGACCTTCCTTCTCTCTCCTCCTATCGAAATGGCATTGTTATAAATATTCATGGGAAACTCTCGAGAAATTTTCCAGATATGGGTGTTGCACCAATATATCCATTTGACTGGAACGACATGGATAAAGAAATATTTTTAATTTATATGCGTGAGACTTTTAAATGTTCATTTTCTAACAAATGAGCACACACGGAAGGGCGGCTGTCGAAAAATCACACTGTTTACCTTTTGTTGACTATAAAAAGGCATTTGTCTCAGGAGAACACTCACCTGTTTTCAAATATCTATGTTATTGATAAAAATAATATAAAAGTTATCCTAAATATATATAATAAGAGTTAGAAAAAATACTTCGACTATACAAAAGCAACAAAAATAAACATTGGAAAAGTAAGACAAGCGGGTAGGATAGCATTTCAGAAAATGATCATGGGTCAAATTGTAAGAAATTTTAAGCTTATCTAAATAGGAGAAATATGAATGTAGATTTGATTAGAAATAAAAGAAAAGTAAATCAAATGTAAATTCCAGAATAAATCATACGAATAGAGAATAAAGAGCTGAAAGAAATTCAGAAATACATCTCTTTGGAATAGGTGATCAAACTTTTTTTTGAAAAGACCATAAAAATTGTAGTAAAAACAGAACCAGTGAATAAACTTATACCAAAGCTTTATTGCACTTTACTTTGACTACTCGTCTACTGACGGATTAAAGATAGTACTTTTTATAGCTCCTAGATCTTAAGGGGAGGTAACTGATGATTTCTCAGTACAAAAATGAAATAAAATAACGTATTAGGATATTTATTTTAATGATTTCACCCAATGCACAGTGATCATGCAATTAGAACGCTGGGGGGGGTAACAAGGAGTGAAAGTGAAAGAGAATGAGAAGACTAAAGATGGGTATGATTGAGGAAAGGACAAAAAAAGAACTGGGTTCAATAAGAATTTTTAAAGATTGTAGTTATCAGGGAAGCAAGAAATCTGAAGGGAGTCCAAAGGTGGGAAGTTCGAGAAAGAAAACTGTTAGAGTAAATGTGGCTTTTGCAATTAGCTAGTTCAATAATAGAACAGTGACACCTAATTACCAATGTAGTAGCAAGCTTAAATTCATGTAATCGGTGCAGCGAGGGGAAAAAAAGCTCATCTGAGTAGTTCTCATTTATATATATAAAAAAAAAAAAAAAAACAGAGGGAAGCCACGTTACGTCGGTGGGATAGTGACTGAAGTCTTGATGCCTGGTCAAGACAGATTACATTACAGAGTCTTCTTTGGACTTTGTCAGAAATATCAAGATAGGAGGAGTATTAGAGCAGATATAGAAAATAGAGACATAATGAAAAACACTTGATGTATAATGCCAGTTATGATACGAGTGTGAAAATTCAACAAAACGACTTGAAAGTAAAATTAGAAATGCAAACATATATAGAATAATAGTTTTAACGAGGGGGTAAAAAGAGTTTAACATTGAATACAAGACTGGGCAATTTTAAAGATATATAATTGAAGCGGGTTCTAAACATAGGTGAACAAGTCACATAACATGAAGAAACGATAACAGATTGAGTAAAAGCTTGCTTCATTAATGTCTAATGGGTAGAACATTCAGTCGAAAAATAAAACATATAGGGAGATATGAGTCTAAGTACTAAATTAAGAATATTTTAGAACGTTCTTAAATTTAAAATGTTGAAAACTTTACGATAGTTTTAATGGATTTTATTTGTTTTTATAAACACATGTGGCAAAATGAAGTTATTCGGGGAACTAAACTCGTTGGTACAGAAAAGTTTTCCTTTCAACTTTATATATATATATATATATATATATATATATATATGCATGTGTGTGTATGTATATATATAAGTCCGACAATTATTTTAATATATTTTCTGTTTATACGTTATTTGTTATTTTTATGGATACAAATATTTAGGTAAATGTTTTGTTTATAATAAATAATAATTCAGGCCGGTAAATGTACTTAATACTGTTTATTTGTATCTATAAAAATAACGTATAAACAGAACATATATATATATATATATATATATATATATATATATATATATATATGTGAAAAGTGAATATAAATATAAATAAATATGTATATATGTATAATTATTTATATATTATATGCGCGGTACTTATTAGAAAGCGCTCAATATCAGAGATAGAGCTAACAGAGATAGAGCTAACATAGTTTGTCTGACGATCGCTAAAGCGTGAAACCCAGGGTCACAAACTCACATCTATCCAACCAAATATA
>CAHIKZ030002001.1:590000-690000 GCA_903632075.3 Acanthosepion pharaonis
GAATCCACAACACTTACCACCTTCGCCTTTACAAATCACAGCTACCAATCGCCTGATATATGCTCGATGTAATATAACAGAACTCTGTTTTATATATATATATATATATATATATATATATATAACTCTATCACATCTACAATCTAAAGTGATCTATCTAAACTCCACCTAAAATTTGTAACTACTACATCTGAAGCAATAAAAGACTTATCAATACTAAACATAACAATAATCTAAAACCTGAAGCAGGAATCTTTTCCGTTGCCTGTAATAATTGTCACAAAAAATAATTAGGAGAAACCTCAAGGAATCTAAATAAAAGATTATATGAACACAAAAGAGACATTTTGCAAAACAATACGTCAAATGCGTTGGTTTCTCATTGTAACGAGCCTGAGCAAAATTTAGATATAAAATGCTACTCTCATCAAAGTAGAAGTCACTTCACTACGACGTAAATGTCTACAGAAAGCCTTGATCGAATGTCATCAACAGTATATTTGGGCCGTGGCTCTTGCAACATTTCACCATTCCTGGCATCTATTCTATTATCCCAATGTGGGATATCCAATAACGAAAGTAACGGAAACAAAAAGTGAATGATTCTAAATGAATTTGGCTAGGTTAAAAAAAAAAAATTCTAAATTACCCAGAATCCCTCGTTCGAGCGCACGTGTAGTCACACAAACATAACAAATTTTGTCCGATGAAGTCCTTGAAGGATGAAACACGTCACAAGAAATTTTTTTCCACCTTGTCATAAAATTTAATCAATATTGGCCTTGATATGAAAAATATATATATATATATATATATATATATATATATATATATATATGCGTGTGTGTGTGTGAAAATATATAGAAAATAGGAAAGTACTCGTTAGGTAAATAATCCAAAGTTCTCTAGTATTTTTGTTATTTTTAAAAAAACAGTGTTCGATACAAAAGTAGAGCCTAAATATAATTATTTATTTAAAAATAGGATTCCATCGCTACATAAGAGTTCTCATGTTTCAAAACAAGAGCCGAAAACTTCAATATAATTATTTGAATTAAATTGAATTAAAGTACCAAGTTCTGTTCCATCTTCAAGCGAGATTTTTTTTTGGAATAACTAATTCCTGAAATTTACGCGTTTTATAAGAATATTCATTATTAAAATTAAAATTACTATGGTAACGGCTAGAGCAATTATTTTTAAATAAGGGGCGTAAGGGTTAATTATTTATATGAATATCTCAGTTACATTCAAAGAGGTCAAATCAGGGTAAGTTTGTGGTGTCTAAATTTAAAGCGGAAGATGACATCGTCTAGTCTGGTTAAGTGTCTAGGGAGATTTATTCATTTATTTAATTTTATTTTTTATTTTTCTGAAAGGGTTTTGTGTATTTAAAAAACTGTCATAATTAGCTAACATTTGTTTTTTTTTTGTTTTTTTTTTGACGACTTCATGAAGGTTATTTATTTATTTATTATTATTATAATTATAATTATTATTATTATTATTGGGTAGGGTTTTTAAACATTTTATTTAGACTATGGAGTTTAAAATTTGTATTTAGTATTTAATTGTTTGTTTGTTTTTTATGATAATTATTCAATGCGAAAATTTGATGATGTCGGCAAAGTAACCGTTAACTCATGTCTATTGTTTAAAAAATTTTAATTATTTAGAAACTTGATAATCTGTAGTTTTCATGTATATATATATATATATATATATATATTGATATATATATATTTATATATATAGATATTGATATATATATATATATTTATATATATATATATATATATATATTGATAATATGTAGTTTTACATGTATATATATATATATATTTTATGTGTAGTTTTTTCATATATATATATGTATATATATATACACGCGCGTGCAGCGCACCCTCCACCGGGTAAGTATATATATATATATATATACCGTAAGGAGGCAGTAAATATATATTTTTATTACAAAATTTGAAAATGAACTAAATCCTGGATATTTGTGATGTTCCTGAATGATCAGTACTGGACAAGCTACTAAATTATACAATATGGGACTTGTGTAGTATATAAGGGACATATGGTAACCTTAGTTTCTACTTAAATACAGACACACACGCGTCTGAGTGTGTGTATTATTACAATTTGATACCAACCATTTTTAACTGGTATCATGAATAAAAACAAACATTTT
This sequence comes from Acanthosepion pharaonis, assembly GCA_903632075.3. Taxonomy (NCBI): domain Eukaryota; kingdom Metazoa; phylum Mollusca; class Cephalopoda; order Sepiida; family Sepiidae; genus Acanthosepion; species Acanthosepion pharaonis. Next base: position 592,198 of record CAHIKZ030002001.1, read on the forward strand.
AAATTGTTCGTGCCAAGTTAAACACCACAACGACAAGTTTAAGATCTAATATTTCCCAACCCACTAAAAAAATAATTTATTTTTCAGAAAAAAATAGGAAAAACAGATCTCACCAATCTCAAAATTAGAAATCACACTGACCTCACCTATTCCCACTAGCAGCCATTTTGACTGCCAAAATAAAGCCTGGTTACATTGATCGCTTTTTAGATGCATTTTTTATGCTATCATTTGATTTCTGGTAAGCTCTTTGTGTTATTCTTGGGTCTTTCACCGCAATAGATCGCGATGTCTCGTCAAGTCATGCCATATATCCTGCCAACTGCTTACTTAAAATTCCATTTTCTATTTAACGAACTGAATATTCATCCTACGGACAGGAAAAAATAAGTTGTAGAAGTTATCTTAAAATCTAAAATTTCTGTATAAACAACAGTTTCAGCAACGCATCTATTTTCTAAATTTATTTTTGGTATTATGCCAAGTCCACTTAAATTTTCAACTCTAGACATAGCTACAATGAAGTTGACCATGAAATAAATATAGGAATATTTTTCCAATCTTCGTATTAATAAGAATAATAAAAATCAATTTAGCCATTTTCACTTCTTTAAACAATTGTAATATTTTTACTTATTTTTATAATTCCTTAAAAAATATTTTTCGGTTCCGCTCCAATGTCATACGACAACAATGGTTACTACGAACATTAATGGAAATAAGATTGTGACTAACGTTGCCGGGAGTAAAATTATAGAATTTTCAATATTTTTAATTTCTTTTTTACTTTATGGCCGCTTCTTTAAAAAAAAAAAAGTTATTTTTAGAAGTCAGTATTTATTTTATATTTTAATTAAACGTAAACACACTAATATTTTTCTAACTTACAACAAAAATTAGAAAAGGCAGATATATACCGTTTTGCAAGTGGTAAATATAAGGGCGTGCTGAAAACTTCTCAGCCCGATCTACTTCTCAAAATCTGTGTTCCAATTACCAAACATCGATTTTGTTTAAGTGTAAAAGAAAATTGCTAAGTGATGTGGCAAGTGGGTTGAGCTATAGTATGGAATATGTAGAATGGAGTGGATGTACCATGTCTCTTCGAAAACTCTTTTAAGATTTCCCTAACAGTTTGCAAAAGGATAACTCTAGGAAAATCTGCCTCCTAGTTTAAAACAGCTTTATAATGTTTGATGCATTGTTGCATTCTTTTCTGACTAGACATATTTAATGAGCCATGAATGGAACGTGGGCCGATCGCGCTGATTAGTGAGAATTCATGACATGACCTCTTCTTCGTCATTTACTCTTACCGACTGCATTTTCGTTGAATCGACTTTTGTCTGCAATTGCAAAACACAACTAGTTTGTTTGGCTTGTTAGCGATAGTCTATAAAATTATTTATATACACCAAATAAAAATTCCAAAGATTCCTGATAAACACATGGGGGTGGAGGTTCTGACTAAGAAGGGATACAGCCAAAATGTCTGAGGTTTAGTAAGATTTTGGAAAGTGGATAGAGCCAAAAAGTTCTCAGCCCCACCACACATGGATTTGACTTCAGCACGCAGACAAACATATTTACACTACACAGACCAAAAGTTTAAGTCTACATCTGGATTTAATAATTAGTAAGTTTCATGCCATCTTCGGTTTAAATAATTCATACAACAATACGGAAAACTATGCGGAAACGATTTCACCCATTAGTGTATGGTATCCACTTTTTTTTTAGAGAGAGGGTTAACTAAAATTTGAAATCCACCAACCCAAAAAATACCATTAGCAAGCAAGACAGATTAAACAAAAGACTAAAAAAATTAAGGAAACTTTATGCAATAATAGATTAATTTAGTTAATATCCTTACAATTATTATTGGATATATATATATATATATATATATATATATATATATATATATATATATATATATATATATATATATATAAGCTGATACCCATGAAGAATGGACGGACAGGTCCACCTACGAAAATCTGGTGTCGGAGTGCCGAAGGTAAACATCATTCAGCTAAGTAAGAAACATAGATAGATAGATAGATAGATAGATAGATAGATAGATAGATAGATAGATAAGATAAAAATGTGTTCACTGATTGGCTCACTTAAGAAATTTACATCCAATTCACGGCCGTTTAGCAAGTGCTAAATATACGGGGGTGCTGAAAACTTCTCAGCTCAATCTACACCCCAAAATCTTTATTCCAATGACCAAACATCGATTTTGTTTAAGTGTTAAAGAAAATTATATATATATTATATATATATATTATATATATATAGTTTTAAGCTATGTTATATTTATGGGATAAAGTGCTCAATATCAGAGAGAGAGCGTCTGTAAATATAAAAGTAGTCAGGCCTGACGATTGTGTTTAGCATGAAACAGTCTGTGGCCTCTGAGTGTTGACTTCAATATCCATTTCTCTCTCTCTCTCTCTCTCTCTCTATATATATATATATATATATATATATATATATAGTTAAGTTATGAAAAACTTGGTAATCCGTATGGGTAGTCCTAAGGAGGATGAAATCCTGAGAGCTCTTTTAATATATATATATATATATATATATATATATATATATATATATATATATATATATATAAGTTTGTAACTTAGCTGAATGATGTTACCTTCAGCATCCTGACTCAGGGTTTTGTAGGCGGACCTGACCACCCACTCCTCAGAGGATATCAGCAATTGATATATTTATACATATATATATATATATATATATATATATATATATATATATATATATATATGTGTGTGTGTGTGTGTGTGTGTGTGTGTTTGTGTGTGTGTGAGAGAGAGAGAGAGTGAAAGAGAGAGAGACCTATATCCAAACTAATCGAGTCAGTATAGGATACCTATTAGGTCCTATCATTTGTACATGTCACACGTTGAATATAAAGTATTTGAAAGAACATATAAACCACAAATCTTCACAAATTACGTTGAAGGCATTTTTGTTCTGATAAAAAAAATAAGGACGACAAAGCGTATAAATTACTCTAAAGTAATTTGTAACGCGTTTATTTATCATCACTCATTTGCGTCTCTGACTTTGGGCAGAGTGCGCTCAGAGACGTCTCCCTCAAAGAACAGAATCGCAACTGAGGAAAATTATACTGAGAGATGCAGGCCCTGCCCGCGCTCTATCATTGCCCTAGAGAGTGAGATCGGTGCGGGGGCTCGGGAAATTTTTGTTCCTTTCCCGGGTGTACGCGCTCGGGCTCCCCGCATTAAACCGACCTTGTGTCACAATCTGACCTCGTGGGGTGTGGGTGGGGTGGATTGAGTAAATACAAAAATAAGGACGACACTATGAATCTGAAATCAACTTTTGAAAAAAACCTCGACGCTAAGATTTAACTGAACTCATGCTTAATAACAAACTCCTATTCCATGACGTCAAGACAGAACTACGTATTTACCACTTGTCCCAATAATAATAGTAATAATAAAACAACAGTACGAATTCTTGTTTTCTAAACTAACATAGCCAATTCCCAAAACGATGTAACATAGAGCGTACCTAAATTCTTCTTCCCAGAGAATATTTCTAAGTGAATTCAAACACATTAAACAAAAATTGGTTAACAATAAATTTCCCAACTACATCATCGAGAAGCAAATAAAATTACTTAAGTACATGAAACCAGTACTAAAATACAATATTGCAAAATATCAACATATTTTATTGCAACCAGATGCACAATAATTGTAAATGGGACGAATTCTCCATAAGACGAATCATTAAACACAATATTTCAGCCATAAGTAAGGGGCAAAATTTTAAAACGGACAACTTTGTGGTCAGTAATCATAGGGGTCATAGGGATCATCGCTAGTTTAGATTTCAGAGGGTAATAACCCTCGGAAATCTAAACTAGTGATGACCAATATAACGTATCAATTTAACTGTCCAGTACAAGAATATGCCACTTGTGATAAATATGCTATAGTGGCCATACCACTACCTCCTTGAGCAGATGCCTCACATGCCACCTATCTGACCATAAAATAGGTATTTAGCCACCCAAAATGTAAAGAAACCATTAGAAAAATTCTGGTTGATAATACGATCATCCCTTATAAATCCCGTAACCGAAAACATCTCGTTATCAGAGAATCCCTTTGCATAAAACATCTCGTACCCATTATTAATCTCACATTATTTAGCAGCGGAAATAGCTAGTTAAAAGTTTTGTTTATATATATATATATATATATATATATATATATATATATATATATATACGACGGTCATTCAATAAATAAGGTGGATTTTTCAGTTTAAAGAGTGTGAGTTCAATACCCAGTTAAGGTAGTGGAGAACTTTCAGAAGAAAAAGCAGGAGATAACTGATAACTGACATCCATCAAACATGTGGAATTAGAACAGTCTACCCCAGTGATCGAAATAAAGGGTTCAGTTCGAAATTCCAACCACCTGAAGAAGGCCGGAGCGTACAACGGCCGAAACGTTGTGATAAATATGGCGACAAAGATGAGGACAATAGTCCGAATAATGTAAATACTGTACATAATACCTCATTTCAGAAATATAGACAGACTTTGGAATTTCAGTTGTTCTGCTTTTTTACGGGTCGGCTCATCTCCACAATTGGTCAATGTGGAAATAAAAATGTCAATATTTGACAAACAAAACGTTTGTCTTTTCTGTCTGAATTTCTGCAATGAGGAGTTATCCTTATTTACAGTCGAACTATTGTTCTCACCTCTGTTGCTGTTATCACAACGTTTCGGTCGTTGTACCCTCCGGCCTTCCTCATGTGAATATCGATGCGAGTAACCTACAGGGAAATCTGAACTGAACCCTTTATTTAATCTAGAAGGGTAAACTGTTCTCCTTCCACTGTTTATAACAAGGGATATCGTCTAGTTCGTACTTTTATGTAGTTCAGTTATTGGTCCCCAGTTTCCACCCGGTGAAAATGCGCACTGCCTGACCCAGACACACAAACCAACGCTTTTATCCACTAGGCCCGTTCGTCTTTTTGAGTGGACCCACCGGATTATTTTATTATTCATCTTAAACGGTTTATCGTAACAAGAGAGTTTCCCCATCATTTATAAGCGAGAGTAAAGATTGATCTAATCTCCTTTACTCCCAGATCAGATACGTAGCTTTTCAACTTTGTTTTTTCTTTTAACTCTGATATATGGCTCTAAAAAAAAGTGCTCTATGTCCCAATAAAATTATTTTCTTCCTTTCTTCTGTGATCTCATTTTGTGACATCGGGAGTATTTAACGAGCGACTGAACCTGAAAAGAGACAATTGTGTTTGTAGATCAGTAGGCCTGGCTATTTTCCCACTGTTGCTGAATCTTCAATATTATTGGTGAAAATAGAATTTGAAAGGAGGCTTTCACAATGAAACATTTATAAGCGTCACGGTTCGATGCCTCTTATGCAATATACCAAATCTTCAATTCTTCACTGACACAGAATTCATTCCAAATCTGACTTTGCAAAACGCTTTTCATTTTTCACATTTGCATACGAAATAAAAAAAATAAATTTTCTTTTTCTTTCTAATTTCGCGCAGGTTAAAGCTGCAGTGGAACGGCTATAAAAACAGCAACAATATGATGAATGAAAACTAGTTTTAAAAAAACCCCGTAATAATGAACAGAGATGTGATACGTTTTAATTTTTTACTAATATTTTTTCATCTTATTTCTCTTGATTTTACACTTCGTAGTATTAATAGAATAGTCTTAAATTGTCCGAACTTCTTACATGACGCATTGTCAATTATTATTATTCATTTTTAACGAATCTTTCTTTCATCTTATTTTTCTTGATTTTACTCTTATTGGTAGTAGGTCCCTAAAAAACGCATACCGTGATGAAAAAAGGTCGCAGACTTGATAAAACTAACTTTTATCGTCAAAATGTTCAAAATTATTAAGAGGAAAGGCCAAAGCTTTTGGGGTTTGTTTTTTACTATTTTATTAATTTTTTTAATCCTTTCTAGCCGTTCAAAATTTTGGTTAAAAAAGAGGCGAGTCAAAGATTAGTATGGAAAATTTAGCGTCTTTTTTGCGGTAAAAAACATATTGTTTTGGAAATTCTTGCAAAAATGAAATAATTGTCTGACTTTAATGAACTTTTCAGGACTTATTCAAAAATGATTTTGAAATTTTTCTTTTTAGAAAGTTTTGGTAAAAATATTTTTTACATCTGAATTTGATGGAATTTTGAAAAAATAAAATTCTAACATTTTCATATTTATAATTGTCGAAAGCTGGACTCCTTCAAGAATTTAAATCATAAATTTGTCTTTGTGAAATAGAAACACCATTTAATTAGAAAAGCTTTTAATTCCTTTTATAAATAAGATATATTAAGGACACCTCTTAGATATTTAAAGTTTTGAATTTTGCTTGATTTCGTTGTCGCCAAGATATAATTCGCATCTTGGATTGTTCCTTTTGCTGAAAACCATATATTCTACCTTCTTACAATTAAAAGACCTTCAAACTCATCTTCGATATAGAAGCAACTTCTCTGCAAATTTAGTTGTCCAAATTTCTCAGATGAAGCAAAATTATTATTAATTTTTTTCAAGTATTTTGTTTATTCGGCGTCTCAATATTGTGTCCTTAGGCTATCATAAACTAAGATTAGAAAAAAATAAATTAGGTAAGTATTTTATCTTTTTTTACGCTTCTGCACTATGTTCTGTCTGTTTGAGTAAGACTATGCAGCGCCAAACCCCCAAGCTTTAAAACTGTATGATATCTATCACAGGTGTTCACATCAATTCATATTGGCGTACGCCATTACAAGTTCTTTTCACGCGAACAAAATGTCATTTTATTAACATGTATTTTCTTTATCATCCATTTATAATTCAGTGAAAACGATTGAGTCATAATTTCACGGTTCGCTTTGAAATCAAAATCCTCGCCGCTGTCATAACATTTTCTTATGGTGGTAAGAATTTGAAAAATCTTTCCGGCGTGTTTAACTTTGAACATTTTTTTAAAGACACGCTAACGCCCATTTTAATAGTTTTCTCTTTTAAAAGCTATGTGTTTTCATATAGTTTACTTTGTATGTTTTTTTTTCTTTTTCCTTTTTTTTTTTTTGACTTGCAAAATATTTTATCAGTTTAGGCAAGATTTCACAGTAACACCTTTTAAACACGACTCTCGGCATCCATCGATAGCACAGGATCCGTTAATGTGTCGTTAATATCGTAAGCATTGTTGAGTCAATTGTAGGTCCTTATGCTCAGTGCATTGAGTGCACACATTAAAGAAAATTCCGTATCTCACAACAAAAGCAAACACACACACACAAATATATATATATTTTTCAATATGTTCTTCGATATTACTTTATAATTTTATCGATACTATTTAAAATTTTTAGATTATCTTATATTTTAATTTTAAATTATGAATTAAAGATTTAAAATTTAAAATTTGAAATTTTAGATTTTAATTATAATTTTTTTTACTCCTTAGTTGTTATTAATAATATTAATATTTTTGTTTATCTTATATTCACACTATATTTTTTCCTATTTTATTTTGTTGATAATTTTTAATTTTTAAATTAATGTCAAACGTTAACTGCAAAATATATCAATCTGTGTTTTTTTTTAATTAAACGCAATAGGCCTATATATGTTAATTTATTCTTCCTTTTCTTCTTTCCCCAATTTTTTCTCACACCTCTGCCTCCACATTTGCTTTCTTATATCTTTTCTTCTGGTTTTTCACTTTGTCTCGTTTCCTGTGAGATGACTTATTAAATAGGTCAATGCCTGGTCCTTACTCTCCTCCCTTACTCTTAAGTATTTTAATAAAAATAGATTTAAAATTATTCCTATCTTTCCCTTCCTTCTCTAATTTCGACCATATCTGTTGTCCTCCTCCTCCCCCACCCCCTCTCTATATCACCTTAAAGCAACTTAAAACTACCAGTTGAGCGAGAGATCAACAAATCTCCTTGTAACACCAAAAATAAAATGAAGGCAAGGATTATGGTAGCATTCACAAACTTAAACGAGGAGACTATCCAGAAGAGTATCAGGAGATTCTGAAAGCATCCGAGACGAAAAAATATAATGCGAATCGAAATATGTTTTTTTGAAATGTGTTAGTCTATTTATTGAAGTATTTAGTTCATGCCACATTGACTGATAAACTCCTAAAATAACAAAAAAATTCTCAAATTTCCATATTAGCAAAAAACGCGCCCTCTTAAGTTTTCAAAAAAATTCAACATTAGCGTTGCGACTGCGCGCTCCAAAAGTTTGTATCCGTTATCAATAACACATTTCAAAAACAAACATATTTCGATTCGCATTACATTTTTTTTGTCTCGGAAGCTACCTGAATTTTACTAAAACCAAAATAATTTTCATGCCTGAAGATTACTGAATGTACAGTCGAAAGTACTTGTGTATTAAAGAAAGACCTTATACAGCTTATAATTTTAAAAAAACAAGGATGATAACATGATTGTTAGGTTAATGCACCTTTAAAATTCTATTAGCGAAGGGATTTCGCCATTTTATATCATTAACTTTACTAATTTAGTTTTTGTATGAATGATTCATTGATACATACATACACACACACACACACACACACACACACACACACACACACACACACATATATATATATATATATATATATATATTTGTAAGCAAATATATGGATATAGATCCGACAGTATGAAGAAAAATATACGGAAAGAACAAATAAAAATCCTTATATGCCATTATGCTGTTTTAATGTTAATATAATGTCAATGTCGGACGTTTCGGCCTAATAAGCCATCTTCAGGACATATTCATAAAATAAAATTAACATTATCTTTGTCATGTTGAATTGATAATGTTAATTATATTTTATGAATATGTCCTGAAGATGGTTTATTAGACCGAAACGTCCGACGTTGACATATATAACATTAAAACAGCATAATTGTATATAATGATTTTTGTTTGTTTTTCCGTATATGTTTTTATATATATATATATATATATATATATATATATATATATATATATATACTTGTTAACAATATCACATTCGTTCGGATAGCAACATTATAGACAAGAGAAGTACAGAACCACAATAATTTAGAGAGATATAACCGGCCAAAAATATTTCGTGGATATATATATATATATATATATATATATATGGGGGGGGCTAAAGAGAAGGTGAATGGAGACATCGCAATCAATACTGAATGGTGATTATCACCTTTACGCCTCAGTGAAATCACCAGACAAATTACAAGTACTCCTATAGCCGCCCATATATAGAGAGAACAGTGTGGTAGGTGGAAGTGGGGACGTATTAAACCAGTATTTTCCCACTTCTTTTGTTTACTGTGAATGATATTAATGTGTCATGACCTCCAGATAGCCTCTTCCTGCATTTATTTCTTTATCATTTTATTCATTTAGGTATTTTTCATTTATTTATTAATGACTTCATAGTGGCTTAAAAGCGTTTACCTTGATTTAAAATGGAATCCATGTTCGAATCTCGTCGGGAGTAATATTTTATTTATTAAGATTTTTGATCTCTAGGTCAGTAGACATTCATTTTCCCTGTTTAAAAATCATGAATGTACAAACACATGTACACACTACATATGACATCTATTAATATCAATGAGAAATAATGTTGGATGAAAAAACCAATAGACATATATGTATACATTAAGAAATGGACAAAGTCCGACAATTTATTAAAGACATTTTTATGTTTAACATTCTTTTTATAAATATAGGTATTTAAGTCAATGCTCTGTTTATAATTAACAGTATTAAATAACATTTACCGGCCTGAATGTCCGAGAAATTTTCATAGAAAATATTCGTCCTTTGACAGGATTCGAACCTGCATCCTATACGGAATCGTCATTTAACTTGACGTGCCTAACCTCTCGGCCACAAAGGATCGTTCGGTTGGTAAGGTTGAATTTACTGCTTATAAACTTCAATCTTCCATGAATCCCGTACATTCATAACTGCTCATGGCGTATCAAATGTAAAGATCTTGCAATCTTCAGGTGCTCACCTGAAGATTGCAAGATCGCATGAAACTCTGAGACGCGTTATAAACGTTATGTATATTTACTAATATATACTTAAAAGCTCTGTTACATAACATTCAGCACTATATTTATAACACCTGAGAAAGGAATACAATTATATGTGCGTATGTATATTTTTCATCATACCCATATATATATATATATATATATATATATATATATATATATATATATATATATATATATATATATACTGGACTCTCCGTCGTTTTTTCAACGTATAAGGATCAAGCAGCGCAGGTTTTAGAACCAACAGTCAGACTACGCCCACACACAATTTGATTATAGTGGTTTATGTTTGTGAAGAACCAACCACACTTTTTGGAACAATCGAATACAGAAAACTGGTGCATAGTATACCACAAGCACCTCCGTAAGTTTTGAATTCAAAGTTGTCCTTCGCCTAGACCTTTCGCCACTCAAAGCTATAGAAAACAGCTATTTGTTGCTATTCAACCCATAGCTGGAGGGAGAAGATATGGATTTATAACTTTCCCAAGGGTATTTAGCACGTAAGTAAATGAAATGAACACGACAGAAATTCGAAATCTCTCTCTCTCTCTCTCTCTCTCTCTCTCTCTCTCTCTCTCTCGTTCGAATTCCGGTCGAATTAATTACATTCACTTACGTGCTAATATCCTTGGGAAAGGTATTAATCCTCTCCTTCTCCCTCTAGCTAAGGTTAAATAGCAGGACAGACTGGGTTCTATAGCTTTTGATAGGAAATGCTCTAGAAGAAGGACAACTCTAAATTCAAAATATGCTGAGGGTCGTTTCGGGTCCTAGTGGCATGTTCAAAAAATGGTGTTGGTTCTGCACAAAGCCTTCACCACTATAATCAAATCATATGTGCTGGTGTCTGACAGTTTTCTCCTACGAACTGGGCTGCTTGTCTCTCATTCGTCGGATGCGACAGGAGACTTCACTATATATATATATATATATATATATATATATATATATATATATATATGTGTGTGTGTGTGTGAGTGAGAGAGAAAAGTGTATAGAAATATATATATGTATAATTATTTATATATTTTATGCGCGGTACTTATTAGAAAGCGCTCAATATCAGAGATAGAGCTAACATATTTGGTTGGATAGATGTGAGTTTGTGACCCTGGGTTTCACGCTTTAGCGATCGTCAGACAAACGTGAAACCCAGGGTCACAAACTCACATCTATCAATCAAATATATATATATATATATATATATATATATATATATATATATATATATATATATATATATATATATATATATCCTTCGAGACTAACTGACTAACAACTAAATAACTTTAAAATAGATCGGGTTGATTATTCGTTTTTGAATAAAATTTCGCCTCAGGTGAACTTTATTCCAAACACCACTTTACATATATATATATATATATATATTTAAGAAATTTCCACATCCCCATAATTTTGCCTGTGAGCATTTTAGGGGGAGGCATTTCCTTACTGAAAATTATTAAAAGAATAATTCCAGTCATTACTTTTATTATTTTAGTAGCCAGTTTATTTGAAAGATATAGTTAAAGGTATATCTATCAATTATCCAGTCCGACAGAAATCTTTAAAATCAGCGAATTTATCGTTCTAATCACTTAATAAAAATTCTAGTTTGCATTGTTTGGAGATTAGAATTTCTTTTCGGACTGAACTTGTTTTTCTTAGATATGTTCAGATATGGTTGGTCGGAACTCCCATTCACAATCCCTTTCCACACTGTTCAGTGTTGCATTGCTGTCCCCAGATCCACACTGCCCACACCTGAGTCCCGGGCTATGGCGTCTGGGAAAGTCAATTTTCGTGAGAAGACACTTCCAGAAGGATACCATTGGCTTAAGGATGGGACGATATCCCTGTCCACTCGGTGGCAGTGGCCGGCAAACTCTAATCGTTTTTGTTTCAGTTTAAAAGATATTAGTCTCAGTTCTCCGTAAATTCTTTTAAGTGTTGCATGGGATCTCCAAATTTTTTTTTTTTAAATAACTGTTTTCACTCATGATTGGATATCTTCATGTACCAACTCAGTTTCTGACTCCATAAATTTCTAGATCACACAAAAATATTATCTTTGGAAAGAGAGAGAAAAATAATATGAATATTAACATTATATTTCACCAAGAGCAAGGCAATAAATGTCGGAAAAGGTTACGAAACGAGGCGTGAAAGATTCTGTCAAAAAGAAAAGAAAACATTAAGGAGAAAGAGAATAATAAAAGTAGAGGATTCAAGAGGAGAAACAAAAACGATTGACATAGCATTTCTTATTTTTCCCCATCAAAGTTGATCAGAAATCAAGAGACCGGAATGTGAATATCACACGTGCGAGAGAAGAAGCTGTTCGCATAGAACTTGCAGTTACATCTCTTCATTTCAACTGTAAATGGTTGAGACCTATCTGCCAATCTAGTTCCCTAAGTGCGATGCATGATACACGCTTGAACGATTTCGATTCAGGAGTGATATTCATATGCTTATAGTGGACATAGTGAGGGATAGGTTTCCTATTATCATTAAGTACTAAAATGATCCCCCCTAGAATTACTACGTATTAATATCCGTCGTTAGCCACCATGCGCGATGCACGCGTTGGCGATTATGTCTCTTATGGCGATTCATGAGTGACATATAAAATTTTATCGACATAAAATGGGGGATCAGTTTCCTATTGTCATTAAGTACTAAACTGATCATCCTCAGAATTAATACATATTACCTTTTGTGGTAGACAGTTTGTCAACCAAGGTGAAAGGGCCCAGTCTGCCCTGCTATTTAACCCATATAGCAGCCGAAATAGATTCATACATGTTCTAAAGATGTTTGCACAGAAGTGAATGTGACGAAATCTTATACTGTTTGTATGATTTTTTTTCTAAATTGTCTACCAACTGAGTTTTGTTATTTAAAACATGGCTTAGGGGAGATTAAACGGGTGAATGTCTTTCTTAAGGGGGACTTAGGATGAAGGTGAAGTATACAGATTCGTTACCCATTTGAACTCAGTTCGCCAATTTTAAATTTCTGAGTTGATATCCATTCAGAGGGTTCTGGTAAAGACCATCGTTCTTTGAACATTGTGAACTTCCTCTACAGGATCACAATAAAAACTAACTGTACCAAATAACAGAAACCACATCACTTAAGGACTATCAACAGCAGCAACAACTAAAATGGATAGCACATTTAACTCGAAGAGAAAATAATGATAGAATCAAGATGTTGACATTCCACACTACTTCAAGTAAATGTTAGGAAGGAAACTCCACCAAATACGGGAAAGAGCGATAACAGCTATTGGACATGAAAAACCCATTTCGTGAAAATTGTTTTAAGAGAAAGATTTGAGGAATTTCAAACGGAAGCAGTACTGGCCTCTCATTAAATGAATGACAAATGTTTCCTTATACGGAAACGATTAATATTACCATTACCAACCGCCCATGCAAGCTGAAAACGTATTATTGAAGACGTATATATGCAGATAGTGTATAGATTATCAACGTAGATTGTTGAGATGGGGGAACTTCTGCTCTTATATCCCGTGGGAGCTAAGGATGCCATATATGGGCTCGAGCTGCCGAGTCCTCAGTTGCCTGTTATTCAACAGCGTCTACGCGGCCATGTCACCAGCTTATCGCTTTTCTGTCACTATTTCCATGACAAGTGTTCTAACGAGCTAAGAAAGTGGGCTGAAAAGGTAATAGGCTGACTATGAAACAGTGATATTAGATCTGTGAAATCTTACATGCATTTAATTTCAGCACTTCTTATTAATAACTACATTATTTCTTTCTAGGTAAACTGACCTCTGACTGTTCAAAGAAGACAGATCACCCTGTTGGTCAAAAAAGTCATCAACAGCAGATATGACGTCATCATCACTGATGGTGCTTTTTTTAATGTTGGGGAACAGATGATAGTCAAATCAGGAGAATAGGGATAGTGATCAATACGTTCAAAACCACACTCTTGCACAGCAGCTATTGAAACCAAGAACTTGTGCGCTAGAGCATTGATGGTTTGACTCTGTTTATTAACTAATAAACACAATGCCTTTTGTATCCCATCAAAATCCCTGCTGATGAAAGGAATTTAGCCTTCTTTGGAACAGGGGAAGATGAGGTGCTTCCATTGCATAGATTGTCTCTCTGTCTCTGGTTCAAAATGATGAACTCAACCCTCATTCTAAGGGTTAAGAAACGTTCAAATAAACCAGCTGAATCAGCTTCAAACAATATCAGGTTTCCCCTAATGTGATCAGACGGATACGCTTTTGATCAGGTGTCAGAAAACGTAGAACCCATTGAGCAGAAACCTTCGTCATGCCAAGTTCATTGTTCAGAATATTCACAACTCTCTAGAGCATATCTTGTGAATTTGATTTATAGTCAATCACCCGTTATCCATCACCATGTGACGAACACAATTCATGCTTTCCTCGGTGGTGGCAGTTGCAGAACGTCCATAAATCTTCAAAAATCTCCCTCCCCCCTAAATTCAACTGCCCACTGTTGATAGAGCTGGAGATGTATCCCCTAATGTATCATGACAGCATGAATGTCCTTAGGGGCTAAACGTTTTTTCTGTATGCACTTGATAACACCACGATGCCATACTTAGTCCATTTTTAAGAGAAATCGTTACCAGTTAGTTTTTAAATTTTGTTTAAATAGTTAGATGTCAGTTTTTCTGGAAATAAATAATGTTCCATGGGAAGCATAGCTGGTGTTCATACTGACTTACAGAACAGAACTGATATAGGTAAGAGCATTTCCATGATATTAAGGTACGGTGGCGCCAACTACCTCTATCTTTATATACTACTGTCCCAAAGCTTTTGGCACGTCCGTGTATATATAGGCACATAACCGTTTTTTAGTGCCTTTGTTGCAGATTGTACTGTTTTATTCATTTTGTTATATTAAAAACAGGTCATGTAATAATAATTCAATATTCCAGATCTCGTTTGTTAATTACACACATTTGAAACTCTTAAAGCATTAGTAGTTTTAAAAACTTAAATATTAAATATAAATTGATAATTTATCTGTACATATTCACCACAGATCCTTATTTTCTTTATTTAAAAAAAAAAGTTACGGTATTATAGAACAGATCCCCTGTGCCCAGACAAGTTTCACGTTGTTACTTCTCACTGAGAATTCTTATCTAAAGTCCAGTTGGTATAAATGTGAATAGCGTAAATGATTGATCACTTGAACATTTGTTGGACGATCTCTCTGAGATTCGCCTGTTTGCGTCTCTTTTCTCAAATCAGTCAAATATCTACAGAATGACTCCTAGGGGAATAAGAAAAAAAAATCCGTGACTAAATACATCTACCGACACCAAATACATATAAGTAACTTAAAACAAGGAAAAAGTAATGTGTACATTATGTTACAGTTTATGTAAGTCAGTGTTTTCACAATATTGTCGTGCATTAACCAACAGAAGTTTTTCAGCTTACATCATCTGTTTTTCTCAGAAATATTTACAATAACTTATTTGGTAGTGCACTATTTTTGATACAATTCGAGGAATGGTCATCATATTATAGACATAGGTAATTCTGAGAGAATTGGAAATCCTAATCATTGGCGGCCACAATCTTAACACAAGATACGCAGATGACACAGTGCTGATAGCAGACAAGGAAAGGAAACTACAAAACCTCCTACAGAAGGTAGCGAAGGAGAGCGAGGAAAAGGGACTATGCATAAACTACATGAAGACAGAATGCATGGTTATCAACTAAAGGATGATCCCAAAATGCAAATTACAGGCCGGGGTATCAATCAAATAGGTACAGAAATTTAAGTATCTGGTTGATATTTTAACAAAGGACGGGATGTTCGACGCTGAGACCCAAGATGTAATTAGAAAGTGAAAGATGCCTTCTAGAGACAACAATAGATTAAATTTAATATTAAATACTTTACTGCATTTCAAAACTAATTTAAATTCACTGTTCAAGTTTTGGTATGTGGTTTACTCTCAATAATTTCCTCGTTATGGATATTTGTTTGTTTAAACAGATCGCGATATCTATCAGAGAGATGAAATTTAAATTTAATTTTTTATTGCATTATTTTTAATATTGCATTATTTCAAAATTTTAACACATCACCAGCTAACTATTAATGACAACAATAGAGCACAAATAGTTATTAATTAAAAATTTCGTAATTACTGTATAATTTTAAATTTATTAATTAATAGATTCAGAAGAGTCAGAATCGCTTTTGTATCCGAATTTTCGTAAGAATCATTGTGTAGCTCTAAAGTTTGCTTTAAAATCTTTTTATTATTTTCATCAAAAATTATGATAGTCACGATTTGGAAGAAAAACATAACGTCTTTCGCGATAGTCCTTGTTTTTGATAATCTTCTATCTCTAACAAGAGAGCGTTTTTCAAATATTGCATCATGTGATATTAATCCTTTTGTATCAGGCTTTTTTCGATGGGATGATAATAGTTGTTAAAAGTTAAAAAATAACCATAAATACGTATGTAGCTATTCGTGCTGTTATAATGCTTATTGCCTAAACAATAATAATACTGATTTTTTTTTAAACATTAAAATATATTTAATCACATCTCCCTAATAGCTATCGCTATCTGTAGATGTTTTAGATGATTGTATCTTCCAGTATCTGTTAAAAGACCGGAGAATACACGACCGAAACGCCGTGGAAAATGAACATCCAAGGAAGATGAACTTACAATGATTAAAGTAGCTAATCTCACATAATTCAGAGATGCTTTAAATCTAAGTGATACAAAACATAAAAAGAAGTTCTGCTTTATTTCTTTTGTTGGAAAGATTACGTTAAGATAAGTCCAACTACGTGATAAACAGAGCATAACAAAAAATGGGGGTTAATATGATTTTAAATGTGTAGAGGAATGAATCAGATATTAATTTGTAAAGATTCTTGATTCTATATATATATTTATCTGATTTTCTCATAAAATTAACGTAATTTTTTAGCTCTATTATTCTACTGTAAACATTTTTTTTTTTATCTAATTTTAAATACCCAATTTTCTGGATATGAACCTACAAATTTATTTCACATTTAAGATTTATAACAGTTTTCGAAATTAATTTTCAGAAGAAAGTTTTCTGATTTATTTTGAAAAGTAACGGTAGTAATGATTTTAGGCAGCTCAGCTCAATCCGATTGCTAAAACCGGGGATTATAATCCAAATTTTTCTCGTTGGTTCTCGGTTTCAGCAAAGTAGGCGGGATCCACATTAGCGCCCCCTATTGCGCTGTGGATAACTCGTGACCAATACTTAGAAAATATACATGTTTTAATATGCAAAATGATAAAATCAGTGGATTGTATTGTAATCATAAAACAACCCGAAAGCTATTAAGTTTCTATAAATAAGGGTTAAACCTTTTTTAAAAAAATCAGTCAGTTAATTACCATACGCGATACACGCTTGGGCGATTATGTCTCTTCCGAATTACGATTGAGTAGACAGAAGATTTTCCCGCAGCAGGTTGCCGTTATTTCTGCGGCAGACTAGTTGCCAATCAAGGCTATAGGATCCAGTCTGTTCTGATATTTAACCGATAATTGGGGGGAAATAGTGATGGATTCATATCTTTTCAAAGAGTATTTGCGCGTAAATGAACGTAAAGAACGCAACAGGAATTCGAATCCTGCTCTTCAAATTCACATTCCGAATCGTTAGCCACTATTTAAAAATAAACTTATATAAATTAATATAAAAAATAAAGGAAACATTTCAACGTATACTATTTTCACATGCACGACCATGTCTAGTATCAGTGATCGTCTCCGATTGGTTGATTGATTGATTTGTGATTTTTTTACGGTTTATCAACCCTTTGCAGGTTATTTAAAGGCAGAAAATATTTTTAGATTCTAAGATTTTTTGCTATGGTAATCATTTATTAATACAAGTTTTACTAATTAACCCATAGCTGGGGTGATAAGAAGCGGAATCATACCTTTCTCAATGGTTTTGCGTGTAAGTGAATAGGACAAACCCAACTGGAATTGGAACTTAGCTCTCCGATTTCCAATTCCGATTTGTTATCTATTGCACCACCCGCACATCCAACTTTACAGCACCTAGTATTCCTAAGCGGTTATCCATCTAGGTTACTGACCAGGTTCGACGTTGCTTAACTTTGGTGGTCTCATGGAAACCGGTATTTCAACGTGACATGACCGTAAGCGCTATTCTCTCAGTGCGGGAAAATATTGGAAGATTTACGCCAATCAATCTTTTTGTTGCTATTATTATTATTATTATTATTATTATTATTATACTGTTTGAAACAATTATTTCATATGAGTCGTAAAGTAAATGAAGTTTTTATACGAAAGTTATTGAAAAGTTTTCGCATAAATTCCATATAGTTTTATGCCAGTTGGTAAGAAAGTTGATTTACTGAGCCGGGCGAGACAATTTTTCTTTCCAGAATCTATCTTACATATTTATAAATCTACAATTCGTCCATACTTAGAATATAGATGCCCCATCTGTTCCGCTGCTCCTGATATTTACCTTGAGGTACTTGATAAAATTTAAAGAGGAATCAGCAATATTATTAGCCATGATCTGGACTCTCGGCTTCATTCACTTTTCCACCGCCGCAAGGTGGCCTCTTTGTGTCTTTTCTATAAATACTTTCATGGTAATGGTTCGGATGAACTCTTCGCAATGGTACCTAGACTTTTTGAATTTAAGCGCAGCACTAGACTTGCGTCGAGATCTCCTCAATTTACAATTGAGCTGGCTAGATGGAACCGTAAACTCTATGCTAAGAATTTCTTTTCTCTGACTTCTCGCTTGTGGAACTCCCTTTCTGGTTCCATGCTTTCCAGCTAACTTTAATCTGCAAAAATTTAAATGCAATATCAATAGCTGTCTACTGTCCTCCTGATTGCTCTTCTTTTGTTCTTATTCCCTACTAATGTTTCTATTTTTTTTTACTCTTTCACACTGAGTAACCCCCTTGTGTCTTAGTGGCTTTACTACCTTGAATGGAGTGAAATGATTAAAAAAAGCATGGCCATTCACTAAAAATAAAACTCTCTTCAAAGTCATAGTTGGGTACTGTTACAAATTCATGACGGTCGTCTTCGAGTATAGAATCCAGAGGTTGGCAGTGAATATTTCGGAGACAGTAGGAAAGCGTAGTTCAGTTTCGCAGTGGATATCGCAGCAAAATAGCAGAGCGTAGTTCTTCCTTCTGGCCCCTTCGCCTGACAAGTTGGCACTGGTCATTCCAGTAGGTTAACAAAGATGGCCGCCTTTATACACGACGGATTCAATGTTCTGCGGCTTCTAATTGGTTAATCTTCTATTGGTAGACTATAAAGGGAGTTAAGTCATTTTCACTAACTCACTAGTCACATATACACAAAAAACTGTAACAGGTACGTCTTGAAAGGACATGGAATAAAAAAAAAGGCAGGATGTGGCACAAGGCCGATTTTTATGTGGGGCAATTCCTTGCCCGTAGGCTTGGGGAAAATTCCCCGTAGACCCCGCATACACCTGATCGGGTTTGTTTACCTCCCCAAACGAGACTCTACCTGTAGACATAGCTTCGTTTGGGTTACTCTCTGCAAGCAGAAAGATCGACAAGTGGCAGCGAACCGCCTGACTCCAACGGACTTCCTCTGACTCAATTTGAGTTCTTTATTTATGGCATCTTACCTAGTTCATTTTGTGTTACCGGGGTGTCTTATTTACAACAAGAACCGAGTCTTTATTGTAATAAAATCCATAGCTGGAGGGAGAAGATATCGCTTCATACCTTTCCCAAGATATTTGCGCCTAAATGAATGTAATTAACTCGACTGGAATTCGAACTCAGCTCTCTGATTTGTCATTCTGAGCCGATATACATTACATCACGATGCACAAGAATCAAATCAGACCAAAAACATAGTAATGCTGCCATATCTGGGCTGGAGGTACCCTGTCCTCTTTTTCCTGTCTCGACAAAGTTTAACATCGTTTACATACCTTTATAGGTGATGACATATTTTCCAACCTAAAAACTCTTTCTTAACAAAGTACATGCCTATAGCTATTGCGTCGCCATTTACGTGACAAATTTTCTGACAAGCTACATTAAATAGTTATATTACTTCAGACTTTCACAGCTAAACCCTTTCCATGTCATGTGCACAGTGGCGAACCCTTCTCATTCCTATGGAATGGTAAGAAGAAAGATCTACCCAGATAGCATCTTCCCAAGGGCTATTTCTTTGTGGAACATACTCCGAAGAGAATACTCCACCGACAACTTCACCTTAACATCGTCAATTATCGAATCGATCCGATCCTTGTGAAATGCGTAAAAACTTTATTTTGCACTTCAGGTTGTGACCCTTCGTAAACCGCTTGAAGTTTTCCTTAGTGACACTAATAATTGTAACTTATTCTTGTCCATTTCCTGGTTAGAGGATTTTTGTTAGTAGCACCAAACATTTTAAAATATGTTTTATATAGGTACCTCCACGAATTCGGTATACGTAAGGTTTAGAATGAATTTTAAAAATGAAAAAAGCTTACAATTTAGCTTTAAATAAAAGCTAAAGGATTAAATTCACTATACCCGATAAGCAAAATAATTTGGTGTATTTTAGACGGAAATTATATTGATTAGAATAGACTTGTATTTTTTTTTTCAGTAAAATCGATCACGTCAGTCATTTTTAGACATTTGTAAATAAAACTTAATTTTCCGATTAAAAATCTTGCAAAAATAAAATATATATTTCTGAAACATTATTTGAGTAAAATTAACAAATTTAAAGTTAAGTTAATCTGATTTAAAATAAACATTATCTATAGCATAAAATTTTATACATAATAATTTCCTCTTGTTTTCCTGACGTGTTAATCGATTTATTGAGGGCGGATTGATCGCCGAACGCAATCATAATTATATATGGTGTAGCAGACTACAATTTTTATTAAGGTTTTGGTATTTGTTCTTGGAAGTGAGGAAAACCCTTAAAGCACGTGACTTTTATTAATAGATTTATCGGTTTGTACATCCATATTTTAGAAATTCTGCATCGATATGCATATATAAAAACAAATCGAAATTCTTTTAAAAATAGTGGTCTTTAGATTGTAATAAGATTTAAAATATATATTAGTAAATATAGTTTTACTTAATAACAATATTCCCTAAAATTATCTCATCGAAATAGAACTTTAATGATTCAAAAACTTTATAAATTATTCAATTTTAAAATGTAAAAATGAAAACAAATCTTATAAAAAATCATTTTTCATCGGAATTCATTTTTCTTCAGACAATATTGTTTTTAATAAAAGCGATTAAAAGTTTCTCTAATTAAATAATGTCTTAGTTTTATTGCGTTTTAATTTTTCAATCCGGAGCAGATTTTCAGTAAGACCGGGTCTGATTTTGTAAAATAAAATCGGTGGATTTAAATTCTTCAAAAACTTTTGATTTTAACTAATATAGTCACTAAAAATTATCTCGATGAATTTCTGAAGCTTTCATAAAGTTAATCAAGGGGATAAAACACATGTAAAGACAATATTTTTTCTAAGATTTTCTAATAAAAAAATTCAAAAATAATTTCATTCATTTATAAATAAGCCCTGAAAATTTTCTTAAACTCCTAGAATTATTTGATTTTTGAAAGAATTTCCAAATTAATGTGTCTGTCACCGCAAAAAGACGCTAAAATTTGCTATGCTAAAAGTGAAAACTAACATCGATGCAAAAAAAAACAAGTTTTTTAATCAAAATTTCGAAGGTTTTAAAAAAAGAGTAAAAAATTTAATGAAATCATCAAAAAATACTTTGACGTTTCCTCATATAATAACATAAAGATTTTGACGCTAAAACTATGATTTCATTATATTTGGAGCATGTTTTCATCACGGTATGCTGATTTTTTTAGCGTTTACGTGGAGGAACCTAGTTTTATCAAATATATCACTCATGGTAAACTGCAGTCTTGATCTTTCTGAATGGCACGCTTATTTTCATTAGCAAAATAACATTTCTTAAAATTTTATTTTGTTTCGTTCTCACTTGTTCCCTCACAGACTCTCTCATACATAACCATATACATAAACAATAATTAACTTCAATGGTTCTTCAATTTTATAAACTTTCGAGGAAAGTAACGTTGTCCACATTTTAAACCATTGGTGATTTTCACTAAGGAAGATCATACGTGTAAACATCTTTTGAAACAGGAAATTTTCATGAGAATTTTTTCGCTAAAGAAATGTTTTCATTTTCAAATGAATAAATTAGCAATAAATCCCACGAAGCCACATGTTTTAATCACATTGTCATCAGTGATAATATGATACCAAGACATTTTAAGTATAAAATATCTTTGTCTAAAAAATAAAAATTTCTTTCTATTTCAAATGTTTACGCATAGGATCTTCTGTAGTGAAAATAACTAAGGTACCTACTACCAAAAATTACCTCGAATCTTTTTAATAGTGTGACCCAACTTGTGATGAGCCATAAATGAAATGGTTCTCTGCTCGTAAGAGGTTACCGATGCCTGATATATATTATCAACAAAAAAATGAATGGGTGTTAATTCTAATGCATAAAATTAAAAATAAGTTTACAACTTAAGTTCTTTTAAAATTATTTACATGTTGTTGTTGTTGTTATTATTATTATTATTATTATTATTATTATTTTTTTTTGATTTCTGGCGTTTACACATTTCTTTCCGGGTCCCGCCCAGGGACCTAAGGTTAGAAATGGCATCATGACACTTTCTACTGACAAAAAAAAATATACATAGATAAAGCCCTTCGTAATGTGTGGGCTGTACTTGTCAGAACAATTTTTTGTATCTCCTTGAGGCATGGACTTCCATGAATCCCTTCAATTAGTCTACTGCAATCTTTTCCAACCAGTCCTAGGGCTCCAACTACAACAGAGATTGTTGATGTTCCCATATGCCACATTTTCGAGATTTCTATTTCAAGGTCCTTGTATTTTGACAGCTTTTTGAATATCTTCAAAGATACATTGCAGTCTTCAGGGACTGCCATATCAATAAGGAGGCACTCTTTTTTGTTTGTGGTCTTTAATAACAATGTCTGGGCGGTTGGCCTTGATTGTTCTGTCAGTGTGTATTGTGTAATCCCATAGAATTGTAACAGGTCCTATCTCCGTAACCGGGTCTGGGTGGTGTTCCTTACCAGTTTCTTTCAGTTTTCTTCCCATAGAAGTTGCAGATTTTCCAGTGCAGATATTGGCCCACTCTGTCATGTCGGGTTTTTTATATTCAGTGGGTGCCAACATCGTGTAACCTGATACAAGATTATCAATCGTTTCTGGATATTTATCACAGAATCAGCATTTTGGGCTGACACAATATTTTAGTATATGTGCTTGATAATTCCTAGTTAGCGAGCATTGGTCCTGCGCAGCAAAGATAAAACCTTCAGTTTCCGCTTTCAACCCTGCACTACGTAGCCACTGATGGGTACGGGTTTTGTCAGCTTGTTTGGTACGGGCAGAGTATTGGCCATGAAGCGGTTTATCTTGCCATCGCTTCTGTATCTGGTCGGTTGCATTCGTCTTTTCTGTCTTTTTAAAGTATTTTGCAGTTTCAGTCGGTGTATTGTGCTGTAGTTGCATCTCTACGCCCATTTGAAACTCCATTTTGAATTTGTTGGCTTCTTTCATTACGGAGTAAAGACGCTTACTACTTTCATGTTCCTTGACGCATACCATCATCCAGTCTTCTCTAGTTTCCAAGTATCTTTGGAGGCCAATTGTTTATTATTATTATTATTATTATTATTATTATTATTATTATATCGTTTATGTCTGAATTTCTGAGATGAGTTATTGTCCTCATCTTTGTTGTTGTTATCACCACCTTTCGACTGTTATTCCCTCCGGCCTTCCTCAGGTGTATATCGATCAGAGTATCCTACAGGGATTTCTGAACTGAACCTTTCATTTAATCTTCGGGAGCAGAATTTCCTGTAGATTACCCAGATCGATATACACTTGGAGAAGACGGAAGAGCACAACGGCAGAAATGTTGTGATAACAACAACAATGATAAGGACAATAGTCCGAATATAAATAGTGTAAATAAATAATATATCTTATTATATACAAGCTGCGGGAGAAACACCTACCAGAAATACTTCCGATATAATGGTAAGACATTAGTGGCAACGGTGTCTTCATCTAATGTCTTACTGGGAGGTATTTCTAGGTGATATTTCTGCCGCAGTATTATTGGGAATATGTTGGACTCCCCCGTCGTATCCGACGTATGAGGGTCAAGCAGCTCAGTTCCTAGGAACCGACAGCCCAGACACCAGCACATATGATTTGATTATAGTGGTGAAGGTTTCGTGCAGGACCATCCACACTTTTTGAAGGGCCGAATACAAAGACCTGGTGCACTACGTGCCACAAGGTCCCCAAACGACCCTCCGCAGGTTTTGAATTCAGAATTGTCCTTCTCCTCGACCGGTTTCCACCCAAGCTATAGAACCCGGTCTGTCCTGCTATTTACCCATAGCTGGAGGGAGAAGAGGAGGATTAATACTTTTCCCAAGGTTATTAGCACGAAAGGGAATGTAATGGATTCGACCGTAATTCGAACTCGGCTCTCAATCCAAGCCGGTAATATATCCTTTAGCATATTATTTACTGTTGTAATATAAACAAGAATAAAATGGTTGATACTGTTTATGAAATAAAATTAATTTACATTTAAATTTTTAAACGCTTACAGTATGGTTCTGTGTGAGTGTGTGGGTATATGTATATGCGTATAATAATGTCAGATTTACAAGTAGTTTTCAGCAACAATTTGGATCTAAAAGTAATCCTGTATAACGTTCAATCTATATGCTTTCATTTTGATATTCACCAATGAATTAAGTACATTGACTAGGAACATTATGCTGAAAAATACAGATTTTTTTAATTTTTTTTTTTAATCATTTGACTGCAGACAAATAATTTTACTTACGAATCTAGGCTGCACTAAATATTTGAGAACACATATTTAGCGGACCGTTAAACGGAAGACGATCGAAAGTCATGTTACACGGCGTCAAATTGTATCAATCCCATTTCTCTTCTGGGTGCACAAAGCAAGTTTCCAGTCTGAAGCAGGAAATGAAAGAAATAAATTCCTTGCTCGTGGTATTAGTCTCCAACCTCAGCGATACGGAAATTGCCATTTTCTTCTAGGCGGCCAGTTGAATGAGAAGAACTACAACTGGCTCTGAGCCGGCTCTGCTTAGGTGCTCATGGTAACGCAAACCAAGTTAACGTGGTCTGCAATAGGTCTGGGAGTCATAACCATGTCATGCCACACTCACCTTCTTCCCTCTCAGGGTCAAGGTCGCGCTGTTTATATCGAGTTGCAAGACAAAATATTCAAGCGCTGGATCGAAGGCTTCGTTGTACATGCACCAATTGACAATGAGAGTTCTCTCTCTCTCTCTCTCTCTCTCTCTCTCTCTCTCTCTCTCTCTCTCCGAGTTGGCGTTTTTGTATATATATATATACATATATATATATATATACATATAAATTCCCAAGTGGATAGAATCCAGGTAGAACTCAATGTCCAGGACAGAGTAAGAATATAATATAAAAGGCTAAAACACTAATATTCAATGGTTATAATTTATTACATTGGAATCGTAATCACGATCCAGTTCATCAGACCTACAAATTCAAAAAAATGATATAATAATATTTTCCGATTTCTTTTTGAATTTGTAGGTCTGATGAATTGGATCGTAATTACGATTCCAATGTAATAAATTATAACCATGGAATATTAGTGCTTTCTTTATATATATATATATATATATATATATATATATATATATATATGTGTGTGTGTGTGTGTGTGTGTGTGTGTGTGTGTGTGTGTGTGTGTGTATTTTCTCAAAAAACCTTCCTTACGATCCATTCTCATTCTTCCAAACACTCTGCTAGAGATTTTGATCCGTTGTCAAATGTACAATCGAAAACTTTCATAGTCTCCATTATCCTCAGCTCGCAAGCAATATCCTGACATCATTTCCAAATTGTTTCTTTTTACTTTTAATTTTATCATGCACTTGTAGAATTTGGCAAGTCTTTTAATCATTTCACCCCAAGCAAGGTAATAAAGTCACTAAGATGCAAGGGGTAAGTGTGAGAAAATGTAATAAAAACAACACTATTAAGGATAGAGACCAATAAAAGAACAGGAATTAAGAAGACAGAAGATAACGATTGACATTGCATTTAAATTTTTGAAGATCAAACTTGACTGGAAAGCAAGAAGCCTGAAAGGAGTTCCACAAGCGCGAAATGGCTTACGGTCGCATCACGTTGAAACACGGCTTGCCGTACAATTATCGAAGTTAAGCAACGTTGAGCTTTTTCATTACATAGATGGGTAACCGTTTGGGAATACCAGGTGCAATTAGCTTGGATGTGCGGGTGGTGTGATTGATAATGGCATTGAATTGGAAATCGGAGAGCTGAGTTCCAATTTCGATGGGTTCGTTATATTCACTTACGCGCAAATATCCCTAGGAAAGATATGAATCCACTTCTTCTTTCCCCAGATATGGGTTAATTAGTAAGACTTGTATCACAAAACTATTATTATATCCCTACTCAATTTCATACAATCAAAAATATTTTCTGGCGTTAAATAATCTGCAAGGAGTTGATAAGACGTAGATAACCAATCAATCATTCAATCAACAAGTGAAAAGTGCGTGAGAAGAAACTGTTAACATAGAACTTACGGTTACATCTAGCCATTTCAAATAAATTATATTTCATATCTATAAGTCCACCTGAGTGAGGAAGCCTAAAATAAAACAAGAAACCTCATTGTGAAAGATACTTTTTCTACTGCAGTAAGTGTTTCATTCCTTCTAATGTCACATGATCTGCACCGAATATAATGTCCATCAGAAGCCATTGCTCTAAGAGACTTTGATCTGCAATAATCCCAATATATACTTGGCTCACCCTAAAAGATAACAAAATAAACTTTGCACTCAATATCTCGTCAAAGTATCAGAGAAGTCAGAAAATTGGTCTGTAATGTTGTATAAGTGAACTTTTTGTTTTCATCTGGGAATTAATTTTAACAGTGGATAGAAAAAGTGCTTCCAAAATCCGAAGGTGCGTTCAAAATAACAAAAGTTGCCTTTGAAATGTTAAACAAATTATTAAGAAATATGGAAAATTTCATAAGAAAAAAAGAAAAGAGTACTGAACAGCTATTTAATATCAATCCTCATATATGGCAGTGAATGCTAGACAATTTCCTCACAAATATAGAGGAGACTTCAAACAACAGAAACAAAGAAAAGAGTGCGGAACTGCTATTTAATATCTACCCTAATGGGCGTAGCGTGTAAGCAATGGTTAAGTTTTAAGGAAAATGGAAAAAACAATCAAACTTGCTTCAGAAAGAGATAATTCAAATATCTGTGGCACATCATGTAGAAAGAAGGCTTGGTAATTGTTATAGTGGAACACACCTATTCTATAGTTAATAGACTCTACCACCTATAATAAGTAGTAAGAGTAACGTGGAAGTCGCTCAGTGAGTTGGTCAGTCAGTCGATGTCGGATGACCGTTAGTCGGATACTAAAAGTATCAGCGACCACAACTAGATTTCTCTGCGTCATTACCTATTATATCAAGTTCCTAACGTTTTGTACGTCGAACCTATTTTAGGACCGACTTAGTACAAATACAAGCCTCCACTGTGAAATCACTCCATAACAGTAATTTGGCATTCACATGATTTATCGAAAGCAAAAGGGTTTGCGAAAACCAGCGTGTAATCAACCTAACGAATTTGTGATGGCAGAACAGGGAGTTGGAGGAATAGTAAAAGATAAAAATTGCTAAAAGCTATGAAGGAGAGGAATTTGGTAAGAGGCATTATCGCGCACGTCCAGAAAGAACACGTAACATAGGTCGTCTTCCGGTCGGAATGAAAGAACAAATCTGTGTGTGTGTGATTGTTTTGCTGCTTTTAATTTTTTTCATTAAAGCCGTTAATTTTAGTTGAATTTGAAGTTAATCCATTCTGAATAAAGATGCTTAAAAACACTCGCAACGTTCTTGCTTCTATCTCTCTGGAAGTCATTAATTTAGCAAACAGAAATTAACGGTTTTAATGCAGAGAGACCGAAAAGTCACTAAGGCATTTCAGAAATTACTAACTCCTTTATTTTGATTCTCCCTTGCTCAATTACTCCTTCGTGGATAAACAAACATGGTACTCTACTTCGTGTAAGGTCACTTACTAAACCTTTACTCTCAAAATTTGGCGAATATCTCACACCGTAACGGTGACGATATGCTCACTGAATTTGAATTATTGATGTTTGGTTTTGGTAGAAAGATTTCACTACTTGTGTTTCTTTTTCAATCGTATATCTTTTCATGATTAATTTTCAAAGCTCTTATAAAATACATGAAAGAAAACTAAATAAAAGTTAATAAACATCAAATTTATGAAGCTTTCAGATCCCTTGGGCACTTTTGAGACACGCTGTATAAAAAGCACAGAGTCTTATCGCCTGTCTAAAACATGAAGGCGAAACGGACTGTCATGAAAAAGCTTTTTCAATTCGTCTTGATTCTCCATTTTCGTTCGAATTCTATATCCTACTAACCTCCATATATAAGTTTCTGTGTCTTTGTGTTTATTGACATAACATTATTATAAATTTTCACATAACCGCATATTTCTATTTCTATGTGTTCCCATTGTTTTAATATGTGCATCTACGTCAGTATTTTCGTATATATAACTGTATATGTGACATTTTATGGTGCATGCAAACACACACACGCATACACTTATTAATATTGAGAAGTCACTTTTACACAAAAAACATACACCCAGATTATAACATATGCACACGGTGTGTGTGTGTGTGTGTGTGTGTGTGTGTGTGTGTGTGTGTGTGTGTGTGTGTGTTAATTGTGTACGTATATGAGGGCGGGTGAATGGTGAAATGTTTTAAACATTAAAATGCTTCCATTTTTTTGAAAGAACATTCCGACATGACATTCGTCTGCCCAAGTGTTACATTTGCAGATCACGTGATCCGAGCAGTTCAAAAACACACCACCTAAGATGATCCGAATGACATCTGGGAAGTATATGTGGCATTTAACGGTGCACACACACACACACACACACAATTCCGTCGTTTACATTATCGAGGTGCTTGACAAAATATTCAAGCCCTGGATCGAAGGTTTGGCTGTACGTTATCCAAAAGACCTAAACCCCAAATTATGCGCATTAACAAGGACAGTTCATATTCTTTCTCTGTCTCTGTCTGTCTGTCTGTCTGTCTGTCTCTCTCTGTCTGTCTATCTATCTATCTATCTATCTATCTCTCTATATATATATGTCTCCTCCCCCTCTTCCGCTCTCGCTCAGTCTTATCACCATCTCTCCTTCCCTCTCATCTTCTTTCCATCTATCTTCCTCTATCTCTCGCCCCCTCTTACTCTATGTGTATTTCTGCTCTCCTTTCCTCTCTACCGTTGTATATATATATATATATATATATATATATATATATATATATATATATATATATATAAAGGGTGTTTCATTAAAACGGATCAAAGTCAGCAATCAATAAATCAGTGTTAATGGCAAAATTTATTGATTTCTCTATTGGATCATATTATTTAAGTCATGGCAATTATGTGTGAAAAAAAATATCGCCCAAATATCCGCCAAGGCTTCGACGGCACACCTCCACTCAATGGTCAAAGTTTTTGATGACGGCTCACCATAGCTGCTCCTCGATCTCACCAATATGCTTTATTATCTCATCCTTCAGCTGTTGAATTGTTGTTGGCTTGTTGACCTTACTTTTGAAATGACCCCAAAGGAAAAAATCTAAATGCATCAAATCGCACGATCATGGCGACCAATTGACTTCGCTGTTTCGAGAGATGATGTGGCCTGGGAACTTCTCATTGCATTTCTGTTTGAACGTCTATTTTCGTAATAGGCTTCGATAATTTTAACACGTTATTTGATTGTCAATCTTTCCATGGTTGAAATTGCCAAAGACTTAAGTTGTTAAATTTGAAAGAAAAGAAAAAAATCATTAGACGCTTAAAATTAATTCACACTTAAATTCGGTCCAAGTTATTGAACTTTTATATACCTTTATATATATATATATATATATATATATATATGCCGACAGTGGAATTGGCGAGCCGAATACAAGTTCCAGCCTAGTCTGTTGCGTTTATTGGGAAAATATAAGTTCATTTCTACCCAACCTAGATATGTATTAAATAGAAGAGTACATTAGGCCCTCTAGACTTGGAACAACTACTCTTAATTCAAAATCGTTGAGAAAGAATCGGATATCTATTCCATTAACCCTTTGATCCCTGACCATCACTTTACCGGTTGTAGAGAAAAATGACTTAATGCCCAGCTACCGGTTGAACGGTGGATAAACACTTGTAACAATTTTTACTTCCACTGTGAAACATTGCATCCTAGTTATTTGCGAATTTTGATTCAGGAGCTCAGGCAGAAGGATTAAAATTGTTCAGGTATCAAAGCAATAATTAATACAGGTATTTGTGGAGAGCGTTGGTTGCTAACTTCCCAAAGAGATATGACATTTTGTAAAAATGGTATCTAACGTTATGTTTCTTCGTTTATAGAAGACGGGTAATTAATTCTAATGTTTTGGTAATCTTGGAAGTGTTTTATGAGACGAAAGAAAATGAGACACCCGAATGCTCATTGGAACCGCGAAAGACGCTTTTGAAAAGTATTAAGAAACGGGAAAATTTCCTTAGAAATAAAGAAAAATAGTGCTGTGCCGAAATCTCCATTTCTCCGATATGGCAGCACTGAAAGCTAGACAATTTTCCACACGGACGAAGCCGAGACGTGAAGAAATAGAAACGTAGTTCAATATAAGAATGCTGAAGATACTATGTATGGAGCGAGAGAGAGGAAAGTTTTAAGGGAAATGGAAACAAAAACCACTTAAAATTAAAATTAAAAAGAAAGATTTGAAATTTTAGGAACACATAATGAGGAAAAACGGCTTCAAGAATTTAACACACACAGGTCACATTGAGAGCAAACGGAACAGAGTGGAAACGTCGAGTAACCTATCTAATGAGTTTGTATAAGAATATAGTTTTAATTACAAAAGATATGAAGTTGTGGAGAACCTTGATCGAACAAGTCCTGAATAATACGACGCATAGAAGTTGGCCATTTGAAGGAAACTTACTATTTTCAAAATAACGAAGAAATATCTGTTATAATCCAAATTCACAGCCTGCTATTTCTTCCTGATTTTCACTTTGCATCTCCCATATTTTTTCCCGCGCGGTTTGATTTCTCTGATGTAAGCAGTTCCTCCTCTGGAGGTCTACGATGTTTAAAAAATGGTGGCGGAGACAGCAAAATATGTTCTGTGAGGGGTCGAGTTCACTGTAAATAAAGCGACTAATATTTCACGGGCGTCTAGATTTACAAACAAGGGAGGTCGGCCTCTTGAGTAACGAATTCTCTGGCATATACGGCTTGTTCAAATATATTTTCTCTAAATACCTTCCTTGGAGACCATCTTTTTTTGTGTGTCGGTTGTTTCTTTTCATTCTTTCTTTGCATTTGTTTCCATTATTTTTTAGTCGACTACAAATATGAAAAAGAAAGATTCATATTAAATCCATTCATTTAGAATTCCTACATGAAATTGACAACGCTTCATCAAAGAAATGTTGATAATACTATTCTGTATCTTACAACTAGAAATTGTAAAAATAAACAAAAACAAGATGAAAAAAATATATAGGAATAAATTGAGTTTGGACATTCATCTCCACACAGGCAATCACATTATTGAATTAAGTAAACCATCTGACCGTAGAAAAATGCCTATATGTAGAAAGTAGCGTGACGTCTACATGATCGTTATTTTTATTCTATCCTCTATTACTATTCAGATCGCTATATCTATTTTATCCTCTATTACTATTCGGATCATCATTTCTATTCTATCCTCTATTACTATTCGGATCACCATTTCTATTCTATCCTCTATTACTATTCGGATCACCATTTCTATTCTATCCTCTATTACTATACGGATCACCATTTCTATTACATCCTCTATTGCTATACGGATCGCCATTTCTATTCTATCCTCTATTACTATTCGGATCACCATTTCTATTCTATCCTCTATTGCTATACGGACCACCATTTCTATTCTATCCTCTATTGCTATACGGATCGCCATTTCTATTCTATCCTCTATTGCTATACGGATCACCATTTCTATTCTATCCTCTATTACTATTCGGATCACCATTTCTATTCAATCCTCTATTACTATTCGGATCACCATTTCTATTCAATCCTCTATTGATATACGGATCACCATTTCTATTCTATCCTCTATTGCTATACGGATCACCATTTCTATTCTATCCTCTATTGCTATACGGATCGCCATTTCTATTCTATCCTCTATTACTATTCGGATCACCATTTCTATTCTATCCTCTATTGCTATACGGACCACCATTTCTATTCTATCCTCTATTGCTATACGGATAGCCATTTCTATTCTATCCTCTATTACTGTTCGGATCACCATTTCTATTCTATCCTATATTACTATTCGGATCGCTATTTCTACTCTATCTTCTATTACTATCCGGACTGTTATTTTCTACTCTATTCACTATACTATTTCTCTTCCCGGATTACTATACGGATTACTATTCGAGCGAGTGTTATCGAGCTAGTACTATTAATGAGAACGTTATTCGAAGGCGTCTTACACCAGTATTGTTCAACGGCGTTACTATAGTTGTAATCTGCGATTACAAAGTCTCTACTACAACGAGAATTACAATGAGTGTTCGGTGACATCACAAACATAATGATTGACAATGCTTCATCAAACAAATTCGAACAACTATTATATCACTTCACTGATTGATTCGTTTTCTACGGCTTATCAACCACTTGCAGGTTATTTAAAGCCAGAAAATATTTTTAGATTGTAAGATGTTTTTTGGGAGATAATAATGATTTAGTAATACAACTCTTACTAATTCACCCATAGCTTGGGAAAGAAGTGATGGGTTCATACCTTTGCCAAGGTTATTTGAGCGTAAATGAATATAATGAAATGAAACTGGAATTGGAACTCTGTTCGTCGATTAACAATTCCGATTTGTTATCTACTACCCCACCCGCACATACAAGCGTATAGTACCTGGTATTCCCAAGTGGTTACCCGTCTAGGTAATGACCAGGCTCGACGTAGTTTAACTTCGGTGATCGTACGGGACCCGATTTTTCAACGTGATATGGGCTTATGGACATATCGTAGTGTGGTTTCCTGTTGGCTTTTCCATAGATTGGTCATTAGTTAATTTCTTCTTATAGATTGGTTGACATCTAAAATTAAGGAATTCAGTCTTCCATACCTGGGTTCAGAAGAAGATACAGGTTACCTTTCTCCCAGCCCATTTGATAGCAACCGACTAGCCCGCAATTAGAACTCGGATCTCTGATTTCAATTTCCCTTGACGATATCAGCTTCACTGTCATCTGTCTTTTCTTCTTAGCTCAGCAATGGAAAGATTGGGTTCTATAGCTTTGGATGGCAACCAGTCTCGTAGAAGGAATAAACTGATGAACAAACCACAGAAAAGGTAACCGGAAACTACACTACGATCTTTCTCAAGAATGCATGGAAACTCACACCATTCGTCCATGCTTATAATATTGCTGCCACTTATGGTCCGGTGCCCCTGCTATTAACATTGAGCTTCTTGTTAAGATCCAAATATGAACCAGCAATACTACTGGTCTAGATCTGGCTTCTCGACTTCAGTCTCTTTCTCACTGCCTTAAGGCTGTCTCTCCATGTCATTTTTATAAATATTTTCATGGTAATTGTTCGGAGGAGCACTTCGCTATGGTACCTAGACTTTTTGAATTTAAATGCAGTACTAGATTGGTGTTGAGATCTCATCCATTTACAGTTGAGCTGACTAGATATAGCCGTAAATCCTATGCTAGTAGTTTCTTCTCTCGCACTTCTCGCTTGTGGAACTTCCTTCTGGCTCCACGCTTTCCAGCCAACTTTCATGTGCAAAGATTTAAATTCAATATCAATCATTATCTACTGTCCTCCTGATTAATCTCTTCTCTTTCTGCTCATCATTATTGTTTCTGTTCCTAATTCTTCCAAACCCTGTAACTCCTTGTGTTTTAGTGGCATTAAAAATAATAAAAAATAGTGTCATGATCACTTCCATCCTGAAGAGATATCATATTCAGACAATGTATTGATAGACGTAATACTTAAGAGTATTAAGATGTCAGAATATTTTTGATGAAGTATTGTCAATTATTAATAATTCTTTACTTGTATGTTTTATCTTATTTCTATTGATTTTACACTTTATCGTAGCATGAAATGTAATATATTAATACAATAGTCTTAAATTGTTAGAATTGCTCAGATTAAGTAGTATTGTCGCAGCGTTCCTGCAGCTTCCAGCACTCCTGCAGCTTCCAGCAGTCTCCAGCTCACCCCTGCGGCGCTCTACTGACGTCCCGCGACTATTCGAGCACCCGCTGACGACCTTATCCAGTGCCCACTGACGTCTAGCGCCCGTTATCGTCCGGACACCGTTCAAACGACCTCTGTCTGCTTACCATCCACCGTTTGCGAATAAAGACACGATTTCCATCGTCTACAACGGACCATCTGTGTTTGTCATCCTTCTTTGCTATTGCCATCCGTTGCCCTTGTGTGTCCCTTTTTTAGTTGTACGGTCGATTGGCACTCACACCTCTCGGCCCGATGCAACAAGTGGTGACCCCGACGTGATCGATGGACACAGGCAAACGGCTAGCAGAGAAGATGGCGGAACACACCGAGACAGAAATCAACACATCAGCCGCCCTGATACAACTACCGCCATACAACTCGATCAACACCAGGAGTTGGTTTATTCAACTCGAGGCGATATTTTCAGCCCGGAAGGTCACACGACAGGACACTAAATACGCCTCCGTGGTACAAGCCTTACCAGCATCAGTCGTCGAAGAAGTGGAAGACATCCTTCTCAATACCCCGGACCAACTCCCATACACCTGCCTCAAAGAAGCCATTCTCAAACGAACTGGACGTTCGGACGAAGACCTCATCAGAGACTTATTCTCCAATGTGTCTCTCGGCGATAGGACACCATCCCAGCTCCTCCGCCTGATGAAGAGCCGCCTCGGGAACAACACCATGGCAGAACCCATCCTCCGAGGGCTATGGATGGATCGGTTACCACCGAATATAACACAAGTTCTAGCCCTGGTACCAGTAGAGACACCCCTTGACGTAGTGGCCGACTCAGCCGACAAAGTGCACTCCCAAGCTCACCAAAAGGTTCACCAGATTGAGAGCCAAGGAAACTACACACAACGCCTCGAAGAGGAGATGACCCAGCTACGCGCAGAGTTGAGAGACCTGAAACTCTCCCTATGCCGGAGGCAGCGAAGCCCAGCACCACGCACGCGAAATCGAAGCCGTACCCGCAGCTCAAGTCCAGGACAGAGAAACAGTGTGGACGAATGTTGGTACCACCAAACCTTCGGTGACCGAGCCCGCAAGTGCCACCCTTCCTGCAGACGCAATAAGGCCCAGGGAAACGAATAGACCGACAGGCAGCGACGACGATCCCTGTCGGTACTCGCTCACACAGTCGTCTCTTCTACGTGTGGGACCGTAACAATGGCCTCAAATTCCTGGTTGACACTGGCGCAGCCATCAGCGTAATACCACCCACCAACAGATCCGCCTTGAAACCCACCCCATTCCAACTTCGAGCGGCAAATGGCTCCACCATAGAAACCTATGGGAACAAGGAACTCACCTTGAACATCAACCTCAGGCGCGACTTCAAGTGGACGTTCACCGTAGCTGACGTCAGGATACCCCCTTGCTCGGTGCCGACTTCTTGGCACATTACAACCTGGCTGTCCATATGAAGACAAGGACCCTGTCCGACAACATGACAACCATCAAGATCACAGGGATCCCATCGAGCTTCAACTCAACTAGGATCAGCGTGGCAACACAGCACGACCCCCACTACGCAGAAATCCTGCACCGGTACAAGCACCTCACGCAACCCATCAAACCAACTGATGCAGGCGACCATCAGACCCAACACCATATAAAGACCACCGGACAACCAGCATATTCACGGCCACGACGACTCCCTCCACACAAATTAGCATATGCCAAGAAAGCGTTTGAGGAGTTGCTGGCCGACCATATCATCCGACCCTCAGACAGCCCATACGCCTCACCACTGCATCTGGTACCCAAATCCGACGGGGATTTCAGGATCTGCGTGGATTACCGGAAACTCAACGCGTCCACAGTGCCCGACCGGTATCCTGTTCCGCATATCCACGACTTTGCCTCAGGTTTACAGGGGGCCCGCATTTTCTCAAAAATTGACCTGACCAAAGCCTACTACCAAGTTCCAGTCGCTCCGGAGGACATCCCAAAGACAGCAGTCACCACCCCTTTTGGACTGTTCGAATTCCTAAAAATGCCCTTCGGACTGCGCAACGCAGCCCAGACGTTCCAGAGGCTGATGGACGAAGTTCTGCGTGGACTACCATACGTCTACGCATACATTGATGACATCCTAGTGGCTAGCAGAGACGCTGATCTCCACAAACAACATCTGGAGGAAGTGTTCCGCCGTCTAACACATTACGGCCTCCGAATCAACCCAGACAAGTGCGAATTCGGTGCACAAACACATGGACTTCCTCGGACACCACACAGACGCTCGGGGAATCACCCACTTCCCGATAAGATAAAGCCATACAGGATTTCCCGATGCCCACATCGATAAAGCAACTGCGACGCTTCTTGGGATGGTAAATTTTTACCGCAGGTTTATCCCCGGATGCTCAAAACTCCTCACCCCTGACAAATCTTCTCCAGAGGAAAAACAAAGCCATCACCCTGGAGGGCGACCAGGAAAAATCATTCCAAGCAGCAAAAACTTTTTAGCTAACTTTACGAAGTTAGCACATCTTAACGAAGACACCCGGACTCAGATATATCTAACAACAGATGCCTCAGACACTGGAGTTGGAGCTGGTAGAACAGGAGGTTGACAACCAACGCAAACCCATCGCATTCTTCTCGGCTAAATTATCACCAGCCCAGTCCAGATACAGCACCTTCTCGAAAGAACTTTTGGCTATATACCTCGCCATCAAACACTTCCGACATCTACTGAAGGCCGGAATTTCACCGTTTTGACCGACCACAAACCCTTGACAACTTCCCCTGTCGAACAACTCGACAAATATACGGCTCGCGAGATCAGACATCTGGACTATATCTCACAGTTCACGTCCGATATTCGTCATGTCAAAGGAAAAAGACAACTCTGTTGCCGATGCCCTATCCAGATTTGATGTCAACAGTGCAAGACAGCCCACTCAGCCAGGACCCGATAGCAGAGGCCCAGGAACTGACGCAACCCCCCTGAAGTCCTAGCCAACACATCCCTGCAACTGAAAGAATTTCCGGCCCCTTCAGCAACAAAATAGTGTACTGCGATACAAAACTGGATCACCCTAGACCCTACATACCTCCGGCACTCAGAAGGCAAGTTTTCAACCACCTCCATGGATTGTCACATCCCAGCAAGCGCGCTACGGTCAAACTCATTGCCGATCGTTTCGCGTGGCCCAACATGAATACTGACATCCGTAATTGGGTATCAACGTGCCTTAAGTGCCAGAAATGCAAGGTACACCGGCACACAAAATCCCGCCAGGCACATTCAGCAACCCTGACGCACGTTTCAGCCACATCCACATCGACATAGTGGGACCCTCCCAATGTGCCAGAATTATCAGTACCTCCTCACAGTGGTCGACCGTTTCTCCAGGTGGCCAGTAGCAGTACCCATCAGAGATACCTCGGCTAGCACGGTAGCAAAGACCATCCTTCAGGAGTGGATCGCAATTTTTGGCGTACCTAACATCATCACCACAGACCGCGGCGCGCAGTTTCAGTCCTCACTCTTTCAGGAATTCACTCAACTGCTCGGCGTCAAACACATCAAGACCACCGCCTACCATCCCTGCGCAAACGGCCTTGTGGAAAGGTTCCACCGAACACTAAAGACTCTCTAAC
This sequence comes from Acanthosepion pharaonis, assembly GCA_903632075.3. Taxonomy (NCBI): domain Eukaryota; kingdom Metazoa; phylum Mollusca; class Cephalopoda; order Sepiida; family Sepiidae; genus Acanthosepion; species Acanthosepion pharaonis. Next base: position 630,676 of record CAHIKZ030002001.1, read on the forward strand.
TACAAAACATCCCACCAGCAACTGGGTAGACGAGCTACCCTAATCCTTTTGTCAATCCGCAACACACTCAAAGAAGACTTAGAATGCACTCCAGCCGAAATAGTCTTCGGGACAGCACTCTCTTTACCCGGCCAATATTTCGACGACACCATACCCAACCTAACCACTGCAAGTCCTTTCCTCAGGAACTTCGCCATAAAATGGCCCAACTGAAGTATACACCACCCAGGCAATCATCACCAGCTATCCACGTTCCACAACAGCTTCAGGACTGTGAGTTCATTTTTGTCCGAAATGACGCGGTAAAGAAACCACTAACACCAACATACCAGGGTCCATTCAAAGTCTTAAAACGCTCTGAGAAGCATCTCACCATTGATCGAGGAAGCCGGACGGACACCATCTCCATCGACAGAGTCAAACCAGCTTTTCTGGAAAAATCCCCACGGGAGACAGAACCCGTCTCAACACACCCACGCAATCGCAACCGTCAAAACCGAGGTCGGAGCCAATCCCAGAATCACCCATCACTCCACCTAAGCAGACCCGTCTTGGAAGGAAAGTCACCTTCCCTAAGAAGTACAAGACATATATTTTCTTCTAATTGATAATGATCAATTATCCTGGGAGAGGGCCTTTGTCGCAGTGTGCCCAAACACCACTCCCATCCGTTTCTTAAACAACCCCGGCTATGCCTGCTGATAGAGAAAGGTCACGGTCGTTGTGTGCTAAAAAATAGCAACGACATCCTTTCAAACCTTCAGAAACACACAAAACTCAATTTTCGCCACTAAACAAAAATAAAAGACCTTTAATTCCGAAACGAAGTTAATGTAAATACAGTCAACAAACTCTGAACACACCTTTGACTGTAATTAATACGGCCCGGAATTAATTACTATTCATTTACTTGTTTAGCGTCACCGCTTTCTCTTGTATGAACCGTCATACCTATATCCCGGAGACTTCGCGGCGGTTTTTAACCGGCCTGGGGGAGCAGCCCGGCCTTCGGGCTGGGTTGCGACCCATGGCAAAGTCTAGTTTGGACCATATCAGGACCTGCTAAGACAAGCCAAGACCAACTTGGACCAGAACTTGACTAAGCTTTGACCAGCTTGGACATGTTATGACCAATCTTTGACCAGTGACCCTATGCGGAAACAGCAGGTTTTCCCACGAAAAAACGACCTTGTGTCACGACTTGACCGCGTGGGAGTCAAGTATGCCCACGAAAAACGACCTTGTGTCACATCTTGACCTCGTGGGAGTCAAGTAAATACCACCGGCCTGGGGGAGCAGGAAGCCTCCCTATTCGCGACTTTGACGCTCCCAGTCAAGTCGACCCAGCCCAGCAGCTGTCGGGACCCAGCAGCAGTAGCAGCAGTTGTTCAAACAGTCCTTTTTCAGGGCTAACTTCCGAATGTCATTCGATCACCACTCTTCGAGGCTCAACACAGCTCACTCCTGCACCTTCCAGCGCTCCTGCACCTTCCAGCTCACTCCTGCACCTTCCAGCGCTCCTGCAGCTCCCAGCTCTCCTGCACCTCCCAGCGTTCCTGCAGCTTCCAACACTCCTGCAGCTTCCAGCAGTCTCCAGCTCACCCCTGCGGCGCTCTACTGACGTCCCGCGACTATTCCAGCACCCGCTGACGACCTTATCCAGTGCCCACTGACGTCTAGCGCCCGTTATCGTCCGGACACCGTTCAAACGACCTCTGTCTGCTTACCATCCACCGTTTGCGAATAAAGACACGATTTCCATCGTCTACAACGGACCATCTGTGTTTGTCATCCTTCTTTGCTATTGCCATCTCCTTGCCCTTGTGTGTCCCCTTTTTAGTTGTACGGTCGATTGGCACTCACACCTCTCGGCCCGCTGCAACAGTATCAATTAATCATTTTTCATCTAGTGGCCTCTGCGATCTCGACTGAGGTAGAATTAAAACAATTAAAACGCCCAAATAGTGGTGCCAACATTTCAAATCAGATCCCAGTTCCACCGTACTTCCTGATAACTGCTTTATGTTATTCATCATGACGGTCGTCTTCGAGTATAGAATCCAGAGGTTAGCAGTGGATATTTTAGTAAAAGTAGCAGAGCATAGTTCGTCCTTCTGTTTCTCTTCGCCTGACAAGCTGGCACTGGACATTCAGATAGAGTAAACAAAATGGCCGTCTTTATACACGACGGATTGAATATTCTACGTCTTCTGATTGGTTAACCTTTTATTGGTGGACTATAAAATGAGTCAAGTCATTTGGACTGGCTCACTAGTACATAATATACACAAAAAGCTGCAACATTTTAATCCTAGATTGGATAGGTATAATTATATTTATTTCTATCTGAAATGAGGCCACACTAGTTAAGCACCCCTTAACCGTGGGACTCTCACTCTGTGCTGGATTTCATATACAGGGTGCGATGGGTAAATGGTCGCCATTTTATATTTTTAATTTTGCGCATTGTTTGATTTTGATTTTTTTTTAAATTTTATTTTGTCGACTGCACGGTATAGTAGGGTAACGTGGACATCATCTGTGAGAAAAAGAACAACCATAACGTAATTCAGTCTGCCAGAAATTTGGAAACGGCATGTTGTACTGATTTGCATTCGCACCGGAAGCTCCAATACGAACATTTCAGAGTGTTTGGGTGTCACTCTGAGGACAGTGTTAATGTTTCGGAAAGAGTTGGATGAGTCTAATGGTGATTACGGAGATGTTTGGAGTGATCATTAATGAAGACGACGTATATGCCACTCTGTCTCAATTCATCTTCGCACAGACTGTCACTGAGGCCTAAAACCCCTTTGATTATTATATGTAAGTCGCAGTTGAGTGAGAGACCAACAAAACTCCTTTTAACACCAAAGATGAACTGAAGGCAAGGATTATGGCAGCATTCACCAACTTAAGCAAAGGCGACCATCCAGAAGATTTGCATATTCCGAACTCGCTTGGAGACCATAGTTTAAGCTAATGGTGATTTTATCATTTATTATCTCAAGATATTTTTGTGTAGTTTTGGTAAACATATCTGTTAAAATAAGATGTCAATGTTATTTTCACTTTTGCGTAATTTAGACGACAATTTATCTATCGCACACTCTATAGGTAATAACTCAACACTGAAACCCAAGATGATAGAAGATTTATATTCACAATGCTGATGCTTGATTAATTTAGTGGGGATCGAAAATGCGGTGCTAACGAATTAGCCCTGAAGACAAGCTTGCTAAATCTTGTGTTACGCCCAGATCAAACTGACAGGAAATTTACATGTTATGAAGACATTTACTCCAAGTATAAATGCACTTTAAGCACCGCCATCATTTTTATGATTACTGCTTTCTTACACCCCCCCCATCCGTCTCTTCATTCTCTTCTCTCAAGAAAAAAGAAGTAAAAATGAAAATAAATACGTGTATCTGGTCAAGACATGCAATTGAATCAGTCTTTCCCATTGCTTCTTCCATCGTTCTTTCTCAATCAACATAGAGACACGTTCGCTAACATCAATTACCTCGCCTTCCTAAGCCGCCATATCTTCATCGTTTCTAGCCGGGGATGGTTAGGGCGGTTGTAAGGATATCAGCTTTAGACTTTGGACACTGTATTTGACGCCTTTGCAGTTCCTGGGTGAATCCGTCCCGAGGCGACACAGAAATTTCGATCGCTCTGCAAGAGCCGTTATTTGAGCCGCGGTTGTGGCGAACCCGTTCAATAAGCCCGCATCCTCGATTCCCGCCTTTCCTTTACCATCACCGCCAAGCTTTACTTGACCGGTCAATTTCCTCACCTACCTTGCACACCGCAGTCGTGAGGTCAACTACCCAACGCTCGTTGCTGTTGTGAATGGTAGCGGAGGGGGTTTGTTAATTGATTTTATGGCGCGTATGACCACTAAGGAAAAGAGAAGGCGTGAATTTTAAAAAGCACGCCGATGAAAATGTTACTCCTCCTACGCATGTGTATCTTTCGATAAGAGAAAAATAATGTCGATAACAAAATAAACAGAAAAAAGCAAAGAGAAAAAAGCACTTCCATCAAAGAGAAGGGGCAGAAAATTATTACAAATTAGGTTTGCCTTTGATTTAAAAATAAAAAAGAATCTCTCTCTCAATTTTTTCTCTCTCTCTCTCTCTACCTTCAGAACGTGAGAAGTCGTAGCTCCCCACAGCTTCCTGCACTGTGTTGCTCCTACTTAATACTGCTTTTTTTTTTAGAAGTTCGTCCCTTGTTTCCTGTTTAGGATTGGGTTTCCGGTTCCTTCAACTTTGTTCTACTTGATGCCTTTGCCCGAAATAGGCACGGTGGAATAATGGTTAGTTGCTCAGATTAAGGAATCGGAGAGTCGAATTCGAATTCCAGTCGAATCCATTACATTCACTTACGTGCTTTATACCCTTGGGAAAGGTATGAATCCTCTTCTTCACCCACCCAGCTATGGGTAGATAGCAGGACAGACCAGGTTCTATAGCCTTTTGATGGCATTAAACAATAAAAAAGCAGCACACCAACCCAACTCTCCTTTTCTCATTGTTTGCCTTAAATGGTTCCGTTATCTCTTCCTGATTGTCCGTAAAAGTTATTTTGTCGTTCCTTTTCTTTTTAGAAATTCTTCATCGAAGAGTTCATCGATTCAAAACCAATATCTTTCTTTTATGGTGGAATATACGATTTAGCTAATAATGATGTAAAATATCCGGAAAATACATAGTTGCTAAAGATTTTGTGGGCGAGCTTGTCTCTCCACAACTTGCTATATTTTCAATTAGGGAAAAAACGAACAGTAACAAATAATTTCAAGTATTTTCTTTTTAATTTAAAACATGAACTCACCGGTTTTGTATTGAGGACACAAAATTGTCCATGGTTGCGATCGGAATTTCATCCGAACAAAACACTTTACGCAAAAGAAACAGTTTCTCCTTTCAATTTGCTCTCTTTATTCATAGACACATCTTGAAAAGATGTCCTCCATTAACGGCTTTGCGATTTGTGAACTCACTATAGTGAACGACTTTTTTATTTTGTTGGAATGCAGCATTTCATCTAAAAACGGAAAAGACCCTACGTAAAGCTGAGTGTTTTCCTTCATTTTTATCACCGCCAACTCAGCTTTAACTTTAATTGAAAAAGCTCTCTACACTATAAAAAAAAAGACCCTCTCGTAAATGAACTTTTGATGAAAAAAAGAAATCTCCTCCCTCTGAAGATCATGGGGTTACCTGAATTGAAATTCATCAAGTTAGGGGTCATGACCTTCTTTTTTTTCTCTTTGACTCAAACAATTTCTTTCTTTATTCACTCGACTCACTTTTCTCTTGTGTGCATCAAAACAGGATATTTTCTTTCTAGACCTATATACAAGATTGATCGATTCAAGGAGAACACACCAGAATCATCTTATAGGGAGATTAAGATCAAATTTAATTCTAAAGCATCAAGATCTGGCCTTCCTAAAGGGAACGGCATAACTTCCAGGTGGTAGTGTGGAAAATGCAGTCCAGGAGTGGACGGTTAGAAGAAAGGCGATATATATATATATATATATATATATATATATATATATATATATATATATATATATATTAGTCACATTTAAGGAACACCTATGAATAAGGGAACATTTACAATTAATGACACTTATACTTAAGGAATACATACTTAAGGAACACTTACACTTAATGAACACTTACATTTGATAAACACTTATGCTTAACGAACATTTACACTTAATGAACACTTATGCTTAAGGAACATTTACACTTAATGAACACTTATACTTAAGGGACACTTACACTCCAAGGGGCACTTATTATTTCCAAAAAGATGAAATAGAATTAGCGGAAAGTTATATTTTATTTTGTTATCTAAAGTTAAAATCCACATCATTTTGAAGAACCTGTTCCTGTATGGACACTGAAGTTAAGCAATGTCAGCCTGGTTAATACCTAGATGGGTGACTGCTTGAAAATACCAATTGTTGTAAGCTTGGATATGCGGGTGGTGTAATGTATAATGGCTCGGAATTTTTAATCGGAGAGCAAAGTTTCAATTCCAGTCAGGTTCGTTATAATCAATTACGCGCAAATATCCTTAGAAAAGGTAAGAATCCATTTCTTCTCTCACCCAGCTATGGGTTAATTACTAAGAGTTGTATCATTAAGTTATTATAATTTAAAACATTCTTACAATCTAAAAATATTTTCTGGCTTTAAATAAACCTCAAAGGATTGATAAGCCGTAGAAAACGCATCAATCAATTAAAGTTAAAAGTCCGTCTGAAAGATTGTTTTTATCTTGCAGGTGTGATCTGGACAAGACGCGCCACACGTCAAAAAGACTAGGCAGCCGACCTCTTCAGGGGGCATTGTTCTACATTTGTCGGTGTAGCGATATAACCACGGTTGTTCACCTGGCAACATCTTATGGCATCTAAGAAAAGGCGAAACGTATATCTGCGTTTACAGTATCAGATTATTTTTTGTTTTGGAATTTACAGTCTACTGAATACGAAGAAAGAAGTTACATGGTTGTGAGAAGAAATGGTAAGAATGTGGTCCGGGAAACAAGAGAGCGGAAGATAGAAAAGTCTTGAAATGACGGTTCTAAAAAATCGGTTCTCAAATTCTGTGTAATTGCTGAAAATTTGGTAAACACGAGGTTTTGAGTTGGGTAAGGAAGGCACAAAGCGTGTAAAATATTTTATACGTTCATCTTCCAGTGCTGTCAAGCTCTGTGAAACCGTTTTGCGCATGATAAATCTTATAGAATAAGCGTATGTTTGAATTTGAAATGGTCCCAAGAAATGCTAAGAATGGAGCCAGCAAAGTCTTATCTACCATAATGACAACACCCAGTTCTTGATAATAACCGACACGGTCGAATTGCTGAAAAAAAAAAACTGAAAGAAAAGATGAACTTTCGCTAATCTATTCACAATTTTGATTTGGATATACAAAACTTTATTCAAATATTAAAAAAATAGAATAAAAAATTAGACGTAACATATCGGTTGATTTTAGCAAAACTTGTTTATATATGCAGGATGTGATGGATGAATTGTCGCCTAAATTACGCAAAAATGAAAATAACACTGAAATCTCATTTTAATAGATATATTTACCAAAATCATACAAAAATATCAAATTTATTTAATAACATCGCAATTGGCTTCAAAACCTCGTGCAAATATTCTGGACGGTCTCCTTGTTTAAATTGGTGAATGCCGCCATAATCCTTGCCTTCTGTTCATGTTACAAGGAGTTTTGTTGGTCTCTCGCTCAACTGCCCCCCTCCACACATAATATTAAAGGCAGGGGTGCAGTCTGAGGTGTTAAGTAGCCAACTGTAATGGGTGATGTGGTTTCAGAAATTATCTGACAACATGACTGGTCTCTCCTTCTTTTATGGTATGTTGCAGGGTCCTGTGACCAGACATAGTGTCTTCCAACAGCCAGTATCTTGACCCAGGGCAGCACTAATCTTCTCAAGACACTTGATGTAGGTCTCTGTGTTGAGTCTGAAGTCCTCACCAACAAATTCGGAAGTTCTTTTCTGATCAGAACAATCAGAGTGAGTTTTCCGAGATGTCATATCTTCGTAATTACCATTAGATTCATCAAACTCTTTCCGAATCATCTGCCCTGTACTCATATTGACACCTAAACACTCAGTAATGTTTGTATTGGAGCTTCCGGTGCGAATGCCAAGCAATACACCACGCCGTTTCGAAATTTCTGGCGGAGTGAATTGCGTGTTGTTGCTCTTTTTCGCAGAAAGTGTTCACGTGATCATAACCTTTACTGTAAAATCGAAAACACAACGCGCATGCGCACAATAAAAAAAAATAAAATGATGACAATTTACCCACCCCTCTGTGTGTGTATATATATATATATATATATATATATATATATATATATATATATATATATATATATATATAGGGGTGTATGATTTTCTCATTATTATAAACATACGGAAATCCACCTTATTAGCAAACATAGAACTTCATAGCTAAATCAACGTCTAATTGAACCCTCATGGAAGTCCTTCATGACTGGGTAGTCCAAAACAAACCTACAACGGGCTATATGTTTGTTTATATTATACAATAGGGACACGGGCCAAAATTGAAATTTCTTTATTAAAGTTTTCGAAAAACTCAGGCAACTAGACGACATTTTTTCTGTTTAAAATCAAAGATATCTACTCAAAAACGCGTATCACCTGAATGAAACGAATATATCATCGACAAATAATATCGCTTTTAAAAATCAATCAATCCCTTAAGCTGCATTAATGTAAAAAACAAAGATGATTAGTTTATTGATATTTTACGGCTTATCAACCCTCTGTAGTATATGTAAAGCCGAAAAAAGAAATATATTTTGCATTGTAAAATATATCTTTTTGTGTGAGAATATTGAATTAAGAATTCCTTTAGAATAAATAATTTTCCAACAATTTAACACGTATATGTGGGTAGGAGATCGATTCATACCTCATCCCAGGGGTATTTGTGCCTAAGTGAGCGGAAGCAGGCCCAACAGTAAAGATAATGATACTTGCCTGAATACATGGAATAAAAAGCAGACGGACTTCGAAAAATTATATTGGCTGAACTGTTCTGTTGAAAAAAACAAAACAAAAACAAAACAAAAAAGAAACAAATAAAAATTATTGCTTCATATATTAAGGAAAATAATAAAAATGCATAATCCTAAAACTTCATAAAATGTGTCATTTCATATCAAATGCCATAAAATGTGTCATTTCATATCAAATGCCATAAAATGTGTCATTTCATATCAAATGCCATAAAATGTGTCATTTCATATCAAATGCCATAAAATGTGTCATTTCATATCAAATGCCATAAAATACTTAATCAAAAATAAATAACCAATCAAATAATACAAACTAAAACCTCATAGAAGAAAATATAAATGGAAAAATCATAAAAATACACATCCTTGCGTATGGTCACTCAGGGCGCATGGACAAATATGTCGATAAGTCTTCTTTTCCATAAGTGGGTTTGTGTAACGCAGTTCTCAGGCCAAGTTCATGGCGAGACTCCCACTCTATTTGGAGGGAGAATGCAGTTGATTTCATCAAAAGCTTTAAGTGCTCCAAGAAAATTAGTATTCGTCGTGAATATATTAGTTTTGGAGTGAGTCTGAACACCCACTGTGCCTCGCAAGATGGATGCCAGTTGGAGAGAACGAATTTGACAAGGACATGGCTGGGTCAGACTTCTGCAAATGAAAGAGAGCTCTGTATATTTACTGAAAAGTTTGGATGGTTTAGGGTGGGGTCCTTCCTGCACTTAGGTCCTTTGCACTGCGGTGCATCAATTTAGAACTTGCAACAGAAAGGTGGAGAATGATGGAATCCGAAAAGAGTTCGAGCCTCAGTTACTTGCGATTAATTTACACTTACTTTTGTGAAATGCAGGAGCCACGTCTCTACGAACCTTCCCATTATCAAATGTCTTGGTGGTTACGGATAGGAGAGTTGGCATATATATATATATATATATATATATATATATATATATATAGATAGATAGATAGATAGATAGATATATACGCTATATATATATACATATATACACACACACATATATATATATATATATATATATATATATATATATATATATATATACATAACTCTCAATATATATATATATATATATATATATATATATATATTTAATTTATGAAAAATTAGGTAATCCTTATGGGTAGACCCAAGGAGGATAAAATCCAGAGAGATCAATGTAAATCCAGAGCAAATAATTTAAATAAAAACAGACCACTTAATGTTTCCATGTAATAAATTATTTCACCACAGCCCTTTTAAAGGACTGCGGATCATCAGACTTTACTTCCAAAGGTTGAAATGAAAAATGAAAAGAAATTTACACATTTTTGACGGGCCGTATTAAACATATGTAAATTACCGAAGTGAGGGGGGGGAGACATGAGTGAGTTAGATGTAATTTAAAATTTCTATTCTTTTGAATCATGGCCTTCAGACAACTTCGTAATCTCCTGCAGCTCTTCTAGAAGATATCCTTGTTTAAGTTGGTGAATGCTGCCATAATCCTTGCCTTCAATTCACCTTTGGTGTTAAAAGGAATTTTGCTTGTTTCTCGCTCAACTGCGCCTCACATAATAAGGGAGGTTACAGTCTGACAGCCATGATTGGGTTCTCCTGCTTGTGTGGTATGGCATAGAGTCCTGCTGTCAGATATAGGGTCTTCTTGTAGCCACCCTTTTGACCCAGAGCAGCGCTTCCTTCTCTAGGCACTTGATGTAGGCCTCTGTGTTAAGCCTGAGGCCCTGGGTGAAGATAGACGGAGGTATAACGTCCCTATCATTAGTGATCATCCCAAACACCTTCGTAATCACCTTTAGAATCATCCAAATCTTTGCGATTCCTCTGCACTCTCCTCAGATTGACATTGGGTGAAATGTCCGTATTGGAGTTCCCGGCACGAATGCCAAGCAGTACAGAATGCCATTTCGAAATTTCTGGCAGAGTGAATTACGTCATGGTGCTCTTTATGCTCACAGACGGTGCCCTGCTCTGTCTACTATCCTGTGCAATCGACAAAGTCAAAAACAACGCGCATACGTGAAATTAAAAAAAGTATGGTGCATATATATATATATATATATATATATATATATATATATATATATATATTAACAGAACATTAAAACTCATAAAACACGAAACAATGTATTTTATTAAAAATATAATAATCTATCTATCTCTATCTATCTCTCTCTATATATATATATATATATATATAGAAATTAGAACCTTTACTAAAAAAGAGTTCTCAGGAGGACAGAATGAAGCGATTGACATTGCATTTAAATTTTTGAAGATTAAAGTTGACTAGAAAACATGGGACCGAAAGAGAGTTCCACAAGCAAGAAGTGCGAGAAAAGAAACTGTTAATATCGAACTTAGGGTTACACCGTGCAAACTAAATTGGCGATACTTCGTTGACATTCTAGTAGTGGGTTGAAATTATAGTTACCTTATCGAAGAGCTAATTCGAACAGTTTCGATGAAAATATTTATAGAAAAGGCAAAGGGAGGCAACTTTGCGCTTGTGTGAAAGTGATTGAAACTGATGCATCATATCAGTACTAAAAATATTGTTGATTATCCTTTGGGAGGACCTCTATATATGTGATCTGGTGCTCCTGCTATATATCTAGCATAGATGAATGGTAGACTTGTAAATATGCAAGATAGTATGCACGCATATACGTATATGTGTGTGTGTAAATTTTTAATCTTGGAGAATAGCAGAGCACAGCGAGACTTTGAACGGAAATATGTTGTACATGAAAAACTCGATGGAGATATTTATAAGATCCTTGATGTTAATTTCCCTGAGAATATTGGCACAGAATTTGATTTAATGTTTAATGAATGTTGACGTGTCTAAGTCGGACAGGTCTCAAATATCACCAATGCCACCACGTGCACACAGAAGCCTGCCCTTGCACGTAAAATGTAACAGCTACTACAGAAAACGCACAACGTTGGCACATTTGTGCAAGAGAGTGTAATGTCCGAGCAGGACTAAAATGCCGCATCCATACTGAGTATATGTGTGACATGTATCAATAACATTACTCTCTAAGTACCATTGCGATGAATTTATACGCATCAAGTAATGTTTGTTGGTGTTCATGATGACGGTCGTCTTTGAGTATAGAATCCAGAGGTTAGCAGTGAATATTTCGAAGATAGTAGGGAAGCGTAGTTCAGTAGTTCTTCCTTCTATTCTTTCGCCTGACAAGTTGTCACTGGACATTTGGAGAGAGTAAACAAAATGGCCGCTATTATACACGACGGATTGAATATTTTACGTCTTCTGATTGGTTAACCTTCTATTGGTGGACTATAAAATGAGTCAAGTCATTTGGGCTAGCTCACTAGTACATATATACACAAAAAACTGCAACACTCCCTCATTTTGGGTATATTATGGAATCTCCTTTCAAAATATTAGTAAAGTCAATATTAATATGGACAAATACTTTAGTATTCAGAAAAAAAGTTTTTTTCCTACTTTAGTATTCATAATGTAATAAAATTGTTTCTTTTATTTGTATTTTTTTTACTCCCTAAGTACCAAGTAGTATTGCGATGAATTTATACGCATCAAGTAATGTTTTTTATGACTAAAACAGTCATACCAGTACAACGCTTATTAAAATGAAGTAAATTAATTCCTCTTGAAATTAAAAAAAATTGATTGATAAGTAACGCTTCCAATCCTAAATAATAGGTTTAAATCTGATAAAAAATATTCTTCTTGTGACCTTTTTATCAATATATAAACATGTTTAATTCTACACATACGAATTTTCCTTAATTAATTTTCCGAAATGATCCATCCATCATCCCATGGAGAAATTTCCAGGTTTATTTTTATCTAATTGTATTATAATTAATTCGGTAATTCATTGTATAGCCTTGGGTTCATCTCAAACAATGCATTCGCAGGATTAGGCATTCACAGGATCGCTTGGCATTCAACAGACAAATGCAAATGATGAGAAACCTGAATGTCACAGTCGCTGCACAGCCACCTTACAGCCCCAGTTTGGCACCATCAATCTTCTGGCTGTCCCTAAAATGGAAAACAAAAAGGCGTTGAAAGGTCAACATTTTCATCTGATGCAGATGAGGATGTTGCTATACACATTTGGATCAAAAAGAAATCAGAAACTTTCTTTATGGTCGGAATGAAAACGTTGATGTGACGTTTCTTTATGGTCGGAATGAAAACGTTGATGTGACGTTTGGAAGACTAGGTAGTACTAAATGGTAAATGGACTGAAAAGTAAACTAGTACTTCCGAAAAAAGAAAAGAAAGCAATATTTGAATTTGATACCAATATAATTGCCGTTTCTGGTTTAAAATTTGTTTCTTAAGATTTTACTAATCACACCATTCTGGTAAATTCAGAGTAAATAAATTTCAATTTAATACCAGTTTCATCCTGCTATCAGGTTTAAATTTCCATAGGATTTGTTACCTTATTTATAAGTCAACTTCAAGAGAAATAAATTTACTTTATTGTAATCTGATTATTCCTTCAGTTACAAATCTTTTTAAAGGGTTTAACACCTCATTTATCAATCCATCCGCGAAATTATAAAGAGAAATAAATTTAATTAATTCTAATCCCAGATATTTTCACGTTTAAATCTTTTTAAATCTTTTTTTATAGTACTAGAGATTAAACGCTCATATATATATATATATATATATAATATATATATATATATATATATATATATATATATATATATATATAATGTAAAAGAACGAAGAATAAAATTCTAACGTTCAAAAAATAAATTTAAAACACAGCTCAATAGAAGAGGAAGCGATAAATATTTATTATGCACTGTTACATATATAACATAACATTATGCTCTGTTACATATATATAACATATAAGTTACTACTACAAAATTGTACATTTTGTTTCAACGTTTAATAATATTTCAACGTCTCAACTGGAGGACTTGATCCCAGCGCCTGATTGCTGAATTCCATACTACGAGCTGACCAAAGCCTTGTGAGTGAAATAGACCATAGCTAGCACGAAGTCAAAAGTCATCGTGGCCGAGAGCTTGAGCGTGCTGGCCTTGTTCAAATTGTTGAACACACTCGATAACACGCTCTTTCCCAGAAACTGTAATTAAGGTCTGCTCTGTGGGTGTTGAATAAACACAAATGTGCCTGAGCAAGCGTCTGCAATAGTAGACAGGTATCCTCGAGTACGAGTCATTAGCTATATATATATATATATATATATATGTGTGTGTGTGCGTGTGTGTGTGTGTGTATGTATGTTTATATAAATAAAAAGAACTGTAAGATATATAATCCGGTGTTCTTATAGATATTTTTATTTTTACAAAATAGTGCTCAATGTAAATTTACAGAGCATTAATATTATAAATTAATTGATTTAAAATATGATTTTTTCGCAACACAGTTCTAACCATGTTTCATTTAACGGATGTCAGATTTCTTTGAAAAATACATCCCTACCCCTACCAAAACGTAACTAATAATGAACGCGCAAACCCCCCTTGACTGGATGAATTGATTTCTCTGTATCCTTGGAAACGAGAATTACAAATTATGCTGTGCCTTTAAAAGCCAGTAATAAATAAGTTACTCCAAAATTCGCTTGAGGATGAAATGGAATTAATGTCTTTAATTTAATTACAAAATTAAATTCGAAGCTTTTAGCTTCCATTTTTGAAACATGGTTAGAACTGTGTAGCGAAAAAACATATTTTAAATCAATTAATTTATAATATATATATGTGTGTGTGTATTTGTCTGTGTGTGTTAATGTCTATGTGAAGAGCAACATTTCTTTTAAACATCTTTCGTTAAATATGACAAGGAAAATTTAAATACATTTTTATTTAGTTTTGCCAGTTTTTTTAGTGTTTTTTTTTTCTTACATTTTTCCGTTTGGTTTGAGTAAGGAACAATTGGTCTGAGTGCAACAATTGTCCATATTGTACACTGTTAAACTGGTGTTTTCGGTGCCATTTAACAATTGAGGAAGTAACTGAAAAAACAAAAAATGCTGGTAACAAAAAGAAAGAATTGCATAATAATGAAAGAAGTCGTTTTTATACTTAAATTCACCCAATACAAGGCCCGAAAGCCACTTAAGATAGATGATTACTGTATGAGGTATGTGTTATGAATATAAGAGAAAATAGTAAGAAGTGAAGATTTTAAGGGTAAAGAGGATATATAAATATTGACCCTTGGTTTGAAGAAGTTAAAATTGTAGTGTTCAGGTAAGCAAACAAGCGGGAGTCTGATCTACAAGATAGCAGTTCTTGAGAGGAAATCTCTCAGAGTGGAACTTTATCCCTCCATTTGGCCTATGAAGGAGATGGGGGTGATTCGACAGCGTGGAACTAATATGTCGTGTCCTACGTGTAAAGGTTTGGACTGGTAGAACTAAACAGTTTCCATGGAAATAGGGATAGAGGCTCCAGATTAGAAAATAGACCCACCCAAATAGGATCGCGTAAACTATAATGAACTATATCTTGAATATATTCTTGAATAGCGAGGATTGAATACCTTCATTCGCAGAAGGTCAATAATACTCCTTTTTTTTATCAAACTCTTAAAACTCTTAAAAATAAGTCATGGCAGAAGAAACCAGGTTTACTTGATCAGTAGCTGTTTTCGAATAATTTAACCATCACAGCAGAACATAACGAAGGCAAGATGGGCCGGGAGAAAGTAGGGAGTAAACGATTTGACAAGTTTGAACAAATGGACGGAGGAATAAGTAAAAAAGACAGAGAATTATAAAGAATAAGTTTTAAGAAAGGAAGCTGTGGCGACTAATGATCGTCTATATACTGAAGAAATACGGCAAAGAGAGAACTATTCATTTTCAGCTTTAAAAAAAAATGCAGACGCTGAAAACATTTCCTCCGGCCTCAGTGTTGGTTAATGAAATTTTATTAAAGGTTAAAGTTTTTCAACGTAGCAGAGTTGCTATGGTAACGGATTTTTTTCCTTAAGAGTTTTTCAGTTGAAACAAAACAAGTACAGTTGACCACTGATGACAATTCCAGAACAACGTAACTATAAACATTTTTTTTCTATCCTC
Source organism: Acanthosepion pharaonis (assembly GCA_903632075.3). Lineage (NCBI taxonomy): Eukaryota > Metazoa > Mollusca > Cephalopoda > Sepiida > Sepiidae > Acanthosepion > Acanthosepion pharaonis. The sequence goes on from CAHIKZ030002001.1 coordinate 646,404, forward strand.
TGCCAACCCCAATGATGGAGAAAGCATTACCTCGAACCATCGTCAGTGAGACACGCTGCAAGAGCCACTCCGTTTCGCGAGGCTCGTCTCTTAATCGAGACGCAATCGCGCCAATCCTCCGAAGGAACGCCATCGAACGAGGGCCAATAACCCCTGAAGTCTTCACTGCCACAGGAGTAAAAAAAAAATCTATCAGCAAGAGAAGAATATTTAACTATTTTTTCATCTCTGTGTTCCGGGCGATGGACCCCGGCTCAACCACGGACCTGATCAAATTACCGGCCGAAAATATATCCGCACAGGTCGCATCCCAAATCAACAACTTCCCCATTTTAAAAGGGAAAATGGCAATGCCATCCGACCGCTTTCCATCACCACGGTCGAGCCCAGCTGCATCCAAACCTCTTTTGATGATGTCGTTTATGATTGCATGCCGTGGAAAGCGGCCGGCACTACGACGACAGGAGAGAAGATGCAAACCAAACTCCTCGATGGAGGCTCCACATCTGCATCTGTGATGCTCATCATCTCGAAGGTTAATTGTTTCATGTTTGACACTTTTTTCTCACTAGAATCTCTTAGTCTACCATTCGTCGATGCTTTGTCTATAGTCTGTTGCTCCTGCCAGTTGATCCTTGATAAAAGACAAAGAATCTGCAATATTACTGGTCCTGACTTGACATCTCGGATCCACTTTTCTAATACCTTTATGTACTCACTCCGTGCCTTTTCTACACTTTTTATGCTAATTATTCGGATAAATTTTCTTCTTTTAGGCTCCGTAGAAACTATGAATTGAAATATTAGATATGTGACCAAATATTAATAAAGTCTAAATAAATAAACAGCAAATTCTGCCTTTCTGTTCGTGTGTTTCAAACCCTTCTAATTCGGACCCCACCTGCTTTACACAGACATATTCATTTTTGGAATCATGATGATCCCGGGAATGAAAATCTGAACGTCATGTCAGGCTTGAAAATTCACCACTGTAATTTGTGCCTGGAACAGTTAAAAAAATTCAAATTTTAAATTAAATTTAAAAAATTAGTGATTTTAAAAGTTTTTTATTTTATTTATATCAAATTTAAAGTAACACAAAAAACTTTGTGAATTTTAAGATTTTTGTTTTAAATTCAGCTTAAAATATCTTCAAAACTTTGTGAATTGAGAAAATCAATTTTATTTCTTCAAAAAGACAATGAATCGCAGTTAAAGTGAAAGTGAGGTTTTGAAGTTCTGCAGTTTGTGATTTGAAGAACTTAACTGAAGTGACACGGAATTTGCGATTTGAAGAATTCAGTTTTTGGCCTGAATTGGATTTTCCGCACAAATCTGTTTTTCGGCCCAAAATGGAGTTTCGGACCAAATCGGTCTTTGGGTCGAAATTGGTCTTATAGAGCGAATATAAAGTGAGTTAAAGTGAGGTTTTGAAGTTCAATGGAGTAAATTGGTAAATTAAAAATTATTATTTGCAAATTAACATTGTTCTTTTCTAAACTGGACTAGAGGGCCATTTACTTTTTGGTCAGAGTGCCATTTAGCCCTCGTCGGGGCTAATTTAAATGTCAGCACGGAGTGCGGCTTTTAAGCTAGTATGCAATAAACTTAATTTTAGAATGGTATATAATTCTATGAATGATCATGGAAGGCAGCGGCTGAACTGTCGTGATTGAAAGAGTAATAATAAAATCTGAATCATTCGTAACAATATTTTGTCCTAGAATACCAGAGTCTTTAATCCTAACTTTTGAAAAGAAAACAGATCATACGAATTTCTGGCCAAATAGTTTGGAATTGTTGAGATTAGCATTGAAACGATTTCTCTATGCATTCTCCCCATTTCCAAAAAGAGGCAAAGCCATTGCGTTCATGAACTTGAAATAGACAGAATTACTTTGTCCCGAGGTATGCCGGATAAAGGGAGCGGCATATTAAGCCGACCACATTGTCGGAAACTGCTCATTTGGGAGATAACATCGGGAATTAGACTGTCTGCCGGTTAACCTATTTTTCTGCCACTTGTTTGACCTTTTACCATGTCTGTCTGCCAGTCTGTATATGTGTCAATCTGTCTGTCAAATCTTTTAATTCATTAAGTTCGTTCGTCAATTTGATAGATTCAAGTAGTCTGAGCTAGCTAGTTCGTCAGATACATAGATAGATAGATAGATAGATAGATAAGAGAGAAAAAGATAGATAGATAGATAGATAGATAGATAGATAGATAGATAGATAGATAGATAGATAGATATGAACAGACCAAGATAGATATATATAGATAAATAAATAGAAAGAAAGAAAGAAAGAAAGAAAGAAAGAAAGAAAGAGAAGATTAAAAAATGATTAAATAGATAGAAAGGTATGAACAGGGGGCAGGGCATAACATACCTAAAGAGTTATGTAAGTTCTTGGCAGAACAGACATTAGGAGAGATAGAAAGACAACATTTCCTAAGAGCCGCAAGGTTATTACTACTACTAAATAATAATAATAATAATAATAATAATAATAATAATAAGAAGAAGAAGAAGAAGAAGAAGAAGAAGAAATGAAACCCAGTTAGTTATGTGACAGTAACGTGTAATAAGTTGATTTTTTATGCAAGAATGTCGGAGGTCTCAAACAATACTTATTTTTAATTTATGGATGTTTATTTAAGTCAAATATAAACAGCTATGATTTTTAGCTTTTATTAAAATTCCAAAAAGTGCTGTAAAAATTCAAGATCTTCCTATTTTCCTATTTTCATGCGTCCTTAGTATGACGATAAACTACATCCTACAGCAAGGCCTCTGATCAGGGGGTTTTCAAGAGCATGCAACCCACCTCTTAATTGCTGTTGTTCCGAGGCTGACCCTGACCCGGGATGGTAGCATCTATTAGGGTTCAAGCTATGGGCAAATAGTTAACTTCCAAACTAGGGTCAAAACACTATGAAAGAGTAAAAATAGTTTTGTTTATAGTAAAAATACCAGCAATACAGTTTGGAAAAAAATTATCAGCAATACATTTTTGTCAAAAAAATATTACCAGTTATACATTTTGGAAAAAAACAAAAAAAATATTACCAGCAATGTATTTTTGTTAAAAATTATCACCAGCAATATATTTTTAAGAAAAATTATTACCAGCAATACATATTTCAAAAAAAAAAAAATGATTGCCAGCAATACATTTTTGAAAAAAAAAAATTATTACCAGTAATATATTTTTGTCAAAAAATTATTACCAGCCATATATTTTTGTCAAAAAAAATTATTTACCAGCAATACATTTTGGAAAAAATTACCAGTAATAAATTTGACTCTCGACAAAACCCTATTTATAAAAATACGTCAATGAAACCTGATCTACAAACTGATTTCTTACAAAGAATACATATATTATTCATAAGAACCTATCCTAAAAAATCTTGTCGGCATTAAATAACACATTGAGGTACTGATATGCCATAAAACAATATAAACCATACCAACTTTCATTTACTCTGAATCGTAATTCCTAAGTTAATGATTGAATAAACTCATGGCGAGTTCGACGACAATAAAATATTCGTAGAAAGCTTAACAACTTTAACAAAATATTGCAATAACAATCATAAATATGAATGCTGGTCGTTATTTTAAGAAGTAAGGGGGTACAAATGAAAAGGCTTAAAAAGATATTTTTTCCATTTCACTGAAACAGGCTTAAAACACATGAGATTATTATCGTCTGTTCTATCTTCCGTTAATTCGTTCTTACTTTGTTTCACTGAAACCAAGTAGCGCTTCTCATATGTTTTCCCGTCTTTCCAGGTGATCAAAATCGAACAGTCTATTAATTATGAGGTATTGGTAGGGCATCACATATATAAGTGCTAAGGAAATAAGAGAGGGACAAAAAGAATTATAATATTTATAGAGTATATTACTATTATTAGTATTAGCATTATTATTAGTATTTTACTATTAGTAATATTTATTATTATTATTACTAGCATAATTATTATTACGATTAATATTAGTAATATTATTAATGTTATTAGTAATTTATTATTATTGGTATTTTAGCATTATTATTATTAGTATTATTATTATTTTTTAGTATTATTAGTAGTAGCATTAGTATTTTAATGTCATTATTATTAGTATTAGTATTATTGGTATTTTAGCATTATTAGTAATAGTATTCTTAATATTTTAGTATTATTAGTATTAGTATTATTAGTATTTTAACATTATTAGTATTGGTATTTTATTGGTATTATTAGTATTTTAGTATTATTAGTATTATTAGTGTTAGTATTTTATTAGTATTTTAGTATTGTTAGTATTATTAATATTTTAGTAGTAGTAGTAGTATTTTTATTAGTATTATATGTATTTTAGTATTATTAGTATTTTAATATTATTAGTATTTGTATTATTAGTAGTATAATTGGTATTTTAGTATTATTCATTATTAGTATTAGTATTATTAATATTTTAGTGATATTAATATTAGTATTAGTAGTAGTATTTTGGTATTATTAGTATACTTATTATTAGTATTATAATTAGTAGTATTAGTAGTATTTTACTATTATTACTATTTAGCATTGTTTAACATCAGAGTTTTTTAGTATTATTAGAAAAATGTGTTCAGTCACATTGTTCACTTTTCAGAAAATTACGACTCTCAAAAATGATGACAAAATTTAATAGACATAATATTTCTATTTTATTTCCGAATTTCTGTGATCATGAGTTATATCATTATTTACGTAATTTACATAAAGAATATTTGTTCCCATCCATGGTGTATGTAAAATAATAAATTGGTCGCTTATAATCCAATTCAGGATCTTCCCCGGTCTTTAAGAACAGGAGTAGAGACTTATAGCTTGTTTCATGTTTAATAATGGGTTTACGATTCCTAAAGTTTACTTTTAACTTTCTACGTCTAATGTCTTTGTTTAAATTTTCATATACAGGAATCGGTAGGTTTCCCTATCGTCCGGTTTAGGCTCCTCCCCGGTCTTTTGAACAGGAAAAGAGATTTATTAAAAGATAGAGATATAATTAACCAAATCAAATAGATAGATAGATAGATAGATAGATAGATAGATAGATAGATAGATAGATAGATGCATGCAGATTGAGATAGATATCTATCTGTCTCAATCCGCATGCATCTGTCCAACTGTTGTATAGTTCGAGCGCTTTCGCTATACTTTTAGCCAATTGGACAGTCTCTCGTTTTTAATGAAACATGCATAAATGAAGGATTGCTGCCAATACATACATACATATATATAATATATATATATATATATATATATATATATATATATATATATATATATATATATATATATATATATATATATATATATGTATAGATATGGACAGACTGAGATAGATAAAGAACAGACTAAGAAAAATGTTAAAAGCTTTAATGAGAAAAATCGAGAACTGGATGTGTATGCGCGTAAGTCCTGCTTAACTTGTGCAATTTCATTTCGTTGCCCGCCACCCGAGTATATTGAACACGGAGTGTCGCCCCGTTTCCTTTCATCAGATTCGTCTGAAACAGTAATGGGAAGGTTAAAAATTGGCGCATGCCGCGTAACATTACGTTGGTTTTTCTTCCATTTATAACCGACTAAATTTATATTGTTAAATACACTGTGATTACTCTTTATGTATAAAAAGAAAGCCTAATTTATTCTTTTCTTTATTTCCAAGGAAGGTCGATATAATAGATTATAAATACGTGTATGTTTTCTTGTGCCTAAGTGGGTATGATTTTATCTGTCTCTCTGTAGGTGTCTGTGTGTGCGTTGTGTCTGTGTGTGTATGTGTGTGCTTTTTCTTCAGTTCGTTTAATTGTGTGTGTCTTGACAATTGAATTGAAATACCGCGTGTGCGAACGGAAGTTAAAAATGCTAATTCAAAGTAGAAGAAGAAGAAAAAAGCAATAGTAATGTGAATGTGAAAAGGAAAGAGAAAAAGAAAAAAAATGTGTGATTTAAAAGAATCAAATGTTCTTATTCCGGCCATCAGAAAGGAGTGTATTCCGAACGTTAAAACCGCACACATTATTTAAGGCTGAAAGCATTTGGTTTATTATTAATATTCCGCCTGCCATCAGATGAATGTTCAACTTTTCTATAGTTCCGAGCGCTTTCGGCTATACTTTTAGCCATTTGGACAGTTTCTACACACCCTGTGTCCAAAAAAGAAATTAACAAGAAAATTAAATCTTAAGCGTAACGTTTTTTAATGAAAATGCATAAATAAAGGATTGGTGCCTAAATACACAATACACACACACACACACATATATATTTGTGTGTGTGAAAGCATTTGGTTTGTGTGTTCATATATCTTAAACTAATTCAATAATATGCCTGAAATTTTAATTTTCAACATTTTTGTTTTAATATATATATATATATATATATATATATATATATATATATATATATATATTAATATATATTTCTGTTATAGACGCTTTTATATTATAGTTGTTTTTTATAGATATAAATATTTAAGCGAGCTACTCACTAGTTACAGTTTCTGTGAGATGTTCTGTTTATATATATAAATATATATATAATATATATTATTTTCCGGCCTGAATGTAACAACATTACCGGCCTGAAATATCACAGAAAACATGTGTTTCCCGACAGGAACCGAACCTGTATCCTACACATAAACGGATCATTAACTTAAATATTTCTATCTATAAAAATAACGTATGAACAGAAACTATACTAAATTAATTCGCGGATTTAGTCCATTTCATAATATATGATGTCATTTGTTTATGTGCTTCGAACAGATATGAGCGTTCGAGAGAAATCATGGAAAATTTGTAGTTTAAAAACAGTAATTTGTCTTTGTTCACCAGACGCTTCCTCTGTAGCTAAATGGTACAGCACGTCAGGCTATATGACGTTTCCGTGTAGAATACAAGTAGCATATAGTAGCAAACCACCCACATTCCCTCTATGGAGAAGTAAGTTCCACTCAAACAGCTTCTTTCTGCAAACCACTGGCCTGTGGAACAGACTCCCAAGTGGATGTTTCCCCAATAACTACAACCTGTTCAAGTCTAGAGTTAACCATTATCTTCGCCTCCTATCCATATACACTAACCCTTAACCTAACGCTTTATCTCGAGTGGTGACCAGACTTTGTACAGGGTGAACCTTACTCTAAAATAAATATATATTTATCTCTTGTTTCCTGTTTAGGATTGGATTTCTGGTTCTTTCTAAAGTTTTCTCATTCTCTTACACTCCCAGTAGCGCCTTGAGTCTTAGTGGCGTTTTCGTCTTTTATTAAGGTGAATTGATTAAAACAATATTTGTTTAATCTCTCTGCTACATTATCCTGCAGCATTCTTAGATTGGACTAATAGAGAATTAAAGGAGATGAATAGAATAAGGCAAATGTTGATGTATACGCATGAGGCTCCGGAGCCAAACAGTGATGTCGATGGATTAAGAAAAGTGGCAAGCAGAGGATTAATGAGTGCTGAAGAATTCGTGTCATCGGCTGTTCTGGGACTTGAGAATTATGTTGACTTCTCATTAATTGATTCTGACGGCTGCGCATAGTGTGGATGGCGATCTGGAAGCGCGAAATTTGGAGCCAGTGCCTACAGCAACGAAGCAGCGGAAGGATATGTGGCATGAAAAAGAATAGAAATTTCATAGCTTTTTTTTCCAGCAAAGAGGCAATGGCTGGGCCTGATAACTAGCCTTGTGTAAAAAAAAAATAGAAATGCTTTCGTAAAGAGAGAGAAACAGTGACTCAGTTGAAGTACAAGGACGGGTCATTTGAATATATGGAAACAATACTTGGTTAGACAGATCACAAGAAAAAAAAGCAATATGTGAACAAGATGATGGGAGTTAAACACGGTGAATATCCCAAGTTAGCACAGAAAGAAAGTGATGACATTATTAGATTGGCAAGAGAATCCATTAGGAAGTATGCCGTAAATTTTCCTTCGGTATGAAGTGGAAGTTGTATAAGAATAATCCAGAGGCATCGATAGACAATGACAATTACAAGATATGGGACTTCTCGTTCCAGAGAGATCAAGTCATGGAAGCGGGAAACTTCGACCTTATTGTCATAGATAAGGAGAACAGCAAGTGCCAAATTATTGAATTTGCCGTTCTATTTCATACAAGAAACTGATGAGATTGAAAAATATCAGGATCAGGGTCGGTTGTTGAAAAAAGCTAAGAAATATGACTGTTGAAGTAATTCCTGTAGTAATGGAAGCACTCGGAACACTACTAAAAAATGAAAAGAATACTTAAGGAAATTGCAATTGAGTTCAAGATTTTATATCTCCAGAAAATCTACCGTACATACTATCAGGAGATATTTAGTTATATATATATATATATATATATATATATATATATATATATATATATATATATATAAAGACATTTTTATGTTTATACATTCTTTTATGTATACAAATATTCATCCAGAACTGAATCCATTCGAACCTGTATCCAATACGGAACCGTCATTTAGCTTGACGTGCATTTAACCGATTTAGCCACAGAGGAGCGTTCGGTTTGCAAGGTCGAATTTACTGTCGGAGGACGAATATTTTCTGTGAAAATTTCTCGGACATTCAGACCGGTAAATGTTGTTTAATACTGTTTATTATAAACAGCGCATTTACTTAAATACTTGTATCTATAAAAAAATGTATAAATATAAAAATGTTTTAAAATAATAGTGGGACTTTGTCCATTTCATAATGTGTGACGTCATTTTTTTACATTTGATACGCCATGAGCAGATATGAATGTACGTGAGAGATTCATGGATGATTGAAGTTTAAAGACAGTAAAAAGAACATTTACTTAAATATTTGTATCTATAAAAAGAATGTATAAATATAAAAATGTCTTAAAAATAATTGTCGGACTTTGTCCATTTCATAATATATATATATATATATATATATATATATATATATATATATATATAATGTAAAACTATTTAAACTCGGTGGGTGAAAGAACCTGGGTAGCAGGTTTTTCGAACAAATTGGCATTCAAGGAAAAAAATTGAATATTTATTTAATGAATTGGCGTGGCCCAGAGGATAGTTACATTGTTATTTTGGGTAACTGTGTCTGGTTGTTGCTCATACCATCTCTCAATCGTTTCGATTTTGTGCTTCTTGCATATCTTCCAGTGCACATATGCCGCGTCGCTACCTTGTTATGTCTGGGGGTATATTCATTTTTTGCTAGTTCCAGACATTCTGAGATAATATGGTCGACAATTTCATCATATTTTCCGTAGATCCTGCATTTCAGGTCAGTTCCATCCTTGATCACGTGACAGTGATAGGATCTGATTGCGAGGCTTTGGTCCTGTGCTGCAATAATTAGACCTTCTGTCTCAGCTTTTAACCCGATGCTCCTCGGCCACTGATGCGTCTTCTGTTGGTTCACATCTGCTTCTTTCGTTCTTTTTAGACATTTGCCATTCAATGCCTTGTCCTCCCAGTTCATTTGTAACTTCATTTGTCCAACTTGTTTTGCTTTCTGTTTTACGAATTTGGCGTAGATGGTGTTCGCTTCGTTTTTTGTTGGTAGGGTATCAGGTAAATTAAGCTGAAAAAGTGCAGCTTCTTTGTTCATGGAGTGGATTTGGTGTTTTACTATTTGTAGGAGAGGGTTATTGGTTTTTTGTGGGTATTCTTCCAATCTGATTGTTGCAGTTTTTAGAGTTAATTTGACTTGGATTCGACCTCGGCTTCCTAAAGCTTTTGGTACGTACAACCTATCAACATCTGATTTCGGGTGGTGCATTTTCCTTTCGGTAATCATTTTTATGGTCTTGGCCTCCAATCTTTTAATGTCATTCAGCTTCCATTTAATAATGTTGAAGCTGTATGTTACTACGTGTATAGCTAAGATGTTGATATCTTTCATTTTATTGGCCCCATTAAGTTCGCTTTCTAGTATCAAACGCATTCTCGTATAATATTCTTTTCGGATCTTTTTCTTCATAATTCAATGTTGTATTCCGTCTCTACTCATTAAATGCTAAGTATTTGTATGTACCATCTTGGTCTAATTCCTTAATCTTGTTGTTGATATCACGTTCTAAATCTGTAGTTTCCGCCTTTGAAGGTGGCTTTGGTACATTCGTTGATTCCGAGCTCCATCCTAATATCTTTCTTGAAGGTTTTGACAAAGGAGGGTAAGTTTTTTTTTCTGCTGGTTGTCATTAAGCAAACGTTTTAAGATCGTCACTACAAAATAGGTGATCTGGTTTGTTTTTCTGTGACTTGTATTCGTAGCTATTGTTGGTCAGTAGTAGACAGCTGAGTGACGCTAATTAAAACAGAAGAGTAGTGGTTACAATGAATCACTTTTGAAGATCCCACTTTTGATGTTGATTGGTCTCGATGTTAATGACCCGTTTGTATGGTTTAGATTTAGTGTAATCTTCCAGGTTTTCATGTTCTCCATTATGAATTTGACCGTTGTGGGTCATACTCTGTATATTTTTAGGCTCTTCTCTATCCATGAGTGTGGTACACTGTCGAACGCCTTTCTGTAGTCCATCCATGTCGATAAGTTTCTTTTCTTTGTATTCACCTTTTCCAATATTGTTTTATTGATAATTAATTGGTCTTTGTACCCCGCAACTTCCTCTTTTACATCCCTTCTATTCTGCTGGAAGTAAATTGCTTTTCTCAAGGAAGTTGTATGTCCTCTCGGTTATGATAGAAGTGAGAATCTTGTACATTGTTGGTAGGCAGGTGATCGGCCTACAGTTCTTCGGGTTCTACGTCTTTTCTACGTTTGGGAATAGAAAAATTGAGCCATTTGGGGCATTTTTAGGGGTTTATGATTATATCATTGTATGCCCGTGCGAGGTCATGGTGGGTGCTTCATTATTATTATTATTATTTTTATTTTCTTTGATTTCTGGCGTTTACACATTTCTTTCCGGGTCCCGCCCAGGGACCTAAGGTTACAAATGGCGTCATGACACTTTCCACTGACAAAAAAAAAAAAAAATTAAAAAAAATATTATTATTATTACTATTATTATTATTATTTCATGCATTTCCATGTTCATATCAATTGGGTGATGCTTACCGGCATATATTGCATGGTATCAAGTCAATTCGATCTTCGGTACCTTCTTTACGATCGTCAGAGTCGCCAAACTCTGTCCATTATCGATTCTTAAACGGGTTTTTAATTCATTTAATTTGGATTCTTTTGATTTTAACGCGATTCCAAATGCGCCATATATTATTGGCACTACCATAATCCCCATATTCCACCATTTTTTCTTTCTCTGATGGTTTTTGCTTTCATCGTTATTTTCATAGATTTAGTCAAATACGTTTTAAAATGTCTTTATTGCCAAAAATCCAGTTTGAAATTCGAATTTTTTGCATTCGCCTTTCACATCCCAATAAGAAAAAATAAAGAAAGTATTATAAAATTTCTTCAATTTTGTTTTCTTTTCAATTTGTCTTTTTGTGCTTCTTTCTTTTCTTGTGGATTTCCGTGTCTATTTTTTTCTATTTCTTCCTCAGCAATTCACCAAGACACACAATCTGCATAATCGTGTTTACAGTTCTCTATTCCGGTAACTGTTTTATCAAAGAAATCATCTCCGTCCGCAACTGCTGGCTCTTAACGTATCATTGAAGGATGACTCCACCCAAGGTCATAATCGGGCATACCTCGAATATTTTCATGTTTTCAGTGCTTTTCATAGAATTCATTTGTTAATTGTCATTGGATCCATCTATACAACCACGGAACGATTTGGAAAAAGTCGGGCCCAAGTATAATGCTGCAGAAAAAAAAAAATTCCTCTTCTAGCTAGAAAAATATAAAATAAAATGTATAGCTCGCTGGCATTTAAGTGTCTCCCTATGAGGACTAAAAATGATATATAGTTACATCGTATTAGGACGAGTCATAAATAATTTCCGTTTTTGTTTATAAACTTTATTCTTCAAAAATTAAAATACAATGACATTTTATTCAATTAGAACTTTTTTTGATGTATGCTGACGGGTGTGGAAATCCTCACAGTATTTCGTATTGTTGAAGTTATTGCTAACATTTTTGTCGATATCTACAAACTCTACGTTTTGTTCAAGTAACTGTACTTTGCGCCCTACAACCTGTTCGCACTTCTCCCCCAAATTCGGTTTCGATGGCTATTTTAGAGGGTGTGACTGACAGACTAACGGAAGTCACAGAATTTTGTATTTTTGTTTTAAGGCAATTCACCCCAAGCAAGGCGGGTGTGCCACTAGCATGCAAGGGGTTACAGATAATCGAGAACAAGAGTAAAGACGAGTGTTTGAGGAAAGGATACAGAGAAGGACGGGGAACAAGCTCAGAATGTCAGATGTCGATTGACATTACACTTGAATATTTGAACATTATAGTTATCATGGCAACAAGTAAAGGGGAGGGAGTTTCACAGACGGGAAGTGCGAAAGAAGTAGCTGTTTGAGAAAAAGAGACGGTTATATTTAACCGTTTCGACAATGAAAGGGTGGGTCCGAGATGCCAGCCTGGTAGCTCGTGTAATCCGGGAACCAGCGAAAGAAACTCGTCGGAACAGTTGCCGTGAAAATACTTAATAGAAGAGACAGAGGGAGGCCACGGTACGTCTGTGGAATAACGATTTTAGACTAGACGTCAGATCAGAACCTATCATCTTGCATATTCGTCTCTGGATTTTGTCAAGGACCTTGAGACGTACAGCGGAAGCACCAGACCATATATGAAAGCAATATTCCATGCAAGGATGGTTGATTTCTAGATGTGAAGGATGAACTCAGACGAGAAATTTTTTTCTGGCGTGATACAAAGAGCCAACTTTCCTTGCGGTAGATGAAGCTATTGATTTAATGTATTTATTCTACTTCATGTCAATGGACAGCGTATATAGATTATATCACCACAATAATTTGAAGTCACTTGTTGCTATTTGACAAGCAGCTCTTTTATATCGTTTAAATATAATTCAACAGATTTTGATGTCAAAACTTTCTCGACGAACACTTGAAGCAGATTTTCATTAGAGGAAGTTTTTTACCAACTAAAGTGTTTTGCAGCGATCCTAAAAAGTAATAATTGGTGAGTACAAGCTTTGCTAAATATCGTGCCTGGAGCAAAACAACCAACCTGGTTCCACTTTGCTTTTTTTTTTTTTTTTCTTTTGTTATTCTTGCTGTATGCAGTCTTTCGACGATAAGGAGTAGACCAACTATTTTCCTATTGATAAAAGCAGGGCGCTTTTTGACTAAACTTTTATGGATACGCTGTTGATGGACGTATAATGTGCATTTAGTTTTTCAATGCGTTTTAAAAACTCTAAAATAATCATGCTCGATTATTTCTATGGTTCGCGGGAAGAAGCTTTTTGAGTGGAATTTACTTCTTACCAGTGGAATACGAAGGGAATATGGGTGATTTGCTTTCTTTTTTTTTTCTTTATTTTAACCGTTTCACCCCAAGCAAGGCGAGAAGCCACTAGGACGCAAGGGGTTACAGAAAATTTGGAGCAAGATCAGATAGAAGTGATAGAGGAAAAAATGAGGAGAAGGATAGTGGATAGATCAAGGCAACTGGAGATGTCGATTGACATTTATGAGTGGCATGGCAGGCCCTAGCCGTAATGGTTAGAACTAGCAGAACCAAAGAATATAGTTCTCCCGAGCACTTTATATGAAAATAGCACTAGAGCCCCGAGAGTCTTGCCACATCGCCGCCTCTGAGAGAGAGAGGTTGAAAGGGGGGAACACTTTTGTAAGATACCGAGAAATGATCGATTCTCTGTACCGCTCCAGTAGGTATCGGATTCCTCCTTCTATGCTTTAACTTTGCAAGAAGCAGATCAGACCGAAAATGGAATCCTCTTGCCATTTATGGACATAGGAATTCTTAGTCTCTACTTTCCAGTTTAGAGTCCCAAAAAGTCTACACGGCCTTGTGGGTGATCACTTATTTTCCAACTTGCATCCCTTTTCCCACAGATGGAAGCATAAAAAGCTCCTCGCCGCACTATTGCTATTTCTAGGGAAAATGTGCAGACGAGCTATATTCATTAGTTCCCTAAATTCTAAACCTTTTAGTTGAAACCGCCACCCCACATACATTGAAGTGAACCCACCCTCATTCCCTTTGTATTCCTTTTTAAAAATATATATATATATATATATATATATATATATATATATATATATATATATATATATATATATATATATAAGAAAAGAGGTTGTAGTGGTTCCAACGAGAGAAAAGTATGTATATTAAAAAGAAGAGAAGAGAGGTGCCGCAAACGTTTTTGGTTGTAATGCGTTTTTTCTCGAAAAAAATATTATGCTTTATTTTCCATAATTTTACTACACGTGTTTCTGGTCTCGTGACCGTCATCAGGTAAAAGCGGAGATTTCCACATATTATTAAAAATAATTAATTTTTTCCTTATGTTTTTCAATGTTAAATATTCTCGATATGAGACATTCTCTGTTTTTGTGTTAGTAATCCGAATGTCTTTTTTGAATTGGCAATAAAGAGTTCTGCGCGAAGGGTCATAAAACAATTAAGGTTGGTCAAAGAGAAATGATGAATTACTTATCGGCATTTTATCTTTTAATGTTTTACTGACCCCTGTTCGTTCTTAGATCTGTTTCCATTTTCGTGTGTTTCTGTCAGTATGCGTGTATATATGTGTGCGTATATTCCCCCTCCATACATATACTGTCTTACTATGAGGAATTAGTAAACTCATTTGTACACATACACACATGCATACACATACGCACATACACACCGTCCCACCACAAGGAATCAGTACATACATACACACACATACTTCCCAAGCTACATGGAACCAGTATACACATACACACATACAAACACACACATACGTACATACATACACACGTACTTCCTAAGTTGTGTGGGGTTTGTGTGCGTGCTCGTGAGTAGTTCCCTGTTTTGTCAACATGCGTATATATATATATATATATATATATATATATATATGTGTGTGTGTGTATGTGTGTGTGTGTGTGTGTGTGTGTCATGTGAGCGTACGTTCATATATATATATATATATATATATATATATATATATATATATATATATATATATATATATATAAAAAAGTGAACATTGAAGTCTCCATTCAGTAGCGACAGGCATGACGATTGCGTGTCGACGATTGCGTGTCGCATTTCATATTTATATTTACATACGCTCTATCTCTGATATTGAGAACTTTATCCCATGAATATAAGCAAACTTTAAAACTATATATATATATATATATATATATATATATATATATATATATCCAAATATCATCCCTACCAAAACGGAATGAGAAAAAACAATAATAAAAGGCACATGTACTGGATTCAGTTTATTCACTTTCAAAAAGCTGTCAGGCATGACGATCTATATGAATACGACATTTTCATGTCAAAAACGATGCGTGTCGCCATTTGATATATTTATATTTACAAAGGCTCTTCGAACGACGTCCCTCAACTGATGTCATTCTGATATTGAGAACTTTTATAATCCCGTTAAAATGAATATATTAGGTACGGGTGACAATACTTTTGCCACCTCCTGTAAACTTTATATATATATAACTATATATATATATATATATATATATATATATATATATATATAAAATTGTTGTCATATATTTAACTTAAAACATTGTTTTTGATTGATAAAAACAATACATGTTGATTTAATAATATACGATTCGGTTGTTGACCGGATGTGATGACGTCAGAATTCCATTTATTGACGTCAGAATAGCGGAAAACATTCAAAATAATGTGCTTTTTCTCCCTTGCTTTTCTTTCTTTTTTCTTTTTTCGAGAAGATCAGATCAAAATCCAACACTGAGAACCCGACATCTTTTATTATCCATCATTTTCGACACAAGATGTGTGTGTGTCATAAAAAATATATATATATATATATATATGTATATATATATATATATATATGTATATATAAATAAAAGAAAGAACAGTAAGATATAAAATCCGGTGTTCTTATAGATATTTTATTTTTACAAAATAGTGCTGTAAATTTGCATTAATATTATAAATTAATTGATTTAAAATATGGTTATTTTTACACAGAACGACAAAAATCCCTAATTTTATTTTTGCAAATAAATCTGAGAAATGATGATAGCATTCTGTGCCATTTATATTTTAAATATTTAAATATAATAGTTTAAAAAAATTTCATATACTTTGATGGAAAATAATTATACTTACAGTAATTATCCTTCTGTTAAAATTAAAACTAACAAAAATATTTTATTATGTGTAATTTTAAAATTGTAATTAAAATTGTAGTTAAATAAAATGAATTCTAACCTGTTCTTGTACATACATATGAAACTTTACTACTTAGGTTACATATATTTAAAAATAAATAAATAAATTGTATAAATAAAGTTTCAATCGAGAAAATGACTTTGCTAATTTTGTTTATTACTAAAATATATTTTAAAATATAAAGGTTTATATATATATATATGAAAAATAATTTATATTGAGTAATATTCCTTCTGTTGTATATTTAAATAACTAACAATAAATATTTCAAAAAAGTTTGTTTTAATTTTAAAATTGAAACTAAAATTAAAGTTAAAAAAACAACCTAAGCACTATGTTAAAATTTAATAATATACGATTTTGTTGTTGACCGGATGAGAAACATTATATCACTAGGTTTATATATATATATAAAAAAAAAAAAAAAAAAAAAAAAAAAAAATGTAACCTCATATTTTGACGTCATACAGAATTACCTGAGAAATGACTTAGATAGTGTCATTAATATCTTAAATAATATCACATGACGTCAGAATAGTCTAAATTAAAAAACAATGAAAATATTTCAAAATAAAGTTATAATTTTAAAATTTTAAAATTGAAATTGCTAGTTTTTCTCCATACATATGAAACTTTTTAATTAGGTTACATATATTTTTAAATTAATTTTTTTTTTGAGAAATGACTTCCTAGTTTTTGTTAAGTGCCATTAATATTCTTAAATAATATTTAAATTTAAAGAGAAGAAAAGAAAAAAAAAAAAAATAAAAAATAAATAAATAAATAAATAAATAAATAAATAAATAAACATATACTTTGATATGGAAAAATAATCTTACTTAATATGAGAATTTTCCTCTTTAGTCTATTAAAAAAACTAAACAATGAAAATATTTTAAAAATTTTAAAGTTGTAATTTTGAATTTGTAATTAAAATTAGTTAAATTGAATGAATTCGACATTTCTTTTATTATCAGTTCTTAAAATAAAATTTCTTGAAATACCATAACATATAAGCGACACAAGATGTTTATATATAAAAGAAAAGTGTGTGAAATTAGTAACCATTTCTGCTGTCATAGTCATATACAAAAAAAAAAAAAAAAAAAAAAATATATATATATATATATATATATATATATATATATATATATAGAATATATAGCAAAATAAAAATTAATGAAAATATTTCAAATCAATTGTAAAAAAAAAAATCTTTAATTTTAAAAGATGACGTTGAAAATTTTTACCGTTCAATTTTTTTTTTTTTTTTTTTTTTTTTTTATATATTCAACCGACGTCAGGTTTCACCAAAATGTACTAATAATGATACAATGATATTAAGGAAAATGTTTCAATTTGAGTAGAATATTCTGTAACCATGGAAATATTTTATGTGTATTTGTTTAAAAGTTACTCCAAAATTCGCTTGAAGATGTTTCTTTTAATTTACAAAAATAAAATTAGGGTTTTATATATATATATATATATATATATATATATATATATATATGTCAATGTGTGTGTGTGTGTGTGCAGATTATGTTTCGTTTCTGTATATATATGTGTTTGTGTGTTTTATATATATATATATATATATATATATATATATATGTATTATGAGTATAATATATGTGTTTTATGCATATATATTTGTGTGTGTATATATAGGATATAATGAATGTTTATCATTTGAATAATAAATGTTTATCTTTGAATATAAATGTGCATATATGTGTATATATATATATATATATATATATATATATATATATATATATATATATATATATATATATATATATATATATATATATATATACAACAATGCACATGTGTTTTCGTATAAATATATATATTTGTATACATAATATATAAACTTATATTCATATATATACACACACGTATATATATATATATATATATATATATATATATAAAACTAATCAGTTAATTTTATTTGACATTTATATGGCTTCAAACGTTATTATAGTGAATTTCAAATACGAACTGTAAACTTAAATAATGTTTTAAGTAATATATATATATATATATATATATATATATATATATATATATATATATATATATATATATAAACAATTTCTAGTACTGCCAAATCTAATCAGACATTTGAGGAATAAAAAATATAGGATCATATTAAACATAAGATACAACAATATCCACGTTTTAAAACATAAAATGTAAGGTACCTTTCGACCGACACATTTTCAAACACAATCGTCGGTAATCTAAAACGGAGTACTAACAATTTAAATGTCGATGCGGGCTCGACTATGTGGGCAAAACTATCCAGAGGCTTGAGGTTAGAATCGCCCAACATGTCCCGGACTACGTGCGCAGGCATGAGTTTGTGACATCCGGGTGTTCGCAGACTCATGCCTCTGCTATCGGTGAACATCTATTAAATTCTGGTGTTTGTAGGACTGAGTATTCTCCCCATTTCTTTTCGGTATTGCACAGGGCTAGGAACAGACACCACCTCGACATTTTGGAGTCTGTTATTATCAACATACGTAGGCCGGCCCTCTGCGTACAACGGGAGATGAAGTTTAAGTTGGCCTTATTTGGGGGAAAGGTTACATGATTTGAGGTAAAACAATTTTTTTTTCTTTTTTTTTTCTCCCCTTACCATCCTGTTTTATTTCGGTCTTGTTAGTATATCGATTTTTTCATGCATCTACGGCAGTTTTCCTGTAGTTTGCGGCCATTTTCTACAGGCCAGAGTGAGAGCCTATAGCCGGCTGCCACGAATAGGCAGGAAGATTCTATTGGCCAGCGTGAGTGCCAACAGCTGACTGACACGAATGTTAACTAGCATGCTAGCATGCAAAAAAAATAATCGATAGCTGCATTCGTCACAAGTGAGAAAAATTTAAATCTGCATGGCACTTTACTCCAATTGGCTCATTCGCTTGCTTAAACTCAACGTTGATTCTGCAGAACTGGGTTGGGTGTGAAAAAGTATTTGTTGTGAACATTCTTTTTTTATTCGGTTTTTCGAGTTACGAGTCCTTTATTAGAGCTGATCGTTTTGTGTTCATTTTGTTTAGTTCTTTTTTTTTGTAACAGATTTAATGTTTAGTATAGAGCTTAGAAAAAATTTGAAGTGTGAGATAGACAAGAAGTAAGGCATGTAACAACATCAGCACGGCAAAGGGCACTCCTTTAAAGGCAAGGTAGGGCAAAAATATTTTAAGTCAAGTGATAGTGATTGTAGTATGAGTCGTACGATTTTTACATCAAGCACGGGGAACGCCGGGCCATGCTGCTAGTATATATATATATATATATATATATATATATATATATATATATATATATATATATATGAAAAATTTTGTTGAATTAAATTAACAAGGTCTGCCTGTTTAATTTTGTTATAGAATATTTCACGATTTTCTAATAAGATGTACTGAATGGATGGTTGATTTCTATTTTACGGTTTATAAACACTTTGTGAGTTATTTAAAGCCGAAACCTTTTTGTCATTGTAGGAATAAGTATTTTTTGGGACATTATTGCATTAACGTTCATATTCTATTCTATATTTATTCAACTATTTCAACTGCGCATATATGTTTAGCTTGTTGTCACTGATGACACTAGAGAGATAAATTGATTGATATGTTAGCTAAGAAGACGTATGGGAGAAAATCCAGAAAATAAACTTTCCTGCGAGTTAAATTCAATTTAAGTTTAATTTTTAATTGTATTTTTCCAATTTTCGATTATATATCAGTATATAAATTGGAGATATACTGCCCAAAGTCTTTTGTTTCTTTTATTTTTTTCAAGAACTTTTAAACATCTCATTCATTATCAGAGCAGTAGACAAATTTTTCTTAATTCCATCCGAGTATTTTGTGTGCGGGGATGCTGAGATTCATATTAATCTAAAGTGACATCATGTTTAAGGAAAAAGGGTAAAATGACTCTGTGGACGACAACATTATTGAAGATGACGAAAACATGGACTACACGGACAATAGTTAAAATTTCATGATATATTTTCCTTGATATAGTTTACCGAGTAGCAGTCTAAATCGTGCTTAATCTCGATGCGAGTATTTAAAAAAGTCATCATTTACAGTGAGCTGGCAACGAGTCTCTTTCGGTAAGGTACCCTGCGGTACGTTTTAGAGACGTTTACAAGAGAGACCTGAAACTCTCAGACATCGACTCTGGTAGCTTGGGAACAGATAGGAGGGAGGCGTCATGAAGGGCGGGTAAAAGTAAAACCAACTGTTGGAGATCAGGAGACAACGCAGGAATCACGGAGATCAATGTCAGATCTTTATTCCATATTCCAGCTTTGCGCGTTGTACCAGTAGAAGAGACCGCCATGCAAAGATTGGACTGTTATACCACTTCGGACGCTGCTTACAGACATAGTAAATTTTGACTAAAGAGAACACTACCATTATCTCGTGTAATAAATGTGTACCTATTACTAATAATCAATAATGGAACAAAAACAATATATGTTTGTAAATAAAATGTTCAGTTTAAAAATCCCGGAAGCTTTTACTTTAATTGACATATATTCGAAGAAGGCCGAAGTCATTATAGCCAAAACCTTTTATTCCAGACACGTGTTCTTACTATTAATCTTTACTGCAGTGTCACCGCCTGCAAAGCTTACATCACCGCTGCTCATAGTGTATCCTCAGCATCACATGGAGAGAAAAATCTACCAATATTGCTGTGCTGGAGGACGTATCTTCTCTTCTGTCGCTGTTGGCTGGGTTACATAAATCAAATGAATGAAGGCTATAGAGCAAAAGACATCCCGTATGGTGAGCTGGCTATGGGAAACCGTTCGGTCGGCCTCCCTGCAATATGTTTTAGGGACCTGAAACTCATAGTCATCGACTCTGGTAGCTGGGAACAAGTAGCAGACGATCACAGCGGTTTGCGCCATGCTCTTCAAGGAGTCATGACAAAGTGAAACGAACTTAGAAATCAGA
Source organism: Acanthosepion pharaonis (assembly GCA_903632075.3). NCBI lineage: Eukaryota > Metazoa > Mollusca > Cephalopoda > Sepiida > Sepiidae > Acanthosepion > Acanthosepion pharaonis. The sequence goes on from CAHIKZ030002001.1 coordinate 667,793, forward strand.
AGACAACGCAAAAAGCAATCTCAGACCTTCATTCCACAATATAGTGTCACTCTCAGAAGAAAATGCTATGCAAAGATCGGACTATTATGCCACTCACTAATTCCAAAAAGACTAAATTTTGATCCAGCTGGAGATTACCATTATCTTGCGCGATAAACGACTCTCTATTACTACTAGTAAACAAAAAAGGTATGGGATATCCATAGATATGAACAGTGGATCAAGAACAATCTATCCTTGTAAATAAAGCGTTCAGTTCAAATTTCCCTGAAGTTTACCTGAATTAATAGATATTTAATAGGACGAGATAGATTCGCCTCTCATCCGGTTCATGCACCTCCACAGTCTTTTGAAAAGGAGTAGAGGTTTTCCCCTCTTGTTTCCTGTTTAGGGCTAGGTTTCTGTTTCCTTCTAATATTCCTTCATCCATACTGTACTTCTAACGTCTCCGACTGTACCCTGAAATGTTACTCACTAATTAAATCTTAACCTCTTCAAATCTACAGTTACCAGTCTCGTTTCGTACATTGTCCTCAAAACGTCACTTCTTTTTCTTTCTCATCGTCATACAACACCACTTAGTAACTATGTACTTATGTGAACATTAGTAAAAAGTATTTGAAGAAGGCTGAAGGACACATCAGCCAAAACGTTGTGATCTTAACAACAAAGATGAAGATATTAGTCCAACTGTAAAAAATGTAAGTAATGATAACTCCTCATTCTAGAAATTCAGACAGACCAATAGAGATAATTCTTTCCCTTTAAATTGGCGCCATGCTATTAAGGAGGAGTCATGAAGAACGGGTAAAAGCGGAACCAATTGTTGGAGATCAGGAAGCAAAGTGAGTAATTTCAGGCCTTCATTGCATATAACAGCTTCGTTTGTCACACCAGCAGAATAGACTGTCATTGAAACCTGTCATTAAACTACTCCAAACTCTACTCACTAAAGGTCTGAATTTTGACCAAACAAAAACGCTGCCATTATCTCACACGAAAAATGGATGCTTATTGCTAATGAAAATAAACTAAATAAGTTTCGTTAGTGTTTTAACTTTTTTTGTTATATTTTACTTAGTTTGAGCAATAAGACATAATTTCCCGTCCGAATATGGTGAGGCCAGTATTGAATACTGTTGCCATATCTGGTCTAGTGCTCTTGCTATTCTTCTCGAGGTTCTTGACAAAATCCAAAGAAGGATCTCTTAATGTAATCGACCATGTATCTCGATATCACTCACTTTCACACCAATGTGATGTGGCTTCTCTCTGTCTTTTCTACAAATATTTTCAATTGCAACTGAACTGACGTGTTTTTTTTGTGCCCCGACTACATGAATTTAAGCGTGTAACTAGATTGGCATCTAGGTCCCACCCTTTTACTTTTACTGCCATTTCTACTCCAGCATTTCTGTGGAACTACTTTTCGTTTACTTGCCTCCCGAGTAACTACAATCTTCAAAAATTTAAATGCAACGTCAATCGCCATCTTTTTTTCTTCTTGAATCTCCTTCATTTTTTTGTCCTTTCTTCAATCCTCCCTATAATCAGTCTTCTCTTTTAATTTCACTCCCTCTGACCCACTGCGTACTAATGTCATTACCGACTAGCTTGGGGTGAAATGATCAAAAATAAATTAGCTTCAAAATGGTCCATATTTACTTGCTACATATACTGAACTGTGAAAGTAATAACAATCCTACTATGTAGCGGTGAATGCTGGACAATCTCCTCACAGAAGAAGAGAGTAGAAGCAACAAAAATGTAGTTCGACAGAAGGAGAACACCATGAACCGAACATGTGAGCAAACGATGAAGGACATTTATACTTAGCATCAGGAAGAGACAAGTGAAAATTTGAGAGCACATAATGAGGAAAGTGGGTATAGAAAATTAGACACCCACAGGACAGATTCAAGGCAAACGGAACAGAGGAAAGCAGCGTATCACCTACACAACGAACTTGTTAAAATGGACGGTGGGACATGATTTAGGGGAGATAACAAAAGACAAAATTTATTCAGAGCTACAAAGAACAGGAAATTGTGGAGAGCCAAAATCGCCAACGTTCTGAAGGTTCACGGTACAAAGCAAAAGAAGAATTCTTAGATTTGTTACATATGATCAGTAAATACTTTGAAGACTTCTATTACAGATTTTACGGATTTTCTTTTAACTAGAGAAATAGACACGAAAAGGATACGTATACTTAATTTCAAAAAGAGACATAATGAGGAAAGAGAACTTGGAAAATTTGATATTCACAGGGCAGATTGAATTCAAGAGAGAAACAACGCATGAACTACCTAGCCAGATTAAGTAAATGGATGGCAGAACAAGGTTTAGGAGAGATAACAAAAAGAAAACATTTATTTAAAGTTACAAATGACAGGAAATCGTGGAGAGCCATAATCGTAAATTGTCCTGAAGGTTCAAGGCACATAGAAGAAGAAGAAGAAGAAGAAGAAGAAGAAGAAGAAGAAGAAGAGTACTCACCCTTCACATTTAGGCTTATAAATTTGGGGTGGGGGGAGTGCGTAAATACTTATAGTGGGATCTGTATGCACACGGACATAGTTGCCTATTACAGAGCTTGATGGCTGAGAAACTGATGAAGAGTCAGTTTGTTCACTATGAAGCTAAATTATTTTTAGTAGACATTGATGAAAGAAATTATCACCAATGCCGGAAGAAGCTCGTTCGTTACTCTACACTTGACAAACACCACCATTTATTAGCCATTGTGAAGATGGTCCTTCCGTCTTCCTTCAAAAGTTCTTGATTGACGTTCCCACACCACATTTTATATTTCAGGCGAGGATGTTTTTTACTGGGTTGTCACCCTTACCACTTCCGATGTCACTTATCATATCGCTCAATTTATCTGTCTAATTGTCGCCAAACAAGGTAAACATACGCGCCCGAAAAAAACAAAAAAAAAACATTTTATAACGGCTTTCTTTCGTATATATATATATATATATATATATATTGAGGAATCGGAGACCCGAGTTCGAATTCCAGTCGAATCCATTATATTCACTTACGTGCTAATACGTTAGGGAAAGGTGCGAATACTCTTCTTCTCCCTCTAACTATGGGTAAATAGTAGGACAGACTGAGTTCTATAGCCTTGAATGGCAACTGGTCTAGGAGAAGGACAACTCTGAATTCAAAACATGTGAAGGGTCATTTGCGGACCTTGTGGCATGTAGTTCACCAGGTTTCTGTATTCAGCCCTTCAAAAAGTGTGGTTGATTCTGCACAAAACCTTCACCACTATAATAAAATCATATGTGCTGGTGTCTGACTGTCGGTTCCTAGGAACTGAACAGCTTGCCGCTCATACGTCGAATACGACGGGAGAGTCCACCCATATATATATATATATATATATATATATATATATATATATATATATATATATATATATATATATTAGTGTAAAATATATGACAAATTAGAAATTGTTTTTCATGTGTCGCATTTCGTCATTTAGGACTTCATCAGACTAAATTTCATTTTATTATTTATTTATTTATTTCTTCTATATATTCTTTTTTCCCAAATTTTCATCCACTTCCTCTATACAGTTCTTGAGATATAAAAATATATATATCCTTATCATATATATATATATATATATATATATATATATATATATATATATATATAGGTATATATATACAGGTATATATATATATATATATATATATAAAAAAAGAAAAGGGTGATTTACTAGATGTTTAAATGTCAGTGAATATTCATTACTCAGTGAGGATCGAACTACTCAGTCGAAAAATAATATATCGAGATAAACTTGCTAACAATTGCAACTACATTGAATTTATATATATATATATATATATATATATATATATATATATATATATATATATATATATAAACAAGTAAAATTAATCTTACATAAATACCAGTAAAAAAATACCACACAATAAAACTCCAAAATATTTTACTGCAACCTGATGCGCAATAATTATCAGCATGACGAATTTGCTGTACGAACGAGATTATCAAACACCATATTTATGCCATAAAAATATCCGAAATAATATATTACAGAATATAGAAAATCGCAAACTTTGTTGTCACTAATCAAAATAAGCACATCAAATCTAATCTAGGGATTACCAATATAGTGTATCAATTTCACTGCCAAGTACAAGACTGTATATCTTGTCATAAGTCAATTATTTGTATCGGTCACACTGCCATCTCCTTGAGTAGACACCTCACATGTCTCTCATCAGATAAAATTGACAGAAAATAGTCTAGCCACACACGATTTATAAGATCCCTTAATGAACATTCTCGTCAAAAACGCAAACATTCTATATAAATCAAATTACTGGAAACATCTCGCTGTGAGAGAAGCCCTGTCTATAAACATGTCGTTTCCGCTATCAACCTCGCCTTATTCGACATTGGTAATAGGAAGATGAAAAGTTATTTAAAACAAAGCAATAGAATGACGTTCAGTTGAATTCTAACCAGGATCAACAAGCTAAGCATGGATTAAACGCTCCTACTAGTCTTCAAAACAACACAAAAATTCATTTCATATAAACAAACATGAAGAGAAATCAACAACACATAAAATAACCCCCCAAGAAAATAGATAAAAAAGTGGCCGAAAGCATTTCGTACAATGTTCAATACGGACGATTTTTGCACTCCAACCAAACGGAAAAATGTAAGAATGCTGGAAAAACTAAATAAGAAATTAATTAAATTTTTCGCCTCTGTCATATTCAACGAAAGGTTTAAAAGAACGGTTGTTGCCAAATATACATTAATATATATATATATATAAATTCAATGTAGTGCAATTGTTAGCAAGTTTGTCTCCATATATTATTTTCAACTGAGTAGTCCGATCCTCACTGAGTAATGAATATTCGCTGATATTTAAACATCTAGTAAATAATCCTTTCTTTCTCTCTCTCACTCTCTCTCTCTCTCTCTCTCTATATATATATATATATATATATATATATATATATATAAAACATATACATATATGTATATATATATATATATATATATATATATATATATATATATATATATATATATATATATAGTATGTATGTATATATACAAGTATAGATTGGTGTATAGGGAATAAATTCCAATAATCAGCAATTACTATTCTTAGTGCTCAATACAAGTAGAGCAGATATAATTATTTATTTAAAGATTATAACATAAATAAGTTATAAAATCACTAAAAAAATAGCTATTTTGTTTTTACACCTACGGTGTCTTATCAATGGCAAGATAAAATCTACATTTCAACATCATTGCAAATAGGACACAGGAATAATATTTTTTGAATGTAGAATAAAATTCGCCAAACATTATTTTATTGTTTTTCAGTTACTATCCCTGTTTTATTTTTTTATTTTATTTATTTTTTTTTTTTGAAACATTGAATTTAATAAGGACACATGGGAAGAAATATTTTTATCATGTATCTGTGAAACCAAAAAATTTGAAATTTACGTTAAAATATTGTTGAAACCATTTTAAAATAGTTTCTCTGTAATATTTCTTAGCTGGAGTTACTCATATATCGTCTGCTTCTTTGAGATTTCCCAACGCTCTTCTCACATTCTCCTAACTTAATTGGTACGCGTAAGTGGATAAATCATCGTAAGAATCTGTTTGGTTACTTAATTGAGTCGTAAATTAGTTATTTAATTAATTCTGTTTTTGTGCTGACGAGAGAGATTTTTCCACACCCAGTTTTATTATACTAAGCTGAATATTGATTCAAATATACACATCATTTTTTTTTTTTGTTAGTTTTTTTATAACATGTGTTTATGTAGTCGACAGCAGCAATGGCCGACATGGTTACAAATTTCATTTTAGATTTCAAATAGTTTCATAGGTGGCAGCGTTTTTGTCCCTGCTTTATCTACGATCGTCTAGAACCAACTTTTGCACATAACCTTACCTATCCCATCGACATCCGTTGATATTATAGTTCACTACTGCACCCCAACCCAACTCACTGTAGCAATTAATTGTGAGGTTCATAACTCTTTCCGTGCCTGCATAGTATATGCTTCATCAGGGCTACATACAGCTTTTCCTCCTCCGAGGCGGGTCACCAGCCATAGCTGAGGGAAGAAGATATAGATTTGGTATCTAGACGAAACTGAATATAACGAACACGACCGGACTTCGAACACTGCTCGCCGATATTTCCGCCCGAACCGTTAATCATTAGACATATTTCACATCCAGATATCATCTCATATCTTGTAGATACATTGATCATGAGCAAGATCAAGTATCCGTTAACCCCTAATGGTCATAGGAGGACCACATATACTACACCTGTAGCAATGGTGAGTCTGACATAGCCGAACGCTCTCCAGGCAGGTTTGAATTCAGAGTATTCCTTCTCCTAGACCCCAACTATCAGTCTGTTTTGCTATTTATCCATAGTTAGGGGGAAGAAGTCATGGATTCATACCTTTAACAAGGATGGGCCCTTTGATGTAGTATAATAGTTAGCAAGCTTGTCTAGATTAATTACGAATAGTGAGTTCGATCTTCACTGGGTGCCCCATACTTCCGGCTTTATGCCACATCTAATCTATGCTTAGAAAGTTACCACACCTTTACCAAGGGTAGTTGCAACGAACTTAACTGGAATTCGAACTCAACTCTCCGTTTCTCGTTGCTCGCCGTTATCCACTACACTATTGCTTATTTCAAACACGAGCATCTAAAATAAGTAACATTTGAAGTAATATATATATATATGTGTGTGTGTGTGTGTGTGTGTGTGTGTGTGTTTAGGCAGCATATCTTCCTTCAAACATGTTTCATTGAATAATATCGACATATTATGTCTATTTATTTTTATACTGATCCTTTCCAGTTCTATAATAAGTCTCTTGATGTTAAGATGACACACATCAAGGAAGGCGCCGTGGGTTTTTCTTGCCCAAGTACTTTCGATCTCCTCTAAGATCATCTCCAGGGGTGAATTACAAAGACAAACTTAATCTAGCTGTGATAAAATCTGCATTTCGTTGTGATGGTGATTTTTAAAACGCACGTGTGAAGTATTAAACGTATCCGTTGTCGCTATGAGATTTTTGGTAAAACAAGCGTTTCAATATAAGGAAGTTAATCGGAAATTGGTAGCAAGCAAAATGACATTAAATGTTTGTTATATGCACTTCAACACGTTGCTGCTACACTCGTAATAGATTTTGTTGAATGTTGGTTGATTGCTTTTGATATCGAGGGTTTCGAGAATTTGACGTTATTTTTTTTTATTATTTTCGTAGTCTATTGATTTTGTCGCTTCAAATTTTGAAATAATCATAACAGAGCATCTTCACTCGTTTTTTTTTTCTTTTTTACAGATTTGTAATTTCCGCCAAAGAGTGATTGTGAAAGAGATCGAAAATACTTGGGTAAGAAAAAACTACGGCGCCTTCCTTGATAAATTTCATGTTAACATCAAGAATCTGCTTAGCGAACTGGAAAATAATAGTATAAAAATAGACATAATATGTCTGTATTATTCAATCAAACACACACACACAGACACCCCCATATATATATATATATATATATATATATATATATATATATAGAGAGAGAGAGAGAGAGAGAGGTTGAGAGAGTGAGCGAAAGAGAGAGAGAGAAACAACTTAATTGTACATGAGTTAGCGAAACTGGATATCGCTGCAATCAATGAGATTCGTTCACCAGATAAGTACATTTATGTGACCACACAGCTGCTTGAACGTTTTACTGGTCCAATAAAGCAGAAACTGAAGAATATTTTTCAAGTTTTGGCTTCAAGGTGAAGCATTCCATCACTTCAAACTCACTGGCTCATCTCAATGTCTCATCCACATGATGAGGCATGTCACGTTCTTCCCTGTGTACAACTCAATTCTCCAGAATAAGCAGGCTTGTTTTCATAATCGAAACTTACACCAAGTACTTTTTAAACAATTAATGATTTTTTTTTAAATCTGAACTACCCGATTCTCCAAATAAGCAGGCTCAGAAAAGATAAACTGGTTTTATGCTGATCTGTACAAACCTTTAACAAGTGTACCAGCAACCGATAAAAATCTCATTCTTAGTGACATTTTCCACAATGTAGGCTGAGATTGACTTTTGGTAAAGCATTCTCTGCAGGCTTGACATAGGAAACGGTAACAACATCTAACGCCTTCTTTAGTTCTGAACAGGGAATTCTTTGTCATTAATACATTATTTTAAATGAATAGCAACCAACAAAAATACAGTTATACTGTCTTGCAAAAGATTACATTCTCCCGTGGCGGATTATTATAAAATATGTGTACTATTATCCTTTTATATAGGAATAAGAACACAGAATTTAATATCCCATACATAATATTGATAGTGTGCTTTTAGGGTAGGGGGTTTAATGATTTCACCGCAAGCAAAGCGATAATGCCACTATGACGCAGAGGGTTACACGGGGTGAATAAGAATGAAAAGACTTTAATGAAGAGAAGTGAGGAGAAAGTATAATAAAAGAACAGGATTCAGGAAGACAGAAGATGATGATTGACGTTGCATTGAATTTTTTGAAGATTGTAGGTGGCAGGGAATCCAGAATCCAGAAGAGATTCCCAGATATAAGAAGTACGGGAAAAGAAACTATTAGAATAGAATTGATTGCATCTATCTAGTTCAACAGTAAAGAGGTGAACCCTAGTTGTGAACCTAGTAGCACGCTTAAATCCATGCATTCGAGGCACAAAGGAGAACAGACAATCAGAACTGATACCATGGAAATATCTGTAGAATAAGAGGAAATGGGCCACTTTGATAGGATTGATCAATGGTACAGTTTTAGGGTTTGTTTGGCGGTGATAAAATGAGTGTTAATTTTGAATATATTGTTTGATACCAGATAGTCTTTTCCCCATTGAGCTGTAAGAGTTAGATCAGAGGAGAGATCATCTGCTCGTGACTGGTTATCCAAATATTTGAAGATGCACCCATACACCGTGGTTTCATCTGCATATATATTTACTAAGGATCTGAGAATGTTCTTGGGCAGATCGTTAATATAAAGTAGAAAGATAGCAGGACCCAGCAGAGAATCTTAAACTTGTATAGAAGCGAATCCTATTGAAAAAAAAATCCTTATGCTATTTGAATTTATATGTGAAAATAAGATATAAAAATTATTTGTGTGCTTTCCATAAAAAAGGCGATATACACCCTAACCGGATTCTATTCCCACTAGATGTTTATGTTAAACAGGGTTTTCAACAATAACATGAAAACTAAACATCCAGTTCTTCTCCACGTGGGCCAAGACTTGCGGCTTGCCCTATCAAAAACAAATCCACGCATTTTCGTTGCCAAAAACCATATCCACATTTCTTAGGTTTTATTGCTAACTCATACATATTCATTGTTCAAACTTTTAATTGAAGCTGTGTCATTAAACTATACGCGTTAGTGCATTAAATATGGCGACTTTATTTCATAAAGAGTTGAAAAGGACAGATATATCTGTTTTTTGTTCTTCTCTGGGTAATCGAGGGCATAAGTTTAGAGTAATGAAATAAAAAATCTTTAGAACAACTGCTCCGATTCAATAATTTTCAAAAGATCACGTCTTCCAGAACGTTCTTTGTCCCTTGAGCGCGAAATCTTTTATATTCTTCAGAAACCATTCCTTAATATTTCATTTTTGTCCTTGCGTTGTAGCTTTTGTTCTCTCCTGCTTGTTTTTGTGTAGCGGCATATCGACACCTCTATGGGTTTTATAATGCTGAAGTGTAAATATTTTGTATGAAATTTTATTTCATTTTTTTAGATGATAATGATTTTAGTGATATGAATCTTACTAATTAACCCATAGTTGGGAGGAAAAGTGATGGTTTCATACATTTCCCAAGGGTATTTGTGCGTAAGAGAATATAACGAACCAAATTGGAATTCGAACTCGGCTATCAGATTAAAAATTGCGAACCATTATCCGTTACACCCCCCAATCCCGAATATACTAGTTTACAGCACCTGGCATTCTCAAGCGGTCACCCATATAGGTACTGACCAGGCTCGACGTTGCCTAACTTCGGTGATCCTACAGGAACGGGTGTTTCACACTTCTCCCCGATCTTTTGAACAGGATTAATTGTTTATCCTTTGATTCCTGTTTAGGATTGGGTTTCCGGTTCCTTCTAAAGTCGTCTCATTCCCTTTAATTACCAATAGCCTCTTGCGTCTTAGTGGCATTATCGCCTTACCTGTGTTGAAATGATTAAAAAAATATATGAGAGGTATTCCATAACAACCAAAAGTAGTGAACACCTAAAAATTGCCAGAGGGCATTTCCCCGAAACGTTGCGTTTACAATAAAATCCGTTGTAAAAAACAAAAACAAAAAAAAAAACAAAAAAACAAAAAAAAACAAAAACAAAAACATCCCAAGAAGCAAATTACAAATTGGAGATATCGAAAATTAAACAATTACAATAATTTAAATATCTGTGAAACTTATTAACAGAGGACGGAAAGTGTGACACGGACATTCGAAGGCGTATTGAGATAGCGAAAGATTCCTTTCAAAACCTGAGCAAAGTATTAAGAAACAGAAAAATATCGTTAAAAACAAAGAAAAGGTTACTGAACTATAACGTAATACCAGTCGTTCTATATGGCAATGAATGTTGGACAATCTTCTCGCAGTTGAACAAGTGACACGAAACAACAGAAATGTGGTTCTACAGAAGGATACTGAGAATATTATGGACCAAACATGAGAACATGTACGAAGTTCTAGAGATAATGAAAGCAAAAAAGACATTTATACTTAACATCAGTCGAAATTTCTAGGAAACATAATGAAGAAAGAAGACTTGGAAAATTTAATACTCACAAGACAGATTGAAGGCAAGAGGAACAGAGGAAAGCAAAGCGCAATCTACATAGATAGCTTTAGTGAATGGATGGCGGAGTAGGGTTTGGGAGAAATAGTAAAATGACAAACGTTATTAAGCGATACGGAGTAGAGGAAGTTGTGGAGAGACATGACTGCTAACGTCCTGAAGGGACACGACACATGGAAGAAAAAAAACACTCAAAGAAGAGTTTGAATAAGTGAAGATCGAATAAGTAAGTTTATCACATTTTCGAAAACAGTGCCGAAAGAGTGTGTCTATAGAATCGGTAATGAACTGAAAAAGTTTCAGTGACACTTTTAAGAATTGGGATTGGAAAATTTTCTCCAGCCTGAAAAAAAGGACACACTAGAAAGTTTTTAGGTTGAATAATATATTTTATAAGAACATCTTAATTACTTAGGCTTCTTTTCAAATACTTTGCATAGATAATTAAGATTATAGTTGAAATTTCTAGAGCACATTACGGGGAAAGATGGCTTCGAATACTTGACATTCACAGGACTTATTCAAGCCAAGAAGGACATAACCTATCTAACGAATATGTGTAAATAGATGGCAAAACAAGGTTTAGGAGAAAGAGCAAAAATTAAAAAAAATTATAAGAGCTACAAAGGGCAGGAAAATGTGGAGAGCCATGATCGGCGAGTCATGAAAGTTAGCAGAAGTATGGTTTATTCTTTGGAGAAGTAATTTTGTTAATAAGGGGTAGTTTGTCTACCTACTCAATTAATTACTTCCTTTGTCAATCGACGAGTCACGCAAGAGTTAAGATAGCTGAAGGAGAGAGGAGGGCAGGGAGAAGAGGATTCATGATTTTCCCAATCATTAATTCAAAGTAAACATGATCAGCTAATATTCTACGCTTTCTATGACCGCCATGTTGAAAATAAAAGAATATAATAAACTCTGATCCTTGAAGTTTGATTTTGAATAAAATTTCAGATTCGTTTTTAGTTTTTACATATAAGGTGTGGTTCTTAAATAACAAGACTTGAGCTACTGTAAGTGGAGTCACTGCAAGACTGGGCCACTGTTAGTCGAGCCACTGCATGCATGCGCGGACCACGTGGGATGCAGTGACCTATCGGAAGGCAAATATTTCAAATTGATATATTGCTTGATTTTTGAACTGGGCCTTTTTATAGCACTTCAGGAAAACGTCTATTTCAGACGATGCGTAACTGAGAAAAGAAAAAATCTTTCTGCGTTTAGTTTATGCTTACACATTGATTAATGATTACCACATGGTCTGCGCCATGTTGTTATTTAATAACCATCATAAGCTGTGCTTTTTACTTTAGCCTTATTGCGTTACGCGTGTTGCTAAAATGTTGCTAAACCTAATTGAGTCATGAAAGACGAGAAAATTGCAATCTTTCTGGAAACAATAACATCAAAGATAATAAACTTCAGCGACTCCTTGGTGTTATGGAACCATTGATTGGTTTTTACCTGGAAGGCACCCCGGGATTACAAGGTATTTCAAAAATATATATACGAACTTTTACGATGTCCAGCTCAAGTCACCTTGAGTATGCTGCAAGAATCTTTTTTGCCAATAATAAGAGAAGCTTTGAGAGATGAGGAATATTATTTTCAGCAATATGGAACATCACCGCATTACCATCGTGATGAAATCTTGTCAAACACATGGATCGCTAAATGAGATTCTGTAGAATATCTTAATTGTTCATCGGACCTCACCCCTTTAAACTTTTTGTTGTGGGGATTTTTTTTTATTTAAGCGTTTCAACCCAAGCAAGGCGGGAAGCCACTAGGATGCAAGTGGTTACAGAAGATTTGGAGCAAGATCAGATAGGAGTGATAGAGGAAAGGATGAGGAGAAGGATAGTGGATAGATCAAGGCAACTAGAGATGTCGATTGACATTACATTTGAATAGTTGGAGATTATAGCACTCAGGTAAACAGGAATAGAGAAAGAAGTTCCACAGGCGAGAGGTGCGAGATATGAAGCTATTGGAGTAGAAGGGACGGCTACAACAGTGAAAGGGTGAGAGCGGGATGCCAGCCTCGTAGGGCGCTTGAATTCATGAAGTCTGGGAACCAGCGAATGCAGCTCCTCCGAGCAATTAGCATGAAAGTATTTGTAAAAAAGACAGAGAGAGGCGACGTGGCGTCTGTGAGAAAGCGACTGTAGACGAGGTGCCAGATCAGGGCCAATTATATTGCATATCCGCCCTTGGAACTTATCAAGAACTTCAAAGATAAAGTCTACGCTACAATGCTAGCAACAATCACTGAAATTAAAGTTTCTATGAAGCTGATGATGGGTAAGGGAATCAAATGTCTGTTGATTGCTCCTTGTGAGTCAATTGCGTTGTCAGCAATGCCTGGATCATAATGGACATCAATTTGAAAACATGTCTTATGAGCATGCATTTATAATAAATACAGATCATTATATGCATAATTTAATTTCCATATAGTTGTCTTCAGTTGCTTGAATTATTATTTTCTTTTTTTAATCGGTATCACCCCAATGAAGGAAGTAAAGCTCCTAAGACGCAAGGGGTTAAAGGGTGTGAAATAATTAGTAACAAAAGCATTAATGAGCAGGGTGATAACATCATATATAGATATATATATTTGAACCTTATTTCAATCCTTCATGAGCTGATTTTTAGCCATGTCTAATTAATGATGAATATGTCATATTTGTTTATGATTGATTTCATCACGATTGTTCTCTTAAGATTGTTTATTGCTCAAAGTAGAGTCCAATAGTGTTATAAAAATCTCGGAGAATTCCAGTAAGATATCTTTAATCATTTCTAAGATACAACGGTTCAGAGCTTAATCCAACAATTTTGATGTTACACGATTTGAACAAATTTGGTGTTACACTCGATATATATATATATATATATATATATATATTTATTAAAGACATTTTTTATGTTTAACGTTCTTTTTATAGATACAAGTATTTAAGTAAATGAACTCTGTTTATAATAAACAGTATTAAATAACATTTACCGGCCTGAATGTCCGTCGAATTTTCATAGAAAATATTCGTTCTTTGACAGGATTCGAACCTGCATCCTATACGGAACCGTCATATACGCTGACATTGCCTTACCGATCAGAGAACGAAGCGTTCAGTAGAAAAGGTCGAATTTCAGGGCCGGTAAATTTTATTTCCGTATGTTTATTATAAACGAGAAAATAAAATTAAAAAAAACAATCGACATAAAAGAAACTCAAATTTTAAAAAAATGTTCTTTAAAAATAAATTGTCAGACTTTGTCCATTTTAATATATATATATATATATATATATATATATATATATATATATATATATATATATATATATGTATGTATAATTGGTGTAAAGTATTCTAGTTATTTTCATAAGAACGTGTGCGTTTGTATAAAAATATGATTATTTTCTTCTTTTCATACGACAGACATCTCCTTTTACTTTAGCATTATTTTTTCATTTCCTTTTCAACATATCTTTGAAATGTGTGTTTAGATGTGTGTGGATGTGGACATAAATACTTATAACACGTAAATATCTTTACTGTAGATATAAACAGTGTTCAAAAATATTATGTATACTGTGTGTATGTAAGAAACTATATTTATACAGTATATTTTATAGACGAACGCGTTTACCAATGATTTATTTTATGAATTTTGATCCAACATTCTCTCACTGCGACAGAAAACAAAACCTGGTAGTATTTTAAAGTACTAAAATAAAAAAAAAACAATCGACATTAACGAAACTCAATATTTTATGAAAATGTTCCCTGAAAGTGAGAACGAAAGAAACAACGGTACAAGATTATAGAATTCTGGTAAGTTCACAGAAGCCTCACATGACATACCTGAAGAAAGCTTTGAAACAATTGGACTAAAAGAATTCAAGCTATTTTCTAAGAAAGGAGGAGGTGTCATAAAAATATGATTACTTAAGGCTACGGGACGACATCTGCTTTCTTTAGTAATATTTAAGTGTCAACATATCTGCGAAATGTATTTTGATAATGAGAGTAAGAAATAAATACTTATAAGCTCTTATAACATTGCAAAATAACTTAAACAGTGTTCTAAAATATTAGCATACTACTGTATGTGGAATTAATTCATAAGTATATTTTATAATGAATGTAGATATTTGTAAATAAACTTATAATTCACAAACCAAACAACATTTATAAATTATAATTTCTTAATACAGCCAAATATATAGAAATATATATATATATACGCTATTTATATCTATATATATATATATATATATATATATATATATAGATAGATAGATAGGAGCTCGGGAGTAGTGGATAGTAGCTCGGATTGAGTTCGAATTCCAGTCGAATCCATTAAATTCACTTACCTGCTAATACCCTTGAGAAAAGTATTAATCCTCCTTTTTCTCCTCCAGCTATGGGTAAATAGCAGGACAGACTGGTTTCTTTAGCCTTGGATGGCAACTAGTCTAGGAGAAGGACAACTCTGAATTCAAAACCTGCAGAGGGTTGTTTGGGGACCTTGTAGCACGTAGTGCACCAGATCTCTGTATTCGCGCCTTCAAAAAGTGTGGTAGGTTCTTCATAAAGCCTTCATCACTATAATCAAATCATATTTACTGGTTCCTTGGCTGTCGGTTCCTAGGAAGTGAGCTGCTTGACCCTCATACATCGATAACAACAGGAGATTCCACCATATATATATATATATATATATATATATATATATATATATATTCTTCTTCTTCTTCTTCTTCTTCTTCTTCTTTCTCTCTTTCTATCAGTGCGTTTGTCTATTTATTTTTTAGAAACAACAGTGTGTTCGTTAGTTTTTTGTTTTTTTTTAAATAAAGCGTTGGGTGGCCAATTATAAAAATCGCCTGAGGATACAGTAAGGTTGAAACCAAGGTATCGGATTCAACTGACCTCCTAATTCAAATGTAAAACCTACGTGCATTAGGTACTTTTAATACTAATGTTTCCTGGTATAATTCAACTCTGACCATTAACCTTTTATGTATTATATATATATATATATATATATATATATATATATATATATATAGAGAGAGAGAGAGAGAGAGAGAGATAGATAGATAGATAGATAGATAGATAGATAGATAGATAGATATGTGAATAAAGATATCGCACATAGAATGCTATTGTTAATAAAATAGAGCTCGATGTAATATAACAAGTATTATTAAGCATATATTAATAAATATACATATTATTCCTCACCAGTAGCACGACTCGGAGTTTCATGCACAACGCAGTCTTCAGGTGCTGGGTAGAGACTGACCGTTACATGATTTACATTTTAATAAAAATATATGTTTAACGCAATCCTGGCGCAGTCCATATATTATACGCGGATTACGGATTTTTATTTTAAAAATATATATTGGATTTAAAATGGACGGGATTTTTATTTTATATTTAAAATAAACGCTGATTAATATCTTATCTTATCTAAAATAAACAAGATAACGAAATATAAATGTTTATATATCAAGAACGATTTTGGATGAAAGATGCATGGTAAAGTGGGAACAGTTTTAGTACGACGCGTTTCGTCCTTTAAGACTTCATCAGTGTGTTCATGTTGATGCAACTATAAATGCGAGAAAACCTCAAGAAGAAAACAAAGATAAAAAGAATCTAAGTGTAACTGGATATATAATATATCTAAAACATTAATTTTTAATTTAAAATCCCCGGCGTCTCTCGTTCGTGAGCCTAAAAGTGTTGCTGGTGTGGTTTAGTGTTGTATTTAACGTGAAGGGAATGAAGGTGGTTCACTACAATGTCCCTAACATGATGGGGCTTAACTGCAAAGGTTAAAATTGGTGAAACTGAAAATATAGTTCGTCTGGATACTCTCTATATAAATAGCGATACAACAACGAGAAGTTTGCGATGTCTCGTCTATTTGAAAGGGATTCTCGGGTAGAAAATATTTCGTCATGCCCAAGGACACGGCGAGGCTTTTGGATACTATCGAGAATGGAAAGTGAAGACTGGACAGCTCCTGCCCATATATGGTAGTAGTACTCCGTTTTAAGATTGATCTGATTTTTGTAAAAGCAAAGGATAACAAGAGGAATCAGGCCATTACTAGACAGGGAACGGACTATTTTTCCAGCATCTTTAGCGATGGATTGTTTTTATGAGTTCTACCTTTGGTCTGGGTTGAGTTTAAGTCCCAATAGGCGCCCAAGTCACAGTACCTTCCTGACGGAATATCCATTCATCGTGATTGGGGGTGGTTCAATATCAGATTGGCGAAGAAGAAATCTATCTAGTTTGGTTTTCATAATAATAACTAGATATATTCGTGAAAATTTCACGGTTTTTCTATTTTAATTTTCAGATGGATTTTTATTTAATGACTGAATAATCTCCTTGCCAGTTCCACGAGTTTAAAATAACTGTACAAATTCCTCTATTGCCTCGTTAAATAGGCGACAGACATGTGGCTCTACAGAAGGATGCTAAGGATATCATGGTCCGAGCGTGTGAGCAACGATGAAACGGTTGCAAACAAGGAGGAGGCTTATACTTAATATCAGGAATAGGCAGCTGAAGTTTCTGGGACACATAATGAGGAAGGAGGGTCTGGAGAATCTAATACTCACAGGTCGAATAAAGGGAAAGAGAGACAAGGGAAAACAACGCGTGACATACCTGGCGGACTTACGCAAGTGGATGACAAAACGTGGTCTGGGGGAGGAAGCAGAGGGAAGGAACTTGTTGAGAGCTGCAAGGGATAGAGGGAGGTGGAGAGCCATGATCGCCTACGTCCTGAAAGGACATTGTGCATCAAAAGAAAAGAAAAAAGAAAAGAAACCACTTCAACATACATATTGTAATGACAATCAGAAATACGAATGCAGGTCATTATTGAAAGAAGCGGGTACAATTGAAAAATTTGAAATTGACAAGTTTCCCCGAAGCAGACGTTGAACATATGAGAGCATTATTTCTTTCTCTAACTTCTCTTTCTTTCATCCTTTCTGCTTGTCACTGAAACCAAACAGATATATCTTTCCCGTCTTTCCTCGTGATCCACGCACGTTGTATCGAACACCTTCATTCTCTTCGTATTCCATTTGTGAGGTGTAAGTTTCACGCGAGCAGCTTCCCAACAACCTCTGCTCTGTGGAAGCCACTCAGAAGAAGGTATTAGGTTGGTGCAAAAATAATGACGTAATAATGTCGTTTTTGACGTATTTTTTAACGTCAAAAAACGACATTCTTACGTCATTATTTCTGCACCAACCTAATATTTTCTCTATCTTTATCTGTCTAGAATTTATCGCTATCTTCCCTACATATCCACATAAACTGGGCTCCTTACTCTGTAAAACTCCACTACGAGTGGCTGTTGGGCTTTGTCTAGCATAAACATTACTTTAAAAATATTATTACTATTCGGGGGAATATCGTTTTGATTGTGTTCTCATTTTTGGCTATTAAAGTATTAGGTTGGTGCAAAATAATGACGTAATAATGTCGTTTTTGACGTTAAAAAATACGTCAAATAACGACATTATTACGTCATTATTTTTGCACCAACCTAATACATATTCGTTCACATTTGCTTAAATTATTTTAACTTTCTGTCGGTTCCGAATGGCGTCACGATTGTCGTCTGTGAAGGTGTCATTTGGCAAGTGAATCTGATTGAGAACACTAACAGTCATTCTGTACCGATTTCACTGCGAAAGACATGATTTCATTTCCTCTTGAATTCTTTGATATCTGTACATTCACCAAAAAAAAGGATCTACCGATAATGGCAATCCCCAGAGATGATGATAGAGAAGAGACTTGACCCGGGTACCAAACTATTACTACTTTCAGGTCGTCGTAACAATTTTTTTTTCTTTTTTATATAATCATTTCACCCCAATCAAGGCGATAATATCACTAAGATGCAAAGCGTTACTGGGAGAGCAAGAGAATGAGAAGACTTTAGTGGGGCGGGGGAAGGACAATAAAGGAAGAGGATTCAAGAAGCAGATGATGGCGATTAATGTTGGATTTAAATTTTTGAATATTGTCGGTAGCAGTGAAGCAAGAATCTGGGGTTGCGTTCTGTGTTGTCTCTGGGGCCCACGCTACTATATAAAATGGTACCAGCAAAAAGGAACATTTCTTTTTTTTATTCGTTTTATTAGGAGAGAGTTGCAGTAGCTTAGATTCTAAGAAACAGCTGAGGGAATGAAGTTATGCCAAACGTTGATTTAGCGTCAATCACTGACCATTCTGGCCCCCTATATATATATATATATATATATATATATATATATATATATATATATATATATATATATATATATGGAAATAGAGAGAGTTTCTTTTCCGCTAATCGGTCTGGTGAGGCAATCTCAAAAGGATCTGAAAACGATACCACGGTTTGAGACTTACTTATTTGTACTTGATGCGGCATTCACCCTGGGCGGATTGAGCCGGCTTCTTCCTGTTATGAGAAGAAGATTCTTGGGATAAATTACAGAAGTTGGGTACCCAGGCCTACTCGGATAACGTTCTTGCTTGCCGCGGGATTCTCACAGACGCAGAGACAGGAACGACCGGTTGCCGATGCAGACGCTCCTTGGATTTTCACCAGAGCCCTTGTTAGCCGGCGTGTGTGTCAGACCTGTCCGCCTTGGGTGGCCCTACCAGCAACGAAGTTCCGGACGGCATAGCTCTGACACTACCGTTTACACCCCCCCACCGACTGTGAGGTAAGGGTTGGGACTTTGGGGGCTTACAGTACCAGGTGTTCCCAAGCGGTCCCCCATCTAGTACTGACCTGGCTCTACGATGCTTAACTTCGGTGATCGAACGAGAACCGGTGTTTTCAGCGTGATTTGACCGTAAGCACCACGGTTTGAGACCAGCATTGTGAATGAAATTGGTTAGATGGGACATTTTCTATGTCGATGTTTGTTTTAGCAGGAAGTCATCAGTCATCGTGACCGAGATTTTGAGCGTACTGTCTTTGTTCAAACTACTGATCATCACAAATTATGCGCCCTTTCTCAGGCCCGCTCAGCATAGTTCAAGTGTGCCTGAACAGGTGCGATCAAAATGTATCGTCTGGCAACCCTAGCAGACAAATGTCATCGGGAAACGAGACTAGCCAGTCGTGTGCGTGTGTGTGTGATGTGTGTGTGTGTGTGTATGCGCGCACGTGTGTGTGTGAATTGGGATCATTTCTCTGATGAAGCTTTATTAAACGTGATTTTTTAACCGAGTTACCCCAAGCAAGATAAAAGGGGTTACTGGGAGGGAAGGAATAGAAAAAAGAAAAATTACTAAGGAGTGAGAACAATAGGAGAGCAATCAGGAATACAGTAGATGACGACTGACATTGCATTTAAATTTTTGATGATCAAATTTACCTGGAAAGTATGGAGCTGGAGTTCTAAAAGCGAGAAGTGTGAGAAAAGAAACTGTTAGCATAGAACTTACGGTTCAACGGTAATTTGATGAGACACTGTTGTTAATCTAATACTGTGCTTAACTTCATAAAGACTAGGTAACATGACAAAAAGCTCATCAGAAAATTAGCATGAAATTATTTATAGAAATGACACAAGGAAGCAACTTAACGACGCTGGAAAAGTGACTGAAGCCGAGATGCCAAATCAGGACCAATAATATTGCTGATTCTTCATTGGTTTTTTATCATGAATCTCTAGATATTTAGCAGGAGCACCAGCGCATATGTGGCAGCAATATTCTAATCTTGGACTAATGGTAGACTTATAGATATGTAAGATAGACTATGGAAAGAAAATTAGTGCAACACGATAGAGGGAACCAACTATCTTATCAGTAAACATATCAATGAATTCATTATAGACTTTCTACTTCATCTCAACAAAGAAGGTTAGCCCGAAAAGACGCAATGACTCACTCTCCTGGGGGTTAGCATCAGCTATACTGGTGGAAGGCAGAAAAAGGTGGCTTGGATTATTAATAGAGAGCCGTTTTGTTTTGGAGGAGTTAAAATTAATAAGGCATTCTTTACTCCAGTTATCAACAGACTGTATGTGATTTTTTTATATCAGTCATCAAGTTGACCTTAATGAACTGATCCGCCTTACTATCGAGACAGGAGTAAATGGTTTTATCACCAAGTTGGGAGCTGATGTCATCAGGAATGTCTTTAATGAAAATTTGAAAATTAAAAACAAAGTTTAACCAAGAATAGAGCCTTGGAGGAAACCTGAAGTAGTAAAAAAAAAAAAAAATAGGATCTAGAAGAGTGGCCGTTCAGGATAACATTCATTACACAATTTTTTTTTAAGAAAGACTGAATCAGTTCCAAAATTTGTCCGAAAACAATAACTATTCAACGTGGAAAGAAAACCGGAATACTAAACCCTGTCAAACGCTTTGGAGATGTACAAAGCAATAGTCCGAAATTAATCATTCTAAAGAGAATTTACCGGTGAAACATTCTGCTTTATTAGCAGATGTGCACACCTCAAAGTGAATGAAGAGGAATAGAAAACTTAGCCTTATTTAATACACTACTACAGAGCCGCCAGTAATCGCGAGTAATGTCACATGCAATACGGTGGCTTATTCTCTCAGCTAACAAAGACTTAGCGTCTTCGAGGAAACGTTTACATTTATTACGTGCGACCACGAGTACACGTATGTTGTGATCGGAGATGTCACGCTGGTATAGCCAGAAATAGTGATTCCTATAGGCTATAACGGCAAAACATGCTGGTGTGAACCATGGAGAACATTTAGGTTTCCCCTGGTATTTTTGGGAAATTACAAAAGGATGTATGTCGGCTTTAACCCAAGAAGAAACTTCTGTGGCACAATTGTCAGTAGGAAGGTTAAAAATAACAATCTAAGGGTTATCTCGAAGAAAGTCACGAAGTGAATCCCAATCAGCATGCTGGTAACGGAATGAGGTTTTTTGTATTGGAGGTTTCTGTCTAATAAATCAACAAGAGCTGGGAGAGGAGGTAATAAACAAATCAAGTAAAGAAGCCTGTTGTTCAGATTTATTAGGGAAACGAGTAGAGAAATCCACGATTTGCGTAAAATGTTAGATTGATAAATGTTGGCCTATATGTTTTATCTTTATATATTATATATATATATATATATATATATATATATATATATATATATATATATATATATATATATATATATGTGTGTGTGTGTGTGTGTGTGTGTGTGTGTTCAAAATGACTTTTCGAAA